>OV277351.1:31276151-31756151 GCA_922984085.1 Sicus ferrugineus
CAGCAACAACAGCAACAACAGCAACAACAGCAACAACACAAGTCATTCCGCCGATCGTGTAACGAAGCCGATGATTAGTACGCGCCGGCGCACAACTTCTTCCCAGGGTTTTAATTTCACCGCCCCCCACCCTTCGCACCAACAACACTTTTATACTTGTAGTTGCTGTTGTTGTTGTTGTTGTTGTTTGCGTTAATTTGATGCCTTTTTTCATTGCTGTCCGTGTTGCTGGCTGAGCAAAATGATGATTTTTATATGATTTATCAGCATTTTAGAATTTTTTGATCTTCTCACGCGTTACTTTTAATAAAGCCGCGAAAATAATAACAACACACACACACAAAATATAATAAAAATACAAGTGTAGAGATGCTTGAAACTTAAAAAGTGCGGCCATAATAATTTTTTCCAAAAGCGTTAAAATTAAAATAAGAAATCCTTTCGTCTTCACTCAAAGCAAAATGTTAGCTAAAATCAATACAAGGAATTTCGCGTAGCAAAAGTCTATCGTGAAGTTCAGAAACTCAACAATTTATAGCTAAATATCGACTTTTCAGAATCTAAAATTATACGAATTCAATTTTGTAACATTAGATTTCAACAATTTCAGTGTATTTTCATTAGTTTAATCGGGAAAAATTAACATTTTCAACTTTAATGTTTTCATTAAGCTTCAAAAATCGCAATCAACAAACATTTTCGGCCGCCTGTAGGTCACGAGGCGCGGCAATCTGTCGGCGTAACAAATGCTTTGAATTCCTGATGTTATCAGTTGCGTCTTCATATTAAAATACGCCAGCATGCAGCGTATAGTGCAGCCTTTATGACCGACCGGCTGCAACGTGCACACACACACACACACGTACGCGCACACATCCGCGCACGAAATGCGTGCCTCTCGAGGCGTCGATCCTCTCCTGCCGCTGGTGGATCGCAATAATTCATCATCAGCGCGCTTATCTCCGCGTTTTTATCTTTATCGCGGTTGTATTTTGCAAAAGGCTTTTAATACATTTTCGCGGCTACCTAGATTTCTGGCAAAACAGTTTATAGTGGCGTGTTTTTTGTCTCCTTGCTTGCACTTAATATTTCGGCGGTGATTCTTTGAGACTCTCTTGCTCGTCGCTCTTCGCTCCTCGCTCTACGCTCCTCGCTCTACGCTCCTCGCTCTACGCTCCTCGCTCTACGCTCCTCGCTCTACGCTCTTCGCTCCTCGCTCCTCGCTCCACGCTCTTCGCTCTTCGCTCCACGCTCCTCGCTCTTCGCACTTCGCTCACCGATCGCCGATCGCCGCTCATCACTTTTTCCCCCCTAATTAAACGAGTTGTATCGTTGTAATCACTGTTAATTTCGTTATTGTTGTTGCTTCTGTTGTAATGAAAAGTTCCATTTCGACCGTGACCTACATTTTCATGCTCTCAGGTTTCACTAAAAAATATTTATCGAAGCTCATTAATTTTGAACTTTTGCACGGTCGCATTTAATGTTTCGCGAGTTAAGGATTTCGTTAAGAATCTCATTGAGTAGTAAATTCAGTTCACGCATGCAGTTTCCTTGTTTGTTTTCTAATATCTGCGATTCTTTCATTAGTTAAACTTGTGGTTTCTAATCCTCCTCTCTCTCCCTCCCTTTCTCTCTCTCTTTCTTTTTTCCCCCACCGCCCTTAACTGTCTTCCTGTCATATTGCAGCAATTTATCATTATTATTATTATTTATTAAAATATTGTTGTTTAGTTTTATGCAAATAATTTTCATTGTTAGCTTTTTGTTGTTTCTTTCGCAGAAGTGTTTCAGGCGGAAAAAATCACATAACTTCTCTGCTTAAGCAGCTGTGAATCTGCTCTTGACAACTAGACAACAGTTGCGCTCCCCGCGCTGCTCTCTCTTCTCACTCACTCCCTCCCTCTCTATCTCTCTTTTTATCTCTTCAACAACTCGTTGAGCGGTTGTGTTAAATGTCGGCATGTTTTCGCTCTCGCACAGGTAATCGCTGCTGCTTCTAATTAACTTAATAGTCGTCTTAATAATGAACTCTAACTTTTCCTGCACTTAATTACTCGCGTAATAGTTGTAGTTGTCGTCTGGAAAGAAAATCTTTCCAGCGATATTTTCCACATCGAAAATGGATCGCTCTGGGGTGTTCAAGGTTCAATTTTAGATTTTCTGAAAATTATTTCGCTTGTGAAATAAAAAAAAAAAAGGTGAAATAAAAGAAAATTTAATTGTAATGGAAATTTTTAGCGAGAACAGAACTGCGTTCCAGTCGAGATGATAGTCGAGATCGAGACAGCTGTGTTGAGTCGAGACGATAATCAAGATTGAGAGGGTTTTTTTGTAAGTCGAATTGATAATCGCGAGGAGATCCAGAGGGCCATTTGAGTCGAGACGAGCGTGGAGATCGCGGTACCCTCAACCTCAGCAGGCACCACAATTAGAGAAAACGGCGGGCGTTTTTGCAGTTAATTGACTTGATCGGTTAGGGCGACTCGATGAAGTGTTTGATTTTCTGTGCTCATTTATTTCCCCACCATTTCGTGATACTTGAAAGCGTTGCTGGAGTAACGGTCGCGCTTCACCACTCCGCCGAACCTGAGCGCTGAGCGCGCCCAGCGAGCACAGTTAGTTCGCTGCTGGAGCGTCGACGCGAGCGCTGCGGCGTCGTACTCGCGGCGAAAGCAGGTCGCAGAGAGCCGGTCGTGTGAGCGAGCGGTGCCGGGTGCCGAGCGCGTTAGCAGGAGTGGGTGATCGGAGTCGGAGTCGCAGTCGATCGACATTTGATCGCGTGCTCATGGAGGTGTCCGGGGGAGGGGATTGGGGGGCTTGGAACGCTGGACGGGGCGCGACGTGAGAGGTGCAGCGCAGCGAAGACAATAGAAATTCGTCGGTGCTGAACGATGGCAGCAGCAGCAGCAGCAGCAGCAATGGCAGCGGAAACTATGACAGTGACAACAATATCTAGTTATGTCGAGTCAGGCAGGGCGATTTTTGTCTCTCGTTTTTTTTGCGAGCGGCTACAAAACAGACTCTGGCACGGCGAGGTCTAGGAAGTCAGCAGTTGTGGCTGCTGAACTGCAACGAGGCGATCCGAAGCGAAGTCGCAGCACCGCCAAACATTTGATTCTGTAGCGTGCGGCTGGCAACGCGACAGCGACACGCGGCATTCGAATTTCAGTTCATCCACGACTGTGCAAACCGACGCTGGTCTGTTGTCGGTCGCGTTGCTCGTCATCGCAGGCCGTGTGCGTGTGTGTGTGTGTGTGTGTGTGTGTGACTGTTGCTGTCGTATGTATTTGTCGGATTGTTGTTGTACTTTCGCGTTCGCATCTCCGTTTTTGACGTCATCGTCATCGGCAGCGCCGCTCGAGGTGCAAACTAACCGACAAACAATTTCTATGTTTTCCACATAAAATTTTGTTTCCGTTGTTCGGCTTCATCGTGCATTCAACGATTTCTTCCAGTGTACACAGTAATTGAATTCAATCGCAAGAATGTGTGTGTGTGTGTGTAGAAGCGCGCGGCAACAAATGCCAACCACAGAAATGACCATCCAACCAAATTGATGTTCAGTTAACGCAAATAAATAAATAATAAAAATCATGTTGGAGCGCTCGCATCCGTCGGATACGCATACGAATTCCTGCATATAAATGCGCTTGCTACGCGTTGCCGCATTTTTCTGCGGCTTCTCGTTGCTCCTCTGCAAACGATTGCACATTCGGCACAAGAGCGCGCTGCAGTAAAACCACTACTAAAAATAACACCAGCAGCAACAACAACAACAACAAGAGGCAGACAACAACAACAAGATAACCTCTCGTCACTCGTTCTCACTTTCAGCTCATCAGAACGCTCGATCGGCTGATCGATCGATGCCAACTCAGTGCTTCGCGGCGCAAGTCGGCTCAGCTTGGCGCGACGCGGCACGACGCGGCACGACACGACACGACACGCCACTCGTGCATCTCCTTCGTTTATTTATCGTAGCCAAACGACCTCGCAAGACTGACAATGACGTCGTCGATATGCGATTGACAACGAATGAATTATCGGGCGGGACGAGTGATCATCATCATCATCATCAGTGAACAGCATGAAAAGCGAAGGTGTGGCGGGAGTGACATTTAAACAATCCATCACCGACGGCTTTTCGTTCTATCAATCGGTCCGGTAGTTGGTCGACCAGTTCAGCTGTCGATGGGTCGGGTTGTCCATCAGTTGGGGAGTCGATCAGTTGGGTTGTCGATCAGTCGGGTTGTCCAACGGTTGGGGAGTCGATTAGTCGGGTAGTCGTTCGGTCGGATGTCGACTGGCCGGGCTGTCGTTTGTCCGGGTGGTCGAATGGTCGTGTTGTCGATTGGTCAGCTAGTCGATCTTTCGGGTTGTCGATCGGTCGGGTTGTCCATCGGTCGGGTTGTCAATCGGCCGGGTTGTCGATCGGCCGGGTTGTCGATCGGTCGGGTTGTCCATCGGTCGGGTTGTCCATCGGTCGCGTTGTCCATCGGTCGGGTTGTCGATCGGTCGGGTTTTCGATCGGCCGGGGTGTCGATCGGCGCACACCGTCGACGGGTAGAGCTATTCTTCGGAAGAGATGGTTTTGGATCGAGCCGCGGATCGGTCCACCCGTAGCCCACCGAGAAGCAAAGTGAGGTATCCCAGTGTCTCGCTGTAACCCCAATTAGCAATCCCACACGGTCGCTGAGAGGCTACTGTGATGTCCGTAGTAACTGATACTGGCACCAGCGTCTCATATCTTAATTAAACCATCTTATTGACTCCCCCCCTCCGGTCTTCCCTCGCCCACGCGCACCGCTGCCCCTCTGCCGTTCCGTCACCTTTCTTGCTTTCTTCTTGTGGTTTGTGGTTCTACGTAGCGTTCGCTTCGCTTCGTAGCGCTGCAGTGATTCTGCTGGGCTGGTTTTGCACTCGCAGCCTGAACGAGCTCGAGATCGGGCGCTGGCGTGGCCCGCGTCGAAGTTACCTGTACAGGAAGCCATGTTGCTGAGCCGCAAACGCGATGATCTTGCGAGTGTCTCGCAAGATTAACCCAGCTGAGCATTACGATGGCGGGGAGGAAGTCATGAAATCATGTCGCTCCAGCAGTAAATCGATTTGCAGTCTTCAACACTAAATATCGCAGAGCTATTGGAAGCGGATCGAACTTCTTGCCTTTCCATCCGTTTCATTTGTTGAGCTCTTAATTCTCACATTCTCTGCGGTGATAAATGATGGATGGATGCGACTCGGTTGTTGTTTGTTGGCTGTTGTTTGTTGGCTGTTGTTTGTTGGCTGTTGTTTGTTGGCTGTTGTTTGTTGGCTGTTGTTTGTTGGCTGTTGTTTGTTGGCTGTTGTTTGTTGGCTGTTGTTTGTTGGCTGTTGTTTGTTGGCTGTTGTTTGTTGGCTGTTGTTTGTTGGGTGTTGTTTGTTGGGTGTTGTTTGTTGGCTGTTGTTTGTTGGCTGTTGTTTGTTGGCTGTTGTTTGTTGGCTTTTGTTTGTTGGGTGTTGTTTGTTGGCTGTTGTTTGTTGGCTGTTGTTTGTTGGCTGTTGTTTGTTGGCTGTTGTTTGTTGGCTGTTGTTTGTTGGCTGTTGTTTTTCCGTCTCATCCCTCGATTGAGGGTCTGAAGTCCCTAAGCATCGCTGATTGCAATATCGGTCCTCCAGAATCACAAGTTCGAGCGAGCGGAAAGCAGAAGATTTCGGTACAAAGCAATCAGTGGAGCGCGACACCAAGACCGTTGGACCGATGAGCCGGCCGGCACCAGAGTTATGGGGAAAAAACGGAGTCACCGCTTGTTGGCCGCACGGTAGTTGCTACCATAACATTTCCTGCCCCGATTGCCCAATCCAAACGACGGCAAGCTAGAGCGATGCATGATGTCAGTCATTCTTCTGCCTCCTTCCCCTTCCCCTCCCCCTCCCCAGCCACTTTCCACTTTCCCCTTTCCCACTCCCCCTCGCCGAACACCACAAACTCAACTCCACACTCACACAGCATCCTGTGCATCGCCAACAATTTTTAATTGTGCCGCCAATTAATTTGCATGTAAACACAAATTGGAAACAACAAGAACAACAACCACAGCAGCAGCAGCAGCAGCAGCAGCGGCAGCAGTCACCAGCAACACTGGTTGCTGCCCAGCCCATGCAACATGTTGTCAGCCAGCTAATTTGCTGCGCTGCTGCTGCTCTGCTTCATGTTGTTCACTAATTTCTCGCTGATGAAGTGTACACGGAGAGAATTATTCGTGCAAAACTAATAAAAAAAATAAAAACTTGAAAAAGAATTTTTCTAATTTTAATTTTTATTTAATAAATTTAATAAGGAATTTTGCAGAAATATGTTGATTTTTTATAGAGGAATTTCAATTCCTTTCAATATATGAAATGCAGACAATTGAATTTCCAGCTGATGTTGAGGTTGGAGAAAATTGTCTCTTGATTATGGATGGAAAATTCTTTTTCTCTCCATGTAATGCCGCACGTCTTTCCGTCCGTCCGGTTGGCTGTCGGTCGGTCGGTCGGTCGGTCGGTCGGTTTTCTTGCAAATCGCTACGTTTGCACGAACTCGAATAAAAAATTACAGCGATCAGTGGAAGGTGCCGGCCGTTCTTGTGCGATAGAAAAGCAAAAAAAGAAAAAAAGAAGGAAGAATAAAAGCTTAAAAAGCAATAAACGAATTAGAATCCGGAAGCTCGTAGAACTGAAGATGATGAAAGATGTGGAAAGCAGGCGAGCGAGGAAAAGAAAAGAAAATCGTCTATAAAAAGAAGTCGCAAAGTTCGGAACTTGAAGCGGTTTTTAATACACTTTTAGTGCGATGATATGAGTACATCAAAAGTCAACAAGAAGAAGAAGAACAACAACAGCAACAACAACAGCAACAACAACAACAGCAGCAACAACTACAGCAACAACAGCAATGATGATGACAACTACTAGAAAAGCCAAAATCAGCAACACCAGCTAAAAATAGCTGGCAACCAACGCTAGCGTCGTCTGAATAAACGACGTCTCGCCTGATTTAATAAATCAACGAAATTTTCTATATAATACAAGAGCAGCAACAACAACAACAATAGCAATCCCATCTAATATTGATAGCGCAGGAATAACAATTTTACGAAATCTTTTAAGTCTGAAATATTAAAAACACCAAAAATACGAATATAAATTAGAAGAAAAAACACATAAAAAATTTCGAATTCTTAAATTAGCCGTTCATGCACACACACACATGCGCGCACACACACACACACACACACACACATGCGCACACACTTGGACGGACGGAAATATACAGCAGGATATAAAATCTTTTCCGCAGATTCGCTTTTCAGTTTGCAGGTACATTTTGTATCTGGCGAATATTTAATTTTCATTTTCGAATTTAGCAAAATGAATGTAAGAAAAAACTAATAATAAAATGCTAAAATTTTGTTATTAGTTTTTAAAAAAAGCAGACCTACTTGTTTATGAGGTCCCTTCGTTCCAGTTTTTTTTTTTAGAGTTTTACAAATTGCGTTTTCGTTTTTTGTCTGCGTTTTACGTTACTCGGTATTCAGTTGTCTGTTCTGTATTTTTTATATGTTTTTCGGCTTCTATGTTCTCTGTATTCAATTGACGCTCCTTTTCATTTGTTGCTCCTTTCACTTGTCGCTCCTTTTCACTCTTCGCTCCTCTTTATTTGCCGCTTCCTTTCACTTTTCGCTCCCTTTCACTTGTCGCTCCTTTTCACTCTTCACTCCTCTTCACTTGTTGTTTCCTTTCGCGTGTCGCTTCTTTTCACTCTTCGGTCCTTTTAATTTTTCGCTCTTCGCTCCTTTTCATTTGTCGCTCCTTTTCAGTTGGGACTTCTTTTATATTAATTTTTCCCTTTTTCACTTGTTGCTCCTTTTCACTCTTCGCTCCTCTTTATTTGCCGCTTTCTTTCACTTGTCGCTCCTTTTCACTCTTCGCTCCTCTTTATTTGCCGCTTCCTTTCACTTGTCGCTCCTTTTCACTCTTCGCTCCTCTTTATTTGCCGCTTCCTTTCACTTGTCGCTCCTTTTCACTCTTCGCTCCTCTTTATTTGCCGCTTCCTTTCACTTTTCGCTCCTTTTCACTCTTCGCTCCTCTTTATTTGCCGCTTCCTTTCACTTTTCGCTCCCTTTCACTTGTCGCTCCTTTTCACTCTTCACTCCTCTTCACTTGTCGTTTCCTTTCGCGTGTCGCTTCATTTCACTCTTCGATCCTTTTAAATTTTCGCTCTTCGCTCCCTTTCATTTGTCGCTCCTTTTCAGTTGGGACTTCTTTTAATTTTTCGCTTTTTCACTTCTTGCTCCTTTTCACTCTTCGCTCCTTGTTTTGTAGTAATTTTGTCTTCACATTTTTTACTCTTACAAATTTTCTTTCGTTCCAAATCACTGCGTTTTCCGCTCGTTTTGACCGCCGCTTACAATGTTCTGTCCGCTGCGCCGCTCGTAAGCGTCCGCCTGTCGCGTTGCTTTAATTAGATGTTATTAATTTAATTTATTAGTATGTGTTGCAGCTATTTAAATGAGCCGCTGAAATTTATGCATTCAATTTTTCAACACAATTTATTAAATGTAACAAATATGAATTCAAATTGTATGAAATGACTTTGCGAGGCGTCATTCAACGATTTGTCTGAGCGCTATAATTTCCTTGATATGTGAAAACTTCGATTTTCCTTTCCCACGTAATTCGCTACTTTGTAGATCATTAATTACCTTGTTCTCCAATTTTATCCCACGTTGCCTAACTTTTGCTTCATTTTAGTCGTTTCGCCACTTTTCACGCTTCTCTCACGGCCAGATAATGGCCGGCTGTAGGGCTCGTCTAATTTTTTCCCTGAGTCTGGGATAAACTAGCCATCATGGTGGCGTATATTGGCCATAAAAACCAACTGAGCGAGCGAACTTGTCGTGCAATTAATTAGAGTGCAGCAGTAATGACTTCAATGATTTGAATACCAGATGCAATGAAATCATTGTTATTTTAAATAGGTGTTAACGTGTTGCTGCAGGTATTTCTGCAGCCACGAAACGCAACATCTTGTCCACGTCGACCGCTGGAGAGCGACGTTCGCAATACACACGAGATGCGGAGCTTTAGAGGCGAGCCATTAATTACACGGTGCAGCGCATTAGCTATAAAATGATCCTTAAGAATGCTGCTGGTCATATAAATTATCACGCCAAGAAGAGAAAAAACCACTTTAGCTGGAGCAAAAATGTGGCACACGACGTGATTTGACATACATAATTATATCGCGTATATATAGCGGGTCTCGTCGAATGAAGTTCAAATGAATGTAGAAGACGTTAGCCGATATGTAACTGAAGTAATATATGGACTTTACCGATTTGTATTTAACCAAGATCTAGGAATGATACTGGAACCACGTGTGCATAGTTCGGTATCCTCTCATCTATATGTTCTCGTATCTATTGAAACCAAGCATGCTGTTGTCTACCGAAACGATACCTACTTCAGCCAATATCTGCTGATATCTACCCAATTTCGTCGACCACGCCATCCTGGTGCTTACGGAAATTTAATTCCCTTGATTACTGCAGTCTGTTTGAAATGGTGTGTACAAGAATGTATTATTACATCCACTCCATGTGACATCCATCCGCAAGACAGCAGGTCTTCATAAACGATGTCTGCCACATCTAGTAGTGATGTCTACCACATCTAGTAATGACACCTTGCATAATGATGTCCACGTACTTGTTATATCTTATACTTTCTTAAAATAGTACCTATCAATCGGTCTATCATATGAGATCTTCGAATATCGCCCGAAATTGTATCTTCTTAAAAGTTCAATAACGAACCGTAATGAACGCATTCAAGGAAGATCATCTGAGCGTTTCTCCTGCCCCCCCCCCCGCCACGCCATGATGAGGGGAATCGTAGCGCGATCGCCGCTTGCTGATCGCACCAACCGCAACAGTCTGCACCACCTTCATCGACAGGCAGAGTCAAGATATATTGGTTGTGTCTCGTTTATTCATCGGAGGGAGGGAGCCTCCTAAACGGTCTCACATGCACACGGTGCACCAACAGGGTGAGCGATGTTGCAAGCATCAGCGCTCTCACTCACACAGCGTGTTGCGTTTCATGTAATGTTGTTGATGGCGATGGTGGTGATGGTGACGCAATGGTCGGTTATACTAGTGGTGATGCTTTTCGATATGTTTTTTGGTGGTTGATGATGATGAAGAAGATGGAGGACGAGTGGACACAACTAAAACTCAGATTTTTAATTAAAAACTAAGGATAAAAACAAGAGAAGCGGAGAGCATGATCATGATGAAGGTGTGAAGTATAAATTTGGAATCTTGGTAACGACAGCTCTTTCATCTCGCGCGCTGAGAGACCAAATAGGGCGATCAGAGAGAGAGAGAGAGAGAGAGAGAGAGAGAATACTAGAGAATGCGGCGAGGACTACAGGACAACATATGAAAGTATGACAATTAGAATGAGAAAATATTTGATCTGAGGATTATAAGGATAAAGATGGGATTAAATATGAAAGCGAATTCATAAATGAAATACTCAAAACTTCGTTCCAAAAAAGAATTTTGGAATGCCTGCCTGCAGACATGATGGAGTCTTTTGCGATGATCGCGATGATTGCGATTATCGTAGTGACGACGGTACTAACAATGGGGCTGAATGATGGCGCTACTGATAGTTGGGAAGAGAGTGGAAATGTTAGAACGAGCTGAAGACGTCCGAACCGAAAAGTTATTTAATCTTGAATACCTGAGCTCGGTTAGTAGATGGCTTCGGTGGATGGAAAGCAGGTGCCAGGAAGGCTGTACGAAGGTTGTACGGTGGGAATTCCCATTTTCCCATCTCGGACCTTCGACCAACATATGGCGGTAGGTTGCGGCAATGTTTGGAAAGTACGTATTGTAAAATGTCATCCCATTTCTGAAGAGGTCGGTCAAGATATTGAGTGTTTTTCTAAAAATGTGTCTTAAATAAATGAAGGCTTGTAAAAAGCAACAAAAGGCCGAAATGGCTTTCGAGAAAAAGTTAACTATATCGCTTACGGCGAACTTTAAATTTGGTATACGACATCATCGTGAAATGATTTCGAAACGATAATCGCGCTTGATACCTACTATAAGTGAAAACCTACTAAAATACATAATATTGTGGATATTCTGGAAGTTGCATTTACCGATGTCCAGGGAAGTTAACATCTGGTTAATTTCGTTAATTACTACTGAGATTGTAATTTTTTAGCCACTTAAATGATATCCTCTTCAAAAATATCTGTGTCTACCGGAATGATATAGTGAGTCTATATAGTCTGTCTATATAGGGAGGTGCGGTCATGTCTAGAAGGACCATACGTGCCTCAGAAAGCGTCCACGGGATCAAGATGAGGCGACGTCTCTGAGAACTTGATATCTACAGATTCCTACTAAAGCGGTATTCAGCGATATTGACGGAAATCCTCCATGTTGGCCAGGGCTTTCCCACTTGCATAGTAAGATGTATGACATCGACTTGCGATCGAATCTGCCCACTGCCACGATACCCGACCTGGCGATCCTCTGCTGTGAAGTCTGTTCGAAATAACACTCGCCGATATCTATTTTCTATATATCACAGAAAATGTATTAAATTACGCCAGAGAATATAATTTTCTTTTTAGCTGTCTGTCATGAAATCGGTCGATATAATTGGTTTCATTCCAGGAATGTCTACTTCCCTGACTTTGTTAGATTCGTGCTGGAATTTCCTTCACCGAAAAGCGCATACACACACACACACACATGAATACACAGATACACGCACACGTACACAGCGTCGTTCGAGCCATTGGCTAAATAAATCATAGCCAATAAATATTCAGCTGAAAACAAACACAACAGAGCTGTCGCAGCTCTCCGAGTTCGCTCTGATCCGCACGATCGCACGCATTTTTCACACCTACCCGTTGCAATGATTATCCTGCAGATTCCAACATTCCAGCGGATATTTTTTGGTGCTGATATGTGTGCGCCGCCGAGTGCTGGACAACAACAACGACGACGACGACGACGAGGACGACGACGAGGAATGGACGGTGGACGGGACGGACGGACCTTTCGGGAGGCTTGGACGAGAAGCCCATTTTAGCCGTACTTCCTTCCGTTGCCTTCATTGCCGTGCCGTGCCGCACACGGGCAGACAGAGAGGCACGTAGTGGCATCGGCAACAATGAAGCTTCTAACAAAAGCAACAACAACAACAAGAACGCAGCACCAGCAGCAATAAATATTTTCGGTGTTCAAAGAAACTGCAGGCGGTCGGTCGGTCGGTCGGTCGCCTGTATTGTGAATGGCAACTTGTTGTTGAATTCGGCAAACATGTTGCCTGCAGCATGTTGCTGGCAAGCGATCTAAACATTCATGTGTACAGCAAATATTCATGTTTCCAGCCACATGTGTAGGCAACACCGCACTCAACAATGTTGCTGAACACTGAATATGTTGCTGAACACTGAATATGTTGCAGTGCTCCCAAAAGTTGCTGCGAGCTCCCAAAAGTTGCTGCGGCTCGCACGATTTCCCGTGGACTCGCAAGATCGGCGGCTTCGGCTCGAAAAATTGCCTGCGCACTCTCAAGATCGGCTGCAGGACTCCCGAGAACCGCTGCGGCCTGCATGGACTTGCTGTTGCTCTCACCGTCTGCAGCCGCTCGCACGTTCCGTGAGTCCGAAACATTTTGGAGCGATGTGAGCGGCAGTCCGCAACATGTTTGGCTACGCAAACGCCAGCGCCGGCGAAGCGCGCTGCCCGAGCGGCGTTGAGTCTCCGTCAAGGTGGTCGTGCGAACGTGGCTTTTGAGCGGCCCGAGGCGACGCGGCACGATCGGCCACACTTCGGCGACGACGTGTACGCGGCTGAGCGAGCAAGTTTCTCAGCAGCACGTAACGTAAAGTGTTTTACGACAGCCAACTACGCTAGCGTGCGCACCCAAAGCAAGCCGACTGAGCGCCGACCGCCGACCGACGACGGACGACCGACGACCGACGACGGACGACCGACGACGGACGACCGACAGATAGTTTGCGCAAAATGTTTCTCGCAGAACGTGCCGAACCAGTGAGCGAGGCGGCGAGCGAGTATCTAGCGAGCGGCGGCCGTTTGTGTTTTAGCCTCTTCGCTGAAATTGTTGCTGGTGTTGTTGTTGCGTTCTCACGCGCAGCGCAAAAACACCAACACGACGAGGTAAGAGGCCGCCGCAGCCGCAGCCGCAGCCGCTGCCGCTACCGCAGCGCACAGAGCGGCCGCAGCGAGCAACACCAGCCGCGCGCGCACACAGCAGAACCGACGAAAGTGTATCTGTATCTAAGTATCTAGCAGTTGTATCTGCCTGCAACGACGCGAGCGGCGTGCGCTAGTTTATTTATTCAACGACCGATCCCGTGTGTGGACATTATTTCCCGAAACGTTCGCCGAGGAGCACGCGTCCCGACGTACGGCAGCCTGCATCTGCAAGATACTTACACAGCTGGCACTCTAGATATTCAGTTGCAAGTGGCAAGTGTGTGGCAGTCACAGCGGACACACAGTGTGCGGCTCTCGTTTCCCGAACTCAAGACTCAATTTGAAGGAGAAGCGCGCCGCTTTTTTCGAAAAAATTCATTCTGAAGTTGAATAATTGAGCGTCGTCGAACGTGTGAAAAACTTTTAAATACTCAACGCAACTCAACTCAGCTCAACTCAACTCAAGCAACTCGTCTCGTCAGCGAGCGTCGCGTTCTGAAAGTTCCGTCGCAACATCGAGAGGCGTGAGAAAACCGCATCGAGCGTCCGACCGACCGACCGACCGACCGGCCGACTCGAGAAATCAAAAACAATCGCATCGAAAGTTTCGGTTTATTTTTACACTCGATTTAAAAATAAAAACTGTGCACGCGGTGCGTTTAGCGCGAGCCGAACCGAAGAGTCGCAAAAACTCGGGCATTCGAATCCGCCAACTCGGAAACTCGCAAACTCGGAAACTCGGAAAATCACGCCGCAGCCGCCGCTCGCAGGGTGACAAAACCTCCTCGCGAGTCGCGCCCCCCAGGCGCTCCGAGGCGCTCCAAGTGGAGCTGGAAAGGCGAAAAACAACGCGTCCCCGGCCGTGGATAAAGTGAGGAGCTCGCAGATACATTCGGCGGGTGCGCGCGACGGCCAGTGAGCGGCGCCGCCAGCGAAAAGCCGACAACAACTACAACAGCAGCAGAAGCGCCGTCGTCGTCGTCGTCGTCGTCGTCGTCGACGATCCAAAGTGTTATCTAATCGCGCGCGGAGAGTTTTTCGTTTTTCGCAGTGTGTCTGTTGTCACCGCAAAAAGGTTGCGTAGAAAGCGCGCGGCGAAGCAAATAGTGGGCTGAGTGAGTCCACGAGCTGCAACTTCGCGATAGAGACGAATAAACGGTGGGGCGAATCTGTGCGGTGGATCGGATCGGAATATTAATATCTGTGCGACGCGGTGACCTTCAGGAAGGTGTGCGAAAACAGCGCCAATTTTGGAGTCAATGTCAGGAGGAGCCTCAGCGTCGTCCGCGAGCGCGAGCGCGAGCACAACGTCACGCGCCACGCGCTCCACGACGCCGCCCGACATGGCCAGCGCGTTCCTTTGCAAGCTCATTGGCGTTGCATTGTTGTGCTTGTTGTGCGCAACAAGTGTCAGCGCCAGACGACATTCGCCGCTAATTGTTGAGGAGCCCGAGGGCAACAGAAGAAACAATCGACCAGCCGGTAAGTTTTTCCCCTCCCCACCCCCCCCCCCCCTTTTTCTTGCTACTTTCGCGGTCGCCGCGGTCTTCCGGCGAATTTGATTAAGTTGTGATCGCTGTGGCGTTCAGTTGTCTGTCAGTTGAATTGAAAATACCAGTAGCAATTATTTCATTACGAATTCTTGGGTGAGGCGAAGCGTCTTCACTTCACTCGAGAACACAGAGCGAAATCGGATCGGACGAACCGCCTTCGAGATGTAGACAGATTTTCTCTTTTCAAAACGGCCAAACACTCAGAAAAACATTGCAAATACCCAAGAAAGAATGCGTTCTGTGTTCCCCCCTCACGTTCTTTAAAATCGCCGCTCTGTATTTCTCTTTGTTAATATTTCAGTTTTTATCCCCACCCAACATCTTAGAATCTCACTGCAAAGTTTGGCTTGAAATGGATGTGGAGCACTTGAAACCCCCTATAAATCGGGTCATGGTAGGAGGAGAACAAAGATATCGCCCCGTCTCAGTTGATCTTAGCTCTGCCTTTAGTTGAAAATCTTGCATCTTGATATCCAAACTTTATTTCCTTCAAATTCAAGAGAATTCTAGTGAAATTTTATAGTTTAGTTTGGTTTTTTGAACCTTTTCTTCACAAAGGTTGTCGAAGTTTCGAAATCGAAATCGAGACGAACGAACGTATTATTTATAATATTCAATATTAAATATCATATAGAATTCCATGTTCCGTAATATTAACAAAATATTCCTCCATCAAATGATTTCATGCGAACTTTAATCTTGAACTTTGTGCGCCGAAAGTCTTAAAAATGTTTACAGCTTCTCTTTCATCGTAACTTTATAATTGCAAGAGTAATAATAATAATAATAATAATAGTAAAAATCTGACTTCTTCCAGCGACAGCGGCAATAAATTCCAGAACAACAACAACGGATTAGATTTGTGGTTTTTCCCATTTTCATAATAAATAAAAACCATTTGCCCTCTCTTGCGCTCGCGCTCCTTCGCTCCATCGCTCCTTCGCATTTATGATTTTATGATCAGACGGAGCGTCCTTAATCGTAGGACGATTTCAAATATTTACCAACAGGCCAAAATCGCCTCGCATCGGGCTGAAATCGCCTCAAGTCGGGCGCTACCTGCCGCAGCCGGTGCTGGCCTTAGTTGCTTACTTAGCTGGACCCGCTGTGATGGTTCACACCTACTTAAGTGTTACTAGTAATAACAGGATGACATGTTGTTGTTGTTGCTGCTAGTGTTGTTGTTGTTGTTGTTGTTGGTGTGGACTTCGTCCCACATGTACTTGCCCATGAACGTTCCTCGGCCAGATGGACCGTTTTCGAGGACGGGGAATTCCTGATTCGATGTTCGACTTGTAAAAGCCGCGGTATCCGCGTCAGTTCGCTGCAAGTAAATGTGATTTTGGTTAGAGCGAATTTTTGCAATTACCAGTATTCGCTATGAAATACGTTTTGGTCGAGGAAAAACCCTGCAATGCATTTCCGTAAAGACTGAAGATAGCACATGAAGCATGCGAAGGGTTTTTCCGGCGTTTAATTAGGCGCGGTTGTAAATGAGAAATTCGCCAGATTCGTCGTCGGCAAATAATGAATTTTTTCTTTATAAAAACAAGCTGAAGAATGCATTTAATTCATCTCGATCAATAACATTCAATTTCGTCTCGGGGGTTCGAAATAGCACTGAAAACCCGTAAATTCTTAGTTTAGAATTTTTGTTGAAATTGTTGTTCAAATTGAACTGAATTGTGTGCATTATATATAATCATTTATTTTTCAGTTAATTTGATATCTAAAACTTTTAAGCCAAACACAGCAATCCTCTCTATTTTGAAATATTTTCATTAATTTCTTTTGCAATCATTTGCAATCATTTTTATGCCTTCTTTGGCCGCAAATGGCAGGCATTTGAAAACCTGAGTTTATTCTATTCTCCATTTTTATAATAACTATTTTCCTCATTCCTTTTCGCGTTACATTTTTCAATCTTTGCATTCATTTAATTCTTTTGCAGTCTTTTGCAATCATTTTCACACCTGGGAATTGAAATTTGAGCATTTCAGTCCGTTGAACTGCTTCCGATTTCATAATTAAACATTTTCTTCACGCCAGTTTCCTCTTCGCACCTTTCACATCTTCACTCCCTCATAATTCCAGTTTATAAAATTCGTTTCTATTTTTAAGTGCTACACGTCAGACTTTGGGACGTCGTCCCATTTTATGTGTGTTTTTCTCACTTGTTTCTCGAGTTTCTGATTGTTTTTCCACGCAGTAATTCCTGCGTAGACGTGCTTAATTTTACGATGATGGCGCTGATGATGATGATGGTGATGATGATTGTGATGATTGTGATGAAGTCGGTGTTGATATTGAGTATGATGATGATGATGATGACGCTTCCAGGTAGTTAAAAATGGTCTGGTTGGCTTAAATCTTTTTTCTCTGTGCTGAATATTTTGTTACGGCCGGCGGTGGTGTTGCATTACTTGGTCGTGGTGGTGGTGGTGGTGGTGATGGGATGGTTGTTGTTGTTGTTGTTGTTGTTCCTGTTACTCAGACATCCTATATATGGCGTCGTGTTCTATAACTTGGTCGCAAGACGCTAGTGGCTTTTAAATTACGAGCTCTTAACTTATTTGTCAGCAGAAGCTTTTACTGGCTTGTTTTTCCATTAAAACTTCACTGTAACTGTAGCTGGACCATTACGTTCATTACGTTCAGAGAGAGAGAGAGAGAGAGAGAGAGAGAGAGAGAACCGACCGACCCGTCTACGCTTAAAAGGATTTCTAATTTTACTTGCTGATTTTTTTCTTCGCAAAAAATTGCATTCATGCATGAAACTATTTAATGTTTGAGTTTTCTCGTTTTATTTCGAAATTCCTTTATTCTCTCTATTAATTTTCTCTGTTGTTCTTTGCACTTTGTATGGAAAATCCTGCATTTTGTGCGGATTTCGGGATGTTTAGTTTTTCCTAGATTTTCTTTTGTATCTCGTAGATATTCACTGCAATGAGGTTCCTACTGCAACGATATTCTTGTCTGTGCCGACAGCCGAGAGTTGCGAAGGCTCGAGTTAATCTGTTCGGGAACAAAAGAAATTTTGGCACTCCTAATAAGGATTCCAGGGAATCCGTGGGGAAACAGCTGGTGAAAAGTGCGTGTTGAGTTTTTTCCCTTCGCTTCGCATCGTTTTCAAGTTAATTACAGCGTTAATAACCTCGTTTGCTGTATTGCTTCCTACCGTTGTTGTTGTTGTTGTTGCTTTCAGTCCTATAATAAATCGGAAGAAAACCAAGGAGAGAAAAAAGCCTTTTCTAGTGAAAAAATAGGAACGTACGAATAAATTTCTGTATCTTTCATTTTGCTCGCTCCCCACCGACTTCCGCCTCCCCTCCCCCGCACCCTCTCCCTTTCTCACCACCCCTCTTCCCCTAGCCATCTTCATTCGACCCAACTAAATTAAATACCAGCCGCCCACCATCGCGGACCTCAAATGAAATCAGCAGCAACTTTTTTGCTGTGTTGCAGTGCAACACTTGTTTGCACTTTGCAGCGCCTGCTAAAATCGCTGTTTTCGTCTGCTGATTCCCTTATCTCCGCAACACCCTCTCTTGTCACCCCCCGCTCCCCCCCCCATTTCCCGTTCCAATATTTTTCCCTTCCTTTTTTTCGTTGAAAAGCAAACTTTGTTGTTTGGCAAATAAACAGCGACGACAACAAACCACAAAAGCAGCAAACAGCCACCGCATCTTGTTTGCTAATAGACAACCAGCAAGTATAGCGTGAGTTTATAACGTCACCAACGACGTCGATGGCGTTGGACGACCGGTCGGTTTGACCGGTGTGTTGGACGGTTTGTTGATCGGTGTGTTGCTCGGTAGGTTGGTCGATTAGATAAGTCAGTCGATGGGTTGGTCGGTCAGTTGGTTGGTCGATTGGTTGGTCGGTCGGTCGGTCGGTGGGTTGGTCGGTCGGTTTATCGGTCGGTTGGCTTATCGGTGGGTCGGTTTATCGGTCGCTCGGTTGGTCGGTCGATCGGTTGGTTGGTAGGTCAGTTGGTTGGTCGATTGGTTGGTCGGTTGGTTGGTCGGTCGGTCGGTGGGTTAGTCGGTCGGTTTATCGGTCGGTTGGTTTATCGGTCGGTTGGTTTATCGGTCGCTCGGTTGGTCGGTCGATCGGTTGGTCGGTCGCTCGCTTGTTTGTTGTAACTGAAGTGCAATTATTATTATCTCTGAGGCCTGCGGCAGCTTGTTTTCTTTAGACTTTTCTTCACTCATCTTTTTTCTTAATCAAACAAACACCGATGAAATAACAACAACAACAAGAACAACAACAACAACAGCAACTACTGCTACTAACACAACAAAAAGAACAACAGCAACTCTTATTTGTATCCCATAATTTGTTTCCGATGTGGACTGCCGTGGAAGGCGCGTAAAGGTCTCTGATTTCCAAACACACAGCCAACGCTAAAGAAATAGAAATTGTAAAAATAATGAAACTCTTAAATGTTGTTTTGAGAAAATAAACAAAAAATATTAAGAACCACCATGATATTGCGGCGGTATTCGCAGCAAGAATGACAACATACAGCAGGATAGACAAACGAAGAGAAGAGAAATCGAGACAGACAGCAGGAGTGACATTCAGACAGACGGTGGAAGGAGGAGGCATCCAACCCGAAATACGCCCTCTAAGAAAGCTAAGTGACTGACCACTCAGTCAGTCGACCGACAAGCCAGTCACTCAACTCACCGATCACCCATTAAACTCTCTACTCAGCCACTCAAATCACCGTCACCATCCAACATACTCAACTCACCGAGGCGAGTCATGAGACTCACTATTCAGATATTGAATCCATGAAGTTCATCGCAGAGCTCGTCACTTAAATCACCTTCTAACCCACTGGTCACTCAATCTCTCAGCTATTCAACTTATCATTTAGTCATGCAACCCACAAGTTGATAACTGAACTCGCCAATCGGCCTTCCAACACACAACTCAGACCGCTAAATCACCACCGAGCTTTCAAGCTTCACCCATCCAGTCATCACTCAAGTCACCATTCAACCCACAAGTGACTCAGTCACTCAGCTCTTCAACTTACGATTTAGTCATACAATTCACGAGTTGAGAACTGAACTAGCCATTCAGCCTTCCAACCTTACAAGCTCAACCCATCCAGTCATCACTGAAATCACCTTCCAACCCACAGGTGACTCAATCACTCAGTCACGCCAGCCATCAAACTCTCCATCCATCTTTCATATTAAAAGTTTCTTCCAGGAAATTATAAAATATTCTTAATTTGTTCATTAATAAATCCCCATTCCACTCCTCTTCCCATCGAACACCGGGCAACCAACAGTCAGCCACCAGTCAACCAGCAGTCAGCCACCAGTCAACCAGCAGTCAGCCAACCGTCGTTGTTGTTGTTGCTGCATTTCAGACAAGTTAAGAGATTCGCTATGAACGCGTTAAGTGCGTAGGAATCGCCGCCGCAGCCTCATAAAATGCGAAACACATCGCGGCAGACACACCGCGCTACGCACGCTCAATTAAGTGCGCGGGGTGGGTGGTGTTTGGGGGGGGGAGAGGGGGGCGTGGCAGGAATACATTATCGTGGCAGAAACGCACGATCGCAGCTTGTGGAAGTTAAAAGTTATGGCGTTCCATTGATTGCCACATTCCCTGATAATCTGTGGCGAGCGGAAAATTTAGCTGATCTAAAATTTTAGCTCAGCTTTAGTGTGCTGAAAGTGATTTGAATTTTGTATGACAAAAAAAAATTGACGGCGCAAAATTCTCTTCGGAAATACAGAAATATATTCATTTTGGCAGACACAAATATAGTAAAACTCAATTTATATTGGCTGGCTGGCTGAGTTGACGATAAGATTGAGAGTTGAAGCTCTCAACTTAAGCTGCAATTAAACCAAATATAAATATTAATTGTGGAATTCTAGTTTTTGTTTTACGGTTTAATTTTCAATTTCATTTGCAATGAATTTCTCATTTTAAGTTAAACTTTAAGTTTAAATTATTTCTCCGTGCTTGTTGCGCTCAACTGCGATTAACCAGCCGTTTAAATTCAGCTTTGGATCACGGAAACTTAAATTTTAGACGAATTTTACTTTAAATTTTACTCATTCCAAAACGGAACAATTTTGTTTACTTAAATTTAGATTAAACTAAGCTTAACGTTAATTTTTCTTTTATCAAAATCGGCCTGAAATTAGTGAATTGATATCGACAATTTTTGCATATTAAACGGAATTGTTGTTGTTCTAACTATTGTCATTGTTACTGCCACAGTTGTTGTTGTTGTTGTTGTTGTTGTTGTTTTTGTTGCTGCTGCTGTTGCTGTTGTTGTTCTCAGCAAAATAACTCAAAATTGTTAATAATTTTCTTTTGTAGCTCAATTTTATTGCCATTGTTAACATAATTTTTATGGCTTTTATAATGAGTTGGCCGAAGTGGATCAGAGCTAATTTGAAGTGTGCGCGCGTGTGTGTGTGTGTGTGTGCGTGTGTGTGTGTGTGTGTGTTACTATTGCTCGAAACAGGTTGCATTTAAATTCATTGTGAGCTTCTAAGCTCCCAAACCGAGCTTAAGTTCGAGTTGGCTGGCTCGATTAAATCGAGCAGTGATCTCAGCCACCATTAAGAAATGAGGTTTTATAGCACACACACACACACACACACACACTCGTACATGGAAGCTACCTACCAATTTTGGTAGAAAATTAACAGAAAAGAGATCAAAAACAAAAACGAAACGCGTTTGAATCGAAGTTTTTAATGAATGACCGACCAACCGACCGACCAACAGATCGATCGATCGATCGTCTTAATTGAATGAATGAATGAATGAATGAATGAATGCATGAATGAATGAATGAATGAATGAATGAATGAATGAATGAATGAATGAATGAATGAATGAGTGAAATCGTGTGGTGGAAGTCTTTCAAGCAACAACAACAACAGCCACGAATTATAATCTCCGAAATTTACATATCTTTGCATTCGTTTTCTGTTTCAATATCGAGATGATGGAAAAATGAACGAACACAGAAGACGTTCAAGTCAAGATGGCGCGATGTATTGTTGTAACGACAACAACAACATTCGGCGACTACTGGGAATTGGATGCCACATGTTAGTCGCGACTTTTAAAGGGTTTTAAAAAGTTTGTTAGCTGCAGCAGCTGTTTTGCCGTGTGGGGCGACGACGTGCATTTTGAGTCAAACTGAAAGTAGCAAACAACAGCATCAGCAACAACAACAACCGAACGAACGAACGACCGACCGAACGAACGAACGACCGAACGAACGACCGAACGACCGAACGACCGAACGAACGACCGAACGAACGAACGACCGACCGAACGAACGAACGAACGAACGACCGAACGAACGAACGAACGAACGAACGAACGAACGAACGAACGAACGACCCAACGAACGAACGACCGAACGAACGAACGAACGAACGAACGAACGAACGAACGAACGACCGACCGAACGAACGACCGAACGAACGAACGAACGAACGAAGGACCGACCGAACGAACGAACGAACGAACGACCGAACGAAGGAACGACCCAACGAACGAACAAACGAACGACCGAACGAACGAACGAACGATGACATGGCATTCATTTTCGCTCTGTGGAACTCTTCGAAAGCTGATTCAACACACTCGCTGGCACGCTGCGACTGCATGCGCTGTGACGACGCTGGCTGAACGGGGTCAACGGCTGCCTGTCGCGGTGGCAAGTGCAACACCAGCGCGCCTCTTCACTCCGCCCACCGGCGAGCGGAAGCCGAGTTGGCGGCGGACTGGTCAGCCAAGTGGGCTGCACCGAATCGAAGGAAGGAAGGAAGGAAGGAAGGACGGACGGACGGACGGACGGAAGGCTGCCGCCACCTACGTTCGCGTTCACTGCGTGCGGCAAATAGACGCTCCGCGGACAGCCGCGCCCACAGAAAATCATCGTTGGAAAACCTGCTGCTGCAGCTTCTGGATTCCACAATCTAGATATTCATTTCTTCCTCTTCGAAAAAATGTCTCCTCTTCGGAAAGTTTTACGTATTTATTAGTCACCCTGACCACGCCACTGACTTCTGTTGCATGTTGCATGTTGTTGCTGCTGCTGCTGCTGCCACTGTCACTGCCACTGCTGCATGACGCACGAAGCACGACGCACAACGCATGACGCATGACGCACAACGCACATCGCATGACGCACGACGCATTCTTGTTCTGCATTAATTATCAAAGTGCAGGCAATCTGCGAAATTAATTCGCGCTGCCAGCAGCTTAGCGCGCGGAGAGCGAACGTTCTGCGCCGCTTCGCCGGCATCCTTCAGCTGAGATGTGAGATCGACAGACAGGTCGGCATATCGCCGCACAACGGCGATTTCAATTTAAATATAGCAGCGAGTCCACTCGCATATTTGCCAGCACATCGCTTCCGTTTCGCATGCGATTCGGCCGAAAATTCGGTGCAGCGAATTTATTTCGCAGCGTGGCAGGTGAAAAAGAGGCAATTAAAGCGAAGTTAGAACAGAGCATTTGAAAATAAAGTGTGTGTGCGTGTGTGTGCGAGTGTGTGTATGGAAGAAATGTACTCAATATTCGGTGAAAAGCAAGCAAAGCGCATTTGAGACGCTCACTTTGCTCTCTATCTCCTCTCTCTCTCTCTCGTCAATTCAACTCGTAGATTTCAACTTTGAGCTGCTTATTCATCGTTGCAAAATGCCGTTCACTCTGTTAAGAGTGAACAGAGTCGCCGAGAAATCCACTCGCATCGTTGTTGTGCTTCAATTAAACGTTAAGTCAGCGTCGCTCTCCGCTCCTCGCTCCGCTACTCGCGCTCACGCTTAATTATTTCGCATGCCAAACAAATTGTTTTAATTAAAATCGCATTAAAAAAATTGAAGAGGCAGTCGTGCGGCGAGCGCAACTTAAGCTTGACCACGCAGGCGGCGCGATGAGAGACGCGAACGAGCGAATTCGAGATTTAACCAAAATTTTACATCTTCAGCTTTCTTTGTACGCGGAAGCGAATCGGAATAATAATTGGAAGGGAAAAACAGCAGCGAAATATGCAGCGAAAATAGTGATTCAATTTCGAAAGCATTTCGAAAATTATACAATAATCGCGATGTTACTTTCAATTATTTCAGATTCGGTTTTCGTTGCACTCTAATTTGAACTCGTAGCGACTGCCAGCATGTGATTTGTTCGTGCTGCGCTTTCGTGTTCGCGCTCATATTTTTGTCTTTCCTCTGTCGTCGTCGTCGTCGATGACGGCTTTTAAAAGTGGGCGTGAACTCGTCTACTTTTAATTGCACGATACTCGTGCTCGCCGCACCTTCTTCTCGTTTGTTTCCCCTCCTCCGCACTCGTTCTCAGTTAATTTCGTTATCTTTTGTTGTTCGTTGAAGAGAAATAATCGAATCGATCGAATGATCGATTATCTCATCTCGTCACTGATGAAGAATTAGTTCAGCATTTTATAAAGATTTCTATTTTTAGTCTCGTGATTGCAATGAAGTCTCGTGATTGCAGTGAAGTCTCGTGATTGCAATGAAGTCTCGTGATTGCAATGAAGTCTCGCGGTTGCAACGAATTCTCGTGATTGCAATGAAGTCTCGTGATTGCAATGAAGTCTCGCGGTTGCAACGAAGTCTCGTAATTGCAATGAAGTCTCGCGGTTGCAACGAATTCTCGCGGTTGCAACGAATTCTCGTGATTGCAACGAAGTCTCATGATTGCAACGAATTCTCGCGGTTGCAACGAAGTCTCGTGATTCCAACGAAGTCTCGTGATTGCAATGAAGTCTCGCGGTTGCAACGAAGTCTCATGATTGCAACGAATTCTCGCGGTTGCAACGAAGTCTCGTGATTGCAACGAAGTCTCGTGATTGCAATGAAGTCTCGCGGTTGCAACGAATTCTCGTGATTGCAAAAGATTGAAACGGTTTGTCGATGAAATCAAATCACATTAAATTAACTTTAGAGTCTCATTTCAGTCACATTTGAGTCGCGATATTAATAAGACATTCAAATCAAATCAGCTTCAGCTTTCAATTAATTTCAATCAATCAATCAAAATCAATTTCCAATCGAATGTGACGCATTTCATTGATCATCATTGAAACCATCAGAATACCAAAAGTTTCAATCTAATTCTTCAATCTCGAAGCAGATTATGTGAGAATTCGAATTATTTACGTAATAATTCTACTAAGAAAAGTCATATTTGTGTTCCATTCCTTCTTTCAACTAATATAATCCACTTGAAATTGATAGACAGAATTGATCTAACTGTCAAAAGCGAACTTATTCAGTTTGATTCAGAAGAATTGAGAAGAATTCAGCTAAATGAAGAATTCAGTTTAAGAGAAGAATTCAGTTAGGTAAAGAATTCAGTTAAGAGAAGAATTCAGTTAGGTGAAGAATTCAGTTAGGTGAAGAATTCAGTTTAAGAGAAGAATTCAGTTAGGTAAAGAATTCAGTTAGGTGAAGAATTCAGTTAGGTGAAGAATTCAGTTAGTAGAAGCTGTTCATTAAGATTATCTAAAAAAAGAATCTCAGTCTCATTCAATTAGGCAGCGAAATCTTAAAAAATGCCAGAACTTAATTAAGCCACTAAAAGTGGGGAAAATATTGAAATTGCACCACTTTTTTTCACGAAATTTTATTTAATAGTTTTTGACAAGAAATTTCCTGCATTTCGACGACAGCAGAGCGACGACAGCGTGACCGACGTTTTGGCTGCGTTGCTGCTGGCAAATCGTATTTTTAGAATCGCAACAACAACTACAACAACAACTGAATAACCACAATTTTGCCACAATTTTTGGTTTTATTTTTTTTTTTTGTTTTTTTTTTCAAAACCGTTGCCGTTGCTCTGACAGACGACCGACTAATCAAATTGACAGAAAAATCTGGTAGAAAATTAGATTGGTAGACGTGTATTGTTGTTATTGTTGTTGTTGTTGTTGTTGTTGTTGTGGGGGTCTCAAAATTACTGCAACGTTTGAAATGAATGGCTTTCATTTATTTGGAATTCCATGGGATTGAATTTTGATTTACAATAATAATTTTGGGATTCAAATTTTGTATGAATTCGTTTGAGTTGAATTGGATTTCGTGTGCCTTCTAAAATTGGCTGTCGTTGTTGTCATTGTTGTTGTCGTTGTTGTTGTTGTCGTTGTTGTTGTCGTTGTTGTTGTCGTTGTTGTTGTCGTCGTTGTTGCCGTTGTTGTTGTCGTCGTTGTTGTCGTTGTTGTTGTCTTAACAAGCCCCCAGCTCGCTGGCAACAGATGAGTGTGGCAAATTTATTTTCTTCAATTGCTTGCATTTCTATTCGAAACAGAATTAGAATTTGACTTTTTTCTTTTTTTTTTTTGCTCTTGTTCGGCCAGCAAAAAAAGAGAGAGAAGAAATTAATTAGCCAAAAATCATTAAAAGCTTTTTTTTAGCGGACAAAAAGCAGCAGAAGCGAGCGGAAATGATCGTGATATCATTTCTTGGCAAGCATTTTCAATTACATTTCTAAACTTTCGTACGCTAAAAAAAGAATTCGCAGCAAGCAGAATTCGCTGCTGATGGCAGAGAGAACGGCAAAGTCTTGGCCAGAAAAAAGAGTTTTGGCCCGGAAAAAAGATCGAGCAATAATAATTCGATCGAGCGATCGAGCGACATGACGTTTTTTCGACGCTAAAGCATTCATTTTTCTTGGCTGTCGCTCTCAATGACCAATCAATCAATCAGTCAGTCAAGCGATCAGGCAATCAAATCGCGCGATCGATCGCTCGGTCGCTCGGTCGCTCGTTCGCTCGATCGCTCGTTCGCTCGTTCGCTCGGTCGCTCGTTCGAGCGGCGGCGCATCGAATGCCGCTGCCTGCAATGAGATTTCATTGATATTCGCAGCGGATTGCGTCCGCGGAGCGCCACAAAGTGAGCGGTAAAAACGGAAAACTGTATCAATATTTGATGGCTGGCTGAAGTTTCAAATGCACGGCAGCGCGGCGGAGGAGGGAGGGCGAGATAGAGAGAGAGAGAGTGAAACGAGTGAAGTTGTGCTGTCGTCGTTGTTGTTGTCTCCCAATCAGCGTGATCAGGCCGCGTGATCCCAATCAGTGCGTCGTGGGTTCACAACTGCGGGTCGACGATCAAAGGAGTTGCAGGCCGCGTGATTTGTGGCGCGCACTTGAAGTCACAAAGCTGACAGCTTGACAGCCCGACACTCGCAGTTGTCAAGCGCGCTGTTTGCTCGGCGGCGGTGGTGACAGTATTTTGTTTACCTTCGACGACCAGCATTTCGGGGATCCAGCGAAGTGCGTGGCAAGAATTTGATGAGATCGAAAGATTAACCGGGGGGAAGCGCGTAATTTTAGTAAATAATAATAGAATTTTTATAGCCGTCATATTTTCTAGTTCCTTTAATTTATTTATTGCTCTCTTTGTTGCTTCGTTTCTTAATTTTTTTTTTTCTTAAAAAACGTTCGTTCGTTAATTTTGTGGCCAATAAATTTTATTGCACTACAAAAAAGGAAAATCGGAATTAATAAAAACGGCCACAGCGGCCACAACAACGGCAACGGCAACGGCAACGGCAACGGCAACGGCAACGGCAACAACAACAGTTGAGTTCTGTTTTTATGTGATCTCGACGCCCCCGCCAATTTTGTGGGCGTCTGTTTCGTAGTTGCCATCGCTGGAAATTCAATGTTTTGTTTTTATTTCGATGTTTTTGCTTGTTTTAACATCTGTTTTTAATCCGCTTCTTTTTCTTAAAATCTCTTTTCAAAAAGCGTTTTTAATCCATCTTCTTACACTTCGAGAGAGCAGCAGCAGCATCTCCCTCGCCCTCCCACTCTCTCTCGCTCTCGCTCTCCTTCTCTGACGCACCTCGCTCTCGTCTCCGGTTTGGTTTTAGTAGCAGAGTTGCCAACGCTGCGCTTCGAAGGCAAGAAGAAGCGCGAGTATTTTTAGTTTCGCGTTTACCTTCAACTCGGCAGCAATTATTTCACACAATTAATTGCCGCCCGTCTGACCTCTGCAATTTTTCGCCGGTATTTTATGTTCTCTTTGTCAGAATTGGAAGCGACAGTAGCGGCCACTAAATTTAAACCAGGCGAAAACGCTAAAAAGACAAGAAAAAGCGCCGCCAAACGAACGACAAGCGAGTGAATCACTTGTTTCTGCTTCTGCCGCAGCCGGTCGGTGTCTCGTCTGTTTTTAATGTCAGCTGGCAACCGTTGAAATCGTTGAAATCGTTGAAATTCGCGTATTCCGCAACTGAACTCTGCTGCAGAGAAACAGAATTATGAATTTAGTTAGCGTGTGATTGTGCGCGCTACGAATGAAAATTCGGCTGCATAAATAATAAAAAAGCAATCATTTCATACTCAGCCTCACGAGATCGGAATCATATTGCGAAATCCAAAAAAAATGTGTTCATTATTGCAAACATTTTAGCTAGCCAGCACTGTGTGAGTTTTGCACTTTCACACTTCGATTATTTCTGTGGCGCGCGCGTCTGCTCGGCTCGACGCGTCGGCAAACCCTGCGTGGCAGCTGCGCGTGCGTCTCGCGCTTTTCACTTCGCCCGCGGCGTCCTTTTTGGCGGCTGCTGCACGTTTAAAAGCTAAATTATGTGGCCATTCTGCCACAGTGAAGCTGCGTCGCAATCATGAAATCTGCGAATTCAAATCGATTTTCGCTGTAAACCCAGCCAATTTACGGTAAGCAACGCCGTAAATTGAGTGGCGCGAGTGCGTGCGCGTGAGTGGGAGGGAGAGGCAAGATGCCGCTTGGAGAGCCTGCAGCAAAAAAGTGTTGCCAATGCAATTATATAAATAACTATAAGATTATGGAGAGGCAGGCAGGCAGGCAGACAGGCAGACAGACAGACAGACAGGCAGACAGACAGGTCGCCAGGAAGGAAAGCCAGGCAGGCAGACGCAGCGGAGAAGGCAGACAGACAAACAAACAGACAGACAAACAGACAGAGAGACAGACAGAGAGACAGCCATACATACTGACAGACATAACGATAAACAGACAGACAAACAGGAAAAACAGACAAACAGACAAACAGAGACAACCAGACGGACAAACAGACAGACAGACAGACAGACAGACAAACTGATAGACAATCTGACAGACAGAAATACAGACAGACAAGCAGACAGACAGACAGACAAACAGACAGACATACAAACATACATACAGACGGACATCTGACAAACTGGCAGAGAAACAAACAGACAGACAGGCAGACAAACTTATAGACAGTCTGACAGACAGACAGACAGTCTGACAGACAGGCAGACAAACATACAGGCGGACAAACCGACGAACTGACAGAGAGACAAACGGTCGAACAAGCAGACAGACAGACAGACAGACAGACAAACTGATAGACAATCTGACAGACAAACAGACAGACAGAAAGACAGACAGGCAGGCAGGCAGACTGACATACAAACCCATCCACAGTGAGACGGCTGAACAGAAAAATTGATAGCCAAGCAGTTATTTATTCAGATAGATATGCAGATAAGCAGACTGAAGCTAGACAAACAAACTCGGACTCGCGCTGCGATCGCAACGAGGGGCCGCGCGAGAGAGAGAGCGAGAGCGAGAGAGAGAGAGAAAGAGAGAGAGAGCCGCGATAAAGGAGAAATAAAATAATAGCTGCCAATTGTCAATATTATGTTTGGCATTTAAAGTGCACCGTGCAGGCGGCAAATCGATCTGCGCGTCCGCCCAGCAATCTAGCGATTTTTCAATTATTATTGTCATTACTTGTGTTTGCCGTTTCTGCGTAGCGCTCGCTCTGGCTGGCGGCGGCGGCCTGCGAAGAGCGGCGGCGGCAAGCGATGAGCGGCGGCGGCATGCGAAGAGCGGCGGCGGCAAGCGATGAGCGGCGGCGGCCTGCGAAGAGCGGCGCCGGCTTGCGAAGAGTGGTGGCGGGTGAGCGGCAGGCGGCAGGCGGCAGGCGGCATGAGTCAATGCACCCGCTCGCACACACACACTCGCGCACATATTCGCTCTGTAGTTTGTAGACATCTTGTCTTGCATTAGGCGCTAAAAATAGGCAGGCTTTTCGAAAAAAGTGCGCTTTTAATTTGCATACTTATTTCGTAGTTTATGCGAACTCCTGCCGGCAGCGCCCTCCCCTCCCCGCCGCCCTCCCCACCCCACCCGGCCGCCCTCCACGCGAACACGATCCACTTGATGCTACATTTAATTTGCGCAAACGTCATTAAGTCAAAAAATAAGTAAGTCATTAAGCGAGCAGGAAGAAAAAAGGTTTAAAATAGAACTGTGAATTTCAAAGACACCAACGGGAACGTGGTGGCGTGAGAGAGAGAGAGAGAAAGAGAGGGAGTGGAATGTGTGGAACAGTTAATTTTGTGTGTGTGGTGTGCAGTGCGCTGGAATGAGTAATTAATTGAACTGAAAACGTGAACCACAATGAAGAAGACAAGAGAAAAAACGCACATTGACTTCTGCACAAATTGATCGATTTGAATCCTCTGCGATTGCTGGGAAAACAATTGAGTGTTGAAGCGCAATCTTCGAGCGAAATGTGCGCCGAAAAGGCACTGAAAAAAGAGACCCAGAAACGTCCTCTTGGTGCGGCGCTCCCGGCTGACGCAACTAACGTCACTGCTAATATTTACGAACGCATTTTTAAGGCTACTAAAAAAGTAGTAAATCATCTTTTTACGAACAGCGCTTTTATTTCATTTCCACACAACATAACTTCTGCTCGCAACCTGCGTGTTGGTGGGTTTGTGGAGCGGAGTGGAGCGGAGTGGAGTGCCGTGGAGCAGAGAGTGAGCAACACAGTTTGCAGCTGTTGAATGCGCGAATTCGCTGTCAAACTCGCAGCGAAACGACTGCGCGATGTGAGTGAGTGAGAAAACGAATGAAGAAGCGAAAGTGGTGAAGTCGAAATACATATAAAGCGGCTGCACTCTTCATTTAGTCTGCTTTATGCTTGCAAAGAGAGCAGCAAGAATGCGTGGCTACATCTGGACGCCGCCGCATCCGCCGAAAATCTGCGTCACCCCCTCCTCGCCGCTCTCCCACTCAGCCACCACCTTCACTGCGTTTGTGAGCGACGGACAGAAGCTGTCGTCGAAGATGCTATCAAAAAGTTGCACATATTTTCAGAGAAACTGAGAGCCGCCAAAAAATGAAGAGAGTTTCGTTGCTTTTTCAGCTGAATTTAACTTCGGGAATTTAAAGCAGCGGGAAATGAAAATCAAGCGACCAAATTCGCCAGAAGCTGGAATTCCACGAAACTTAGGAAACTTTGGAAATACAACAACTATAATGGCAGCAATTAAATTCGGCAAAATAATTGCTTTGAACGACGCAGCAACTGTTGAGCGTCGTGAAATCCACGAGTAATTAAAATGATGAGCTGCGTTTTTATTTTGCTTGCGCGCCGCCATATTGGCAGCCGCCATCGAAGGCGACGCCATCTTTATCACGATTTTGAATTTTCCCATTTTTGAATTTTTCATTTCAATTTTATTTTTGGCAGCCTGCTTGTGTTCCTCGCCGCGGCGGACGCGACAACACGTAATAATTTACGCTAAAAGAAGAAATACGTGAAAAAAGTCCGTCTAGACTGCGAATGCGTTGCGATGGCAACCCGCGACCGTCTGCCGAGCAGAGATATAAAATTGAAAAAAAAAAAAAACCATTTTATGAGTTCCAACAGCTAATTGCAGGTCCAGCATGCAATTCGCGAGATGTCGTTAATTAATTAAAATGCAAATGCAAGTGTGAGCGGCCTCTCTGTCTATCTGGCGCGCCGCCCGTCTGTCTGTCCGTCTGTCTGTTCGTCTGTCTGTCTGTCGGTCTGTTTGTCCGTCTGTCTGTCTGTCCGTCTGTCTGGCTGGCTGTCCGTGCGGCCAACGCGCTCCCAAGTGCCTGCAATTTATTGAGTATTAATTGAAAATGTCAGCTTATGTGCAGCGCAAGGGATTGAAAGCCGCAACGGCAGCCGGCGTCACCACCGTCACCGTCACCGTCACCGGTCTGCTGGTCCGTCGGTCCGCCTGCTCGCTGGTGCGCTGGTGTGCCGATCCGCCGGCCTGCTTACCTGGTGGTCAACCAGGTCTTCGATGGCATCGTTTTCGCTAACTCCGTCTTTCCGATCGTTTTTGCCATCAATTCACATTTACGAGGTGTCCAGCTTAAGTGCAAAACAAGTGAAGGGAGTCGTTGGGGGGGGGGGGGGGGGTTGCGGGGGGTGGAGGGCCGAGGGACTCAAGTGGGGGCCGAGGGACTCGAGTGGAGTGGACGTGGAGCGAAAGCGGAGGACGTGCGGCGCGAGTGAGAGACGTGGAGTCCCCCGGCAGCAAGAGAAAAGCTGCTAACAAACTATTTGCACCTCATTGCGAGTGAACAGCCTCACCTTTCACTCGTTTTACACCTCCAACTTCTGTATCGATCTGTCTGTCTGTCTATCTTTGTCTCGATTTCCACTCCACGATTATTGTCTCGAGCCAAGATAATCGAAATCGAAAGATTGACTGGACTGCTGCTCCTCGCTCGCTCTCGTTTATCGTCTTGAATTCGAAGCGACATCACGACAGAAACTTGCAAACAATCGAATAATCGAAAACTCCCAGCGATTCCCAGCTCGAAAAGTCGATCGATGCTCCTCCACTCAACGCGGAAAGTGTTGCGAAATTTGCAAATCTCTCGATCTTCATAAATATCGACGCGCGCTGAAAAGTGTTGCCAACTTCGCACTTGAGATACAAAATGAATGCGCGAAGAAACGCGAAGAGGAAGAAGGAACGAAGACGAAGACGAAGAAGACGAAGAAGACGAAGGAGACGAAGAGGACGAAGAAGACGAAGAAAACGAAGAAGACGAAGAAGAGTGAAGAGTGAAGAGTGAAGAAGTCGAAGAGGCGTTTTTATCTTGATATCGATGGAAAAAAGCGCTCTCAGGATAATTAACGCGTTCGTTCATATTTTGAGCGGCCAAGAGGCAACAGCAACAACAACAGCAACAGCAACAACAACAACAACAACAACAGCAGCAGCAGCGGCGGCGAGAAACGCGAAAAACATGGCGAAAAAAGAGTTGCACGCTTACCTTGCGGATTTTTTGTGCTGCATCACGTTGTGCCGGCGGCAGCTGCTGCTGCTGCTGCTGCTGCTGCTGCTGCGCTCGCTGGCGTTTAACAACGCATAACAAGTTTGAGCCGCCCATCCAGTCGCCCAACGAGCGAGAGGAGGATGCGTCGCGCGCTGCCGTCGCGCGTCTCCTTGCTGCGTTTTGTAGCTCTTTAAGACGCGCCAACTCGGTGTCTGGCAGACGCAGGCAGTCAGCACTCGAAAGTGACACTCAAAGCGGCTTCAGAAGAGCAGCCAGCCAGCCAGCCAGCCAGCGCGTGAGTTATGGAGGCGCGTCGAGCCCCCGGAGGACGCGACCGGCCGAGGCGGCTGCGGCGGAGGCTGTGGAGGCTGCGGCGGCTGTGGAGGCTGCGGCGGCGGCTGGAGGCTGCGGCGGCTGCAGACTGCGATGAAGGATGAGCTGGCAGCGCGGCTTGTTACGGCTGTAATGAGTTTGGTGTCGGTGCGCCGAGGTGCGTGCGTGAAAAATGCGAATAACAATCGTAATAAATGAGATGCGGTATCGCGCGAGTGGGCGGCTGAGCGGCTGAGCGGAAATGCTGCTCCGCCGGCCGGGTGGGACGACGACGACGACGATGGCGGCGGCGGCGAGTCGCTTCATTTGAGCGCGTTTACGTGTCCGCGGACTGCAATTCAGAAATTGAGAATCACAATAAATAATAGAAACGTGAAACGTGAAACGGGGCAGAAATCCGTCTGGAAACACGAGCGCTGAAGTGGCGGCGGCGCGGAATGCAGAGCGCGCGGGCAGAAAAGTGCGAAACAATGTTAAGTCAGCGCGACGCGACGCGACACGACGCGACACGAGGCGACGCGACACGGCGACGGGTGTCCGGTGCAGCAGCGCCGCCAACATGAATAAACACGCGAACAGTCGACGGCGTAAATATTTGAAGAAGAAACGAAGACGCGCACGCGCGCAACTGCAACTGCAACTGCAACTGCAACTGCAACAACAGGAAAATCACAAATCACATCGAATCGAATTGCATTGCATTGCATTAAAAAAAAAGCGTTCGATTCACGTTGCAGCGCGGCGCAGAAGCGAGCGAAAATTTTTGTCAGCGCCAGCAAAAATTCTCAAATTTGGCCACAATAAATTTTCAAAGCGCAGCAAAATTAAATGAAATCGCGGTGTGGCGGGGAAAAAGCAATAAAATGCACGGAGGGGAAGCGTAAGCAGGCTCAACGCAAACAACAACAACAGCAGCAACAACAACAGCAACAACAACAATAGCAACAACAACAGCAACAGTAAATTGCTGGCATTTTTTCTTGAAACGAAAACGCGAGCTGTGAAAAAATTTTATTATGAATGAAGTGGCAACCTGAACACACAACAACAACAACAGCAACAACAACAACAACACCAACAACTGACTGGAAATCCAGACTGACAACTGACTGGAAATCCAGACTGACAACTGACTGGAACAGAGTCTGGAAATTCAAATCGAGCGGCGACTGGAAGAGGAAAAAAATAACGAATTTCCGAACTTTCTTTTCGTACACAGAGCGAAAAACTCGGGCGATTGTTGTGCGATTTTCAGTCAATTCAAGTTTCGAACGAATGCGATTGACAGACACGCATTTCTCTCAGTTTTAGACGACGATTAAACGAGGAACAACAACAACAACAACAACAACAAGTAACTAACAATTGCAAGTTGGCGCCAACGCCTGCGGCGACAACAACAACAAAGATGACAATTAATTCATTTGCATTCTGAGAGCTGAAAATTAATGAAGAAATTATTTTATTTCAAGCACTTCAAACGAATTGCGGCGAATGCGAAAATAATAATAAAAATAAATAAAATAACAGTGAAAATTGTAACGCAAAACAAGTCGTAAATTTCGCCGAGACTACAGTGGTGGCGAAAAGTGTGTGCGGCGCCGCTGAACGGCGGCGGCGGTGGCGGCGACGGCGGCGGCGGCGACGGCGGCGGCGGCGAGAGCAACGAGTTCGCCATCCAACTGCAAACGCAGTGACAACAACGATGACGTCAAAGCATTTCAAACGACGAAAACGCGGCCGCGTTTTGCTCGCGTTTGGCGTTGAACTTCCGACGCTCGTCGTCGTCGTCGTCGTCGTCAGTCACGAATTGTTACTCGCAATTAATCGCGAAAATTCCACGTGTTCATTATTTGCTTTTCAATTGAATTTGTTATTTTTATTCCTTTTTTTTACTGCAGTTTCGGAAAATTCCAACGAATTAAATTTCAGCGATTTCTTCCCCACTCGTTGTTCAATTTTTTCTCTTTAGGTTTCGTATTTCTCGATTCCATTGAAGTAACTGAAAATTTCTCGCAACGAAAGCAGCGTGTGTGTGTGTGTGTGTGTGTGTGTGTGTGTGTGTGTGTGTGTGTGTTGCATGCATACCGAGTGCAAAGAAAGAACGAACGAAACGGCAAAAACAACGAGCGTCCGTCTCTCGAAGCGGACGAAATAAACAAAAATAAATTAATAAACTTTGATGCAGAGGCCATTAAATAAATAAAATTGGCGCCAGCGAGAATCATTTCGTTAAATTGCGAAGAACGAGCATCGAATCGCCTGCGGAGACAGCGAAGCACAGCACAGCAACAACACAATTGTTGGCTTCATTTAATTGACGACTTTAATCCAATAACAGTTGTTTTCGGCTACTGCTTCTTCTTCTTCTTCTCGGCTTCTTCTTCTCGGCTTCTTCTTCTTCTCCTTCTTCTCCTTCTGCTTCTTCTTCTTCTTCTCGGCTTCTTCTCGGCTTCTTCTTCTTCTTCTTCCTCTTCTCGGCTTCTTTTTCTTCTCCTTCTTCTTCTTCTCCTTCTTCTCCTTCTTCTTCTTCTCCTTCTTCTCCTTCTGCTTCTCCTTCTTCTCAGCTTCTTCTTCCTCTTCTTCTCCTTCTTCTTCCTCTTCTTCTTCTTCCTCTTGTCACCGTCAAATTCCTCGATTCCTCGTTCGTTTAAATTGCAATAATTTGATGTTTGTAGTTGTTTTTTATTCATTTCGCTTGAAGGCGAAAAACTTGTGCGTTGGCAACTCCTAACGGATTTTGATTGCTGGCGTTTTTTGTGTGGCGCTCTCTGGCTTCTCGTTTCTTCCGCTTGTTATTTTTCAACGAGTGCCGGAAATGCAATTCGCTGGTTGTTGTTGGCGCGCCTGGGCGACGTTTTGCCGACGCTGCAAGACAAAATGGCGCCGGCAGGAAGAATGAAGAGCAGAATGTAACAATCCCACGCACGCACACGCACACACACACACACAGACACACCGTCGACTGTTAAACGCGAAGTCAAGCGTCAAGTTTGTCAGCGTCGCCGCCAGAATGTTGGCCGCTGTCGCTGCAACAGCAACAACAACAAATATGCAGTCTCTGCTCTGCTCTTCGTTCAGTTTGTCGCGAATTAATTATTCATTTTTTCCCATTTCTTTCCGAAATTCTTATTTTCTGCTATAAAATCGAATTCGCTTAGAATTTCAGTTTGTGGAATTTTCTTGCTGGAAATAGAAAAATTTAATTTATAGAAATTTTATAAGCTTCCATTTAACAATGTAAATAAAATGTGTTTCCTGTTTTTCTTTGGTTTTGCTTTCTGTTTACCGTGTGTTGCTCGCGCTTTGTATTTTTACAGCAACTTTGCTGCTTTCTTGCGGTTTCTCGCTCTTCAAACTGTTTGTAATTTTGTTTTTGTTTTTGTTTACACGCGATTGCCGTCGCTGTTAACCTTTCTCATCCCACACTGCAGACTCCGCGGCGCTCATTAATCACGGCTGTTGTTCTCTCCCTCTCTCTCGAAACCACAACCTTCAGCATTCACACTCGCCGCCGCCACGACGCGCACTCACTTTCAACACTCGCTCGCTGCTTTAACTGCTTCGTTATTATTTATCACGTTGGATTTTTCACACCTCCTCACTAATGCATCTCGCGGCCGCGCAACGCCGGCGTGTTGATGGCCCACCAGCGCCGCTTTCAGTGGCTCCGCTCTCCCCTTTTTTCTCGCCGTTTCGCCGCATCATCGCTCGCTCCGACCACCGCTCGCTCCGACCACCGCTCGCCCCGACCACCCCACGACTCTTCAGCGTCAACGTCAACGTCTACGTCAGCGACATCGACGTCGGCGTCAGCGTCGGCCTCTGCGCCTGCGTCTGCTTGATGACTTGGATTCGAATTCCACTCGAAATGTTAACGCGAAGTTGAAGTTTTTGTTTAGATTTATAATTGTTCGGTTTTCCGTTTTCTTCGCCTCTGTCATGCTGCGCGTCTTTCAAGTGTTCTCATTTTTCTTAATTTTTCCAATTAAATGCATTTTATTGTTCTCGTTCTCGTTCTCGTAGTCGGTCGAGTTTCGAGTTTCTCTCCGCTTCGTTTCGCTCTCCCGCACTCGACGAGTTAAATGCTGAATTGATTTGTTGTTGTTTGCAAAACTGAAGAAGAGCACAAAATTCACCTGATTAATTTGCCGAATTTTGAGCACCTTTAACGAAGGAGAAAGAAAGAAAGAGAAACAACAACAAAGAATTGAATATCTGAAAATAGGTTTTCATGGCCGCCAGCGCGTCTTCGCCTCCCCCCTCGCTGAACTCACGGTTTCCCCCCTCGCTCTTCAAGCCGCGCGGCGCTCGCGCTGCGAATTCCTTTGATTTGCCAGCCAAGTGAAAATGAAAACAAGTAACGAATTTATTAACAACGAGCTTTACACACACACACACACATACACACACACATTTCGGTCTTTTTTTTGGTTTGTTTGTTTTTATTGCACCGTTAGTTGGCTATTTTTCCGCATGAATTGACTTTTGCAATTTCGCGTTTGAAAACTTTTTACGCGTTGTTTACACACGACGAGACAACAACAACAACGACAACAACACCACCACCAACGAAGCGTTCCTCCCAAATTTGTATTTTCAGTGTACCGTAATAACGGAAAATAAACGCGGCGACTAAATGAAGCCGTTAGACGAGTTGAAGCTGCGGCCGCCGCACAGGGTTGCGACCACCCATCGACCGAACAATCGATCGATCGATCGAACGATTGATGGGTGCGCGCCTCCCTCAGCCGCCCCACCCACCCACTCGCGGCCGCACAAGCAATCAGAATCAATTAATTAACGGTTGTTTGGCACAAACGAGAACAACAACAGCAACAGCAGCAACAACAGCAGAGAATTTTGTAATGATTGACTGGCGCCAAAGTTGCTTTACGCGGTTTGCGCCCGCTGCGGCCGCAGAGCAGCGGAAGCAATAAATTACGGTAAATTAAGGCCGAAAATAGCGGAGAAAATAGACAGACAGGCAGAAGCGGAAGATGCAACACTTCAGGCTGATTTTTGCGAAGAGGGAAGACGAAGACCGACTGACTGACTGACTGACTGACTGGCTGAGATCGAAGAACGAAGAAAGAGGAACGAAGAACGAGGAACGAGGAACGAGAACCGAAGAACGAGAACCGAAGAACGAATAACGAAGAACGAATAACGAGGAACGAGGAACGAATAACGAGGAACGAAGAACGAGAACCGAAGAACGACAACCGAAGAACGAATAACGTAGAACGAAGACTGACTGAGAGCGAGAAAAGCTGTCGATCGAGACTCACTGCTGTCTTGTTGTTGTTGTAGTTTAGCTTAGTTTAGATTGACTTCATCGATTGAATGTAATTTTCTAACGTTTTTCTCATCTTTCTCTCTCTCTCTCTCTCGTTGCAGTTACCGAGTGCCAGTTCGGCAAAACTCTGCGCGAACTCGGCTCCACGTGGTACGCCGACCTCGGGCCGCCCTTCGGCGTCATGTACTGCATCAAGTGCGAGTGCGTAGCGGTAAGTTGAGTCCCGAGTCCCGAGTCCCGAGTCCCCACTCCCCCCCAACCGCCACCCCAACTTTAGTTTTAAGCGGCAACCAGAGCGCGACTGAATTTGCCGAAATAACGGTTGCAACGCAGCCCGCAAGTTCGTGAAACTGATTTTCACGCGCATTCAGTTAGACGATCAGCGGCCGAAATCTCGGCTTGCATTTGCCGACTCAATGAGCAGCAGAGGGAGAAGCGAAAAAACGCCGCCGCGTCGCCGCCGTCGCCGCAAGTTTTTTCACCGCAAATCACAGCCAAATTCTGACACGCAGCCAAAATTGGCAGCTACGCGACGACGACGCGGCCACTTTTTGCCGTCTCCGCAGCACGAAAACAACAAACAAGCAATCAAATAACTCGGACACACGAGAAATAAGCGCAGCAAACGACGACGGAATTGTTTGCGTCCTCATTTTATATAAAAAACGACGACGAATTAAATCAGCCTAAAAATAGCGGAAATTCAAATATATTAATTTGTGGATCGAGAATCGAGCGACGCGACATTAAAATGTAAGAAAAGCGTGCAACATTTTCAAGTGCATGCGAATTTTTGCGAATTTCTACCAAGTCGAGCAGCGTTGAGTCGCGTCGAGTCGCGTTGAGTTGAGTCGCGTTGAGTCGCGTTGGGTCACGTTGGGTCGCGTTGGGTCGCGTTGGGTCGCGTTGGGTCGCGTTGGGTCGCGTTGAGTCGCGTTGGGTCGCGTTGGGTCGCGTTGGGTCGCGTCGTTCCGTGTCGCGTCGCGTCGAGTTGAGTCGCGTCGTGCCGTGTCGCGTCGCGTTGAGTCGCGTCGCGTCGCATTGACAATGAAATGCAGGTAACAATTTTTAGCAGTTATTGCAGCAGCAACAGCAATTCGAGGAAAATGCAGTCGAGGTAGCGTCCGAGTTTTACTGCGAAAGTTGAATCGAGTCGAGCGTTGAATTTAAAATTGAAGAGTCGCGTCGAAATATGCGATTTCTTGCGCATTCAATGTGACACCCAGATGTCGAGCAGCAGCAGCAGCAGCAAGAGTTGACATTTTTATAGCTGCAGACAGCGGCAACAACAACTTCCCACCCAATTCAGAGAGAAGAGAAACAAAAACAAAACCTTTTTCGAATGAAACGCAGCAGAGCAGAGCAATTAATTGACTCGATTTGGCTAAAAGCGGCAGCCAACTCTGACAGCTGAGCAGACGTGAGCTAAATTTACACAAAATAGCGGCAGCAGCAGCAGCAGCAACAACAACCTCAACTGTTAGATGCACCGCAACTCGACGCTCAACTCTCGACTCGACTCGACGCGACTCTACGCGACTCGACGCGACTCGACGCGACTCGACGCGACTCGAAGCCTCGAAGCCTCGAATGCACGACAGCAGCATTCAACGCGCGCGCATCTCTGGCGCCACCGACGCGACGCAGCGCAACGCAACGCTGATGCAGTCAGTCGAAGTTTAATTAAGTCAGCAGCAGCCAAGAACTGCAAAACACTTGAAGCAAAAAAAATGTGGCAACTAAACTGAAAACAGACTTTGCAAATTTCGCAATAGCAACAAAACAGATGGCAAATTATTTGCTGTTATTTGATTGTTTAGTTTATACAGAAGACTGGAAAAATTGGCAGAAATGTTTTTCTAAAACTGATAAATATTCGGATTTAAATGATTTTGTGGTGTGAATTTCTGCTAACGTTAAGATAAACGTGATTGCATGTTATTAACATTAGCTGTTAATAACAGCGTTCATCGCTTCTCAAAATTCCCCTCTTTTAATTCATTAACATTAACTCCAAATGTTAATATCAGCTGTTACTCATTTCTGCTAAAAATTCCCCTCGTTATGTTCCTCAACATTAACATTAACTTCAAATGTTAGAAGCTCATCTCTGCTCAAAATTCCCCTCTTTAGTTTTTCAACATTAACTTCAAATGTTAATATCAGCTGTTACTCATTTCTGCTAAAAATTCCCCTCGTTATGTTCTTCAACATTAACATTAATTTCAAATGTTAGAGCTCATCTATGCTCAAAATTCCCCTCTTTAGTTCTTCAACATTAACATTAAATGTTAATACAGCTGCTACTCATTTCTGCTAAAAATTCCCCTCTTTAAGTTCATTAACATTAAAATAGGATGTTAATACAGCTGCTCACCTCTGCTGAAAATTCCCCTCCTTATGTTCTGAATCTTGATGTGAATTATTATTATTATTTATTCCCAAATGTGTAAAATGCACGTTTTTCTTTGAAATTGTACGGAAAATTTTATTGCCCTTTTCAGGTGCCCAAGAAGCGACGCATCGTGGCGCGCGTTCAGTGCCGCAACATCAAGAAGGAATGCCCGCCAGCGCTCTGCGACGACCCGATTCTGCTGCCGGGCAAGTGTTGCAAGACATGTCCGGGCGACAAAAACGGTGAGTTCGGCCAAATCTCGTTCAGACTTAAGTTAGGCTTAAATTTATGCAAAAATCAAAAAATCACCCCGAGGAGTCACTCAGCGAATTAGAAAAAAAAGGGGGGGCGGGGAAAAAAAGGCGGCGCAATAAAATCGCTCGTCAGTCGCTCGTAGCGTAGTCGGTGGCGGCAGTCGTCACGCAGGTTCGTCGCCTCGCATTCGCGGAGAGCAACGCGAAACGAGTGCCGCACATCAAAGCGGACGAGAGTGACTCCTCTCGTCCGTGAGTCACTCTCGACCGACTGCGCCGACTGCGCCGACTGCCGCGCCGTAAATTTCGTTCAAATCCAATTTTTGACAGCGCCGTCTGGCGGTGGGCGGGTGTGCGGCGGCGGACACGTTTGCGCATTTCATTTGATTTCGAGAAGGAAACGAGAAAAAACATTCGCATTAAAAAGCACGACGAAAAGTTCGCTGAAATACTTTTGGATTTCGGTTTTAATATATGAAGAAGATTGCGTTTTCGTGTTCATCATTTTTGTGGTCGGTCAGCTAAATTTGATTTCGAACAGTTGTCGGCATCTGAAGAAATGCGTTAGCAGACTTTCTCGCGTCTGCTGTGGTTGAAACAAACAATTGGTTCCCAAATCCCAAAATAAAAATCCAATAAAACCCCAAACATCAAATTTCGTGTTGCGAGGGGAATAACTTTTCAGTAACTCGTGTTAACATAGCTTCTCACTGCAGTGCTACAGAGCTGCGAAGCGACAGAGCTGACAGCAGAAGTTAACGGAGTGTTAACAGCAGAACTCTGGGTAGAATTTTCGTTGTTCGACTGTTGGTTACGTCATTTCTAACTGTCTGTCTAAATATTTCAAAACTCTTTTCTGCATTCCAACGAACTTTCAAATTAAAACTTTCTCTTTCTATTTCCATAGTGTTGTTGCACTTGATTAATTCTAGCAATTATTCCTCTTCGCTGTCAAGTCTCGCGAACTCGTTAACATTCCATGTAATGTAAACTGAAGCGCTCTGTTAAGTTGCAGCAGTCAAAATCTCTTAATAATTCAAAATTAGCCTTCAAACACCGAAATACAAATTAAATATGCAATATTAAACTAAAATTGAAGAATTCTCCAAAAATTTTAAATCTGAAATCTCAAACTCTTTCATACCAACAATATAAAATACACAATTAATTGGTAAAAATAATGAAAACAAGAAATAATAAAAAATCATTTTGACGAAAATGTCAATATTTTCTGATTTCCAGAAATATCACTTGAAAATCAGCCGCCAAACACTCGCAGACATTCCCTGATTATTTCATTTTTCTTCTTATTTTCAAATCTTTCTCTCTATTTCTTGTTATTTTTTTGGTTTTTTCCATTTTCATTTCTTCAAATTCTGTGAAATTTTTGCACACGCGTAGCATAAATTTTGGCATTAAAAAGAAAAGAAGAAAAAAACCGAAATCAGTACAAAGCAAAAAAAAAATATATGCAGTTCAGAAAAAATCTTTTTATAAAAAGCAGAAACAAAAATTAAAATGTTTTTTGAAAATCCAGTTTTTTTTACAAATATGAAAAATCGTGCAGATTAAATTGAAGCGTCGTCGACACTCGCTGCGAAGAGAGCACGCAAGGCAGAGCGAGAGAGCGGCAGAGCGGCAGAGCGGCCAACATGCGGCGCTCAAGGCTGTCGCGCAATCGGACGCGTCATCCGCACCGGAGCGCCGCCTGGCTGGGCTGCCGCGCCGCGCCGCGCCGCGCCTCGTCGCGACTTCATTTCGTCAAGCGAACAGCGGCGACCTACAGTTTTTTAATGCTTCTGCTGCTATTTTTTCTATACGCGCACTATAAATAATACGAATTTTTATATCCGTTATTATTTAGTGCGCCAGAAAAGTCGCCGAGTGCGAGGAATCGAAGGCGAGCCTCAACGCAGTTGGGTGGATCAGCGATTTTTAATTTTCCGCTCGGCTTCATTCGAACAATAAAATTCACTTAACGTGCAAAAATCTGGCTGAAAATCCAATTACGGAGAATTCTAGAGAAACCTCGTTTTTTTTACTACCTTTTTTACTACCTTTTTCACTACCTTTTTACTACCTTTTCTACTACCTTTTTTACTACCTTTTTCACAACCTTTTTTACTACCTTTTTTTACTACCTTTTTTACTACCTTTTCTACTACCTTTTTTACTACCTTTTTTACTACCTTTTCTACTACCTTTTTTACTACCTTTTTCACTACCTTTTCTACTACCTTTTTTACTACCTCTTTTACTACCTTTTTTACTACCTTTTTTACTACCTTTCTTAGTAGCTTCTCAATTTTCACTTCAACTTCTTCAACGCTACTTGATTTCCTAATAAGAACGATTTTCTGAAAATCGTATTTATTTCTTTTAATTTCCTTTTTTTTTCTTTTGTTTTTCGGCTTAACAAGAGTTGAAATTGTTGTAACAACAATCGAAAACAGAGAAATCAAAAAGTTGACGTTCTCAATTTTTGCATTTTTCGTTCAAAACTTGATTTTCTCGCTTAAAAATGAACTTCACTACTCGAAGTTTTCGCGCTCTTCGGTTACGCGCTGCACTTCTTCACCACTACTATTTCAATAAAAACGTACTTTTCCGGCAGCAACGACGTACTCATCAATCTTCTTCGCTGCATTTTCCGCTACAGCAACAGCGACAGCGACAGCGACAGCAACAGCAACAGCGACAGCGACAGCGACAGCGACAGCAGCATAAAATTTGATTGCAAAACTTTTCACCGAAAATATGCAGGCAATAACAACGACAGCAGCAGCAGCAGCAGCAGCAGCAACATCATCATTGCAGCTACACATTCACTGCAATCAATTAAAAGTTGTCAGCTTTACAAATGTCATTGCAAGCGATTCATCATGCATCAGCGCGGAGTTGCTCGAGTGCAAAAAGACGAACAAAACGACGAACAAAACGACGAACAAAACGACGAACAAAATGACGAACAAAACGACGAACAAAACGACGAACAAAACTTTAATGTCGCGAATGTAATGAGCGGCTGCTGCTGCTGCTGCTGCTGCTGTAGCTTCTAAAAATGTTGCTGTTGCATATCCTGGCAACTAGTTGTTGTTGTTGTAGTTGTTGTTGTCGTTGTTGTTGTTGTTGTTGTTGTTGTCGTTGTCGCCTTGTGTGGCTTATAAAAGAAAACCCAATCACTGACATAACTAGAAAAATGAAACTGGTTGCTCAGCATTTCTCGAACGTCGTCGCCGGCGTGTTGTTGCCGCTGCCGCTGCTTAAGTTTGCGATGCCCGTTCGTGGCGTTTTCCTCCTTCTCCTCGCTCTCCTTCTCCCCCCTCTCCCGCTCTCCCGCTCTCCCGTTGGGCAGCAGTTGGCAACGCTGCGCTGCGCTCATTCTAACACATCATTAGTTGGAATCTCGCAGTCGTTTTTCTTGGGCGCCGCTGGAAGGCTCCGCGGGAGCAAATCAGATGTACAGACCACCGACAGACAGACGGACAGACAGGCAGACCGAGTTGGAGGGACAGACAGTTGGATGGACAGACAGTTGGATGGACAGACAGTTGGATGGACATTCAAAGAATCCAACGGGAAAACCGATAAATCGATAAATAGACGAATTGTATGCAGAAATTGGTGCAGCTTGAAATTTATAAGTTCACTTCGAATTGGAATTCCTTGCAAGTGGGGCTTCCCTGGAACGCTCCTTCGCCCAACTGCACCCCTCCGTCCCTCCGCCGTCCCTCCGCCGTCCCTCCGCCGTCCCTCCGCCACCCCTCCGTCGACCGCCTCACGCCCCTCCGCCTCCCGCCTTCAATTAACAAGCGCTTGTGAGGCGTGTCTGGGTTTTCATTTGTCATTTTGACAGTGCAAAAATGCTTCGTCGCAGCAGCCGCAACAACAAGAAAACCTCACTTTTTGCTCCAAGTTTCTCCTTATTCGCTGAATTCGTTCGATATGGCAACACCGACCGCAATCTATCTTTCAACGCGAGCAACGCGGATCTCCGCAGAGCAACAAAACAGACGGCGCACCGCGATTTTTAAAGATTCTAATCATGCTTGACTAAAGCGCTGCCGCTTAGCGTAAAGCAACAACAACGACGACGACAACAACAACAACAACAACAACAAGAACAACAACAACCGCCGCGACAACAACTGCCGCGACAACAACAACAACAACAACAACCGCTACAACAGCAGCAGCAGCAGCAGCAGCCCTTCCTGGACATTCTAATATTTCGTTCCTCGGCCGGTTTTAAGTTTCCGTGCACATTTTTGCTAACGAGAGTTGAGTGTTCAGATTGTTGTTGTCGCTGTTGTTGTTGTTGGTGTTGTTGTTGTTGTTGCTGTCGCTGTTGTTGTTGTTGTTGGTGTTGCCGTTGTTATATTTATTGCTGGTGAAAAAAGAACAGGAATTGCTAGGGTTGGGTTTGGGCTGCGCGATTCAAGCTCGAGTTACCCCAGTGCAGCTCATGCTACGCTAATTTATGTTGAACAAACAGCAAACACGACAACCGCAACAACAACAACAGCAAGAGCACCAACAACAACAGCAGCGGCAGACAGAACTCAGCAATAAAAGTCCAGTAACTCCGCTCACATCAACCATCGACAACCGCAAAAGTGGCAGAAATATTTTAGAAAATTTTCACTTTTCACTTGCTTGCTCGGAATAAAACGGCAACAGCGACGGCCACAACAGCAACTAGCAACAACAACTAGCAGCAACAACAACTAGCAACAACAACAACTAGCAAGACTACGATTTTACTAGTCGTCGTCGTTGCCTTAATAAGTCGCAACGCTGGTGGAAAAGCTGCTGCAAGCAATTTTGGCAGTCGCGTTCACGCCGCGAGCAGCACGAGCAACACGAGTCGCAGTAAAGAGCGCAGCGAAGCGACAGCGAGCCGCATGCACGCCATATTTCAACAGCAGCAGCAGCAGCAACCACAGCAGCAGCAGCAGCAGCAGCAAGAGCAACGTCAGCTCGTCTGCTGCTGCATAGCTGGCCAAACTCATCAGAAGCTCGCATGCCATGCCAAGCCATAACCAGCGATGGAGTTGATGGTCGCCTCGTGCATGCAGCGCCGGACAGAAGCGGCAGCAACGACAGCAGCACCAGCAGCGACGACCGTCATTGGCGTGGCGTGAGGGGCAGCCGCTGCCGCTGCCGCTGTCGCTGTCGCAGTCGCAACTCAATTGCTTCGTTAAGAACCATTTTTGGCTGCAACGTGCTGACTTTTGGTATGCGGCTGCCAAGCGACAGCAAAAATGCACGTCAACGTCATATGCGAGCGGGCAAACAGCATGCGACGCGACAGTAGCACAAACAGCAGCAGAAGCAGCAGAAGCAGCAACATGATTACGAGCAACAAGTATGGTCATCGTCATCATCCGCATCAACGTCGTCGTCGTCGTCGTCGTCGTCGTCGTCATCATCATTCATTTTTAGTCAGTCATCAACGCGAATTCGCTTAAAACGCGCTGCGGTTTTTGCGCGAGCGACATAACTGCGTTTCCCTCCTTGCCAGCATTTTTAATGTATGCGTCTTTTTTCCGCCACATCCACATCCACCGGCGAGTGGCCATTATTTTTATAATGACATAACTCGAGCATTTTAACGCTTATTAAATTATCTCATTTAGCGCTGCGCCGTCGCATAACCGACGGTGGCGACTGCGGCGACTGCGGCGCGGCACAGCGGGCGGACAGCAGCGAGCGACAGCAGCGAGCGACAGTGCAGCGGTTATCGTAGAAATCTTGAAAATCTGGCGGACGGAATTCTTTTTTTATCACAGTTTTTGATTCTTTAAAACATGTTTTGTGTTTTAATGCTTCTTTTTATCTCTCCTTTTTCTGCCTTTTTCTGCCTTTTTTTTTGTTTTAATCGTTCGCGGCAAGCTATCATTATAAATTCAGTTGAGAAAAACAAAGCAAAACTTAATTAAATTTAATTCTACCCTGAAATTAATGTTGGCACCAGCATTACCTTGCAGCAGATACATTGAGAGAACGTATCTGCCAGATAGCAGCGTCTGACAAACGCCGTTTTTTATGGCCGCCGCGATCGGTATCGCCGAACGCCGAACTTTGCTGATATTTATCGAGGCAGCGGCGACTGGTTACCGCGTTTCGGCGGTGCGAGCGACACAGAAAGCAGTCGCGAGCCCGCAACGGAGAGCCAGAAAAACCAAAGAAACCAAAGAAACCAAAAGTCTCCCTCGCCGTAATAGACGACCAAAATTGTCTCGTTCATAAATCTCGGCAGTTCGGGGTACACGAAGTACACGACGCCGCAGCGGTGTGCGTTCTTTGAAGTCGCACTGACTGCTCGAATGACTGCTCGAATGACTGCCTGCTGCCTGGCTGTCTGTCGGCCTGGCTGTCGGCCTGGCTGTCGGGCTGCCTGTCAAGCGGGCTGCCTTCAGTTTGCCACCTTTAATCCTGCGCAAGCGGCCGAACTGCGCCGTGCGGGCGCACCGGCATCACCATGAAGGTCACCGAAACAAAAACCAGAAAGAGTCGTAAAATACGAACGAGCGCCTCCAATCCAATCGAAGCTGGTGTAAATGAGTTCGTCCCAGCGCTCAAATTAATAACGCATTCCAAACTTTGATGCCTTCCTCGGGGCGGACACGTCGTTGCGGGAGAGGAAACTCATTTATCACCGCTTAAGATTCATTCATTCATTCATTCCGCAGCAACAACAGCCACCGTCATCGCCCGAAATGAAAGGTGAAAAATTAAGCAAAATTCAATTCCAGCACAGAGTGTCTGCTGCGTACCAGCAGATCACGAAGAATGCGAGGGAACGAAGAGAGGGAACAAAAACCCCACAAAAACGGAGAGACAAAGGAATTCAGCATAAGTCTGTCCGAAAAGTCGGTCCATTCATCCTTCCGTCCGGCAGGTCTTGGAATTTCGGTTAATCTCATAAAATGCAAACGAAAACTAAAGATTGCTAAGATGATTATAAGGGATCGCATGGGAGTTCAGAACGAGACTCTCGTGTACGAGAATCTATGTGAAAATAGGTCTCTCTCTCTCTCTCTCTACCTCTCGTGGTATTCCTCATCTTTTTCCCTTCTAACCACATGATTTGGCACCATTTTTCAATTCAACAGTCCAGGTGATCTTCTGAGGAACTGCGAGCTGGAGGATGACTGCTGTTCGAACCGTCAACCAGTCTGCGATCACTGAGTCTGATCACTTCTTGTTCACTCAGAATGCCGTCTTGCGCTTCGTTATTTAGTCTAAAAAGTTGTGCAAATAATAGACTTTGGAAGCAATAAGCCTTCCAGGCAGTCACCCTTCCAGACAATCAGCGTTCTAGCGGAAAGCCTTCCAATCAATCAGCTTTGCTGGCAGTCAACCTACCAGACAGTCAGCCCTTCCAATCAGTCACCCTTTGAGCCTGTCACCCTTCCAGCCAGCGTCACTCTTCCAGCCAGAGTCACCCTTCCAGCCAGAGTCACTCTTCCAGCCAGAGTCACCCTTCCAGCCAGAGTCACTCTTACAGCCAGAGTCACTCTTCCAGCTAGAGTCACCCTTCCAGCCAGAGTCACCCTTCCAGCCAGAGTCACCCTTCCAGCCAGAGTCACTCTTCCAGCCAGTCACGATTCCAGCGTCACAATTCCAGCGTCACTCTTCCAACCAGCCACGATTCCAGCCCATCACCCCTCCAGCCCATCACCCCTCCAGCCCATCACCCCTCCAGCCCATCACCCTTCCAGCCCATCACCCTTCCAGCCAATCACCCTTCCAGGCATCCACGCATAGTCAGGCCGTCGCCTGCAATCATTTGCGCGATTCTTGCAGCCTGCCAGACGTCTCAGCCATCACGCGCATTCAGGCGCATCCGTCCAATCATCCCACGTTCAGATTATTCAGTCCCTTCTGTCAGTTCACTGATTTTACTCAGTCAGTGAGTCGAAAGGCAGCCACATCAGATCAGTCAGCCATTTCTGTCGCCGCGTTTGTCCGTCTGTCCGCCCGATTCGGAGGAAAAATTCCAGAGCAGCCAGCATAAAGATTCGATGATAAGATCCGCGCCGCGTCTGCGGACTTCAACCGAATCTGGCCCGATCAGTTCGAACTTATTGTCTGTCTGTCTGTCTGTCGGCTGCTGCTGCTGCTGCTGCTGCTGCTGCCTTCCCGCCTGCGCTTCAGAATGCACTCAATAAAATGCTATACAAGGTGTCAGATTTGTCGCCCTTCATTAAAGCAGCACCGTCAAGAGTGGCGACGGCGATGGCGATGGCGATGGCGATCAAGGAGCGATCGGCGGCAGCCTCTCTGGTATGCTGATCTTGTTGGTTGCGGTGCACAGCGCCCCGCCGCCGCAACAACAACAGCAACAACAAGGCCAACAATATTAATATCGGTAACATATGCTGTGCTCTGTAATTCCAGGCATTCCGAAGGGTCCGCCTGAAATTTCGCTAAGGGCTGCAGAAAGCGGCTAAAAAGGCAGGCGATCCGCGGTGGCGCAGGCATCTCTCGGCCAGACAGACGTGCGCGCACCGCAGACTGCGCAAACGAACGCCTGCGGGCCGATTTTTTCCAGATCTTTTTTGGCCGATTCGTAAGCCAATTTTTGGAATTTTGCGATCTCTCTTGCCACGATCTCTTCTTCTCCAATAATTTTCGCCTTCACTCGGGTGACAAAAAGCGTTGCCATGCGAGTGGGGAGGGAATTGTTGGCGGTTGTGTTGTTGTTGACTAATTCTTGTTGCCCCCCCCCCCCGCCCCCCTTTTTTGCCTCCTTAGCCGTTTATAATTTCGGTGCCGAACGGCTTTTGCCTTCCATCGAATCAAAACGAAACGAAACGAAACGAATCGAATCGAATCGAATCGAATTAGCTCGTCTCGTCCTGTTCTCTGCGGCTCTTTATTTGTACGAGAGCTGAAATTCCTGTGCGGCTTTTTATGTTGGCCGTACAATCAAAAGTTTATGATCGGGTTAAATGCCTCGAAAGTGTTGCCATTGTTTCCTCCGACTCTCCCCTCCGAAATTCCTGGCGTCCCCGGACTCCAAGAATTCAAGAGCAGCACGGAATTCCAACGCCTTGGCAACGACAGCTTAACTTGCAAGCCGCACGAACCGAAGCGACGATAACGACGGACGAGACCCTTTAAACGTGGCCAACTTGATATTTCTGCATAAATGCGGATTTCCTTTTTTGTGGGTCGGCTCGTCGCTACCTGCGTCTTCCTTCTCTCTGTGGATCTGAGTTTGTGAGTTTGTGAGATTGTGAGTTTGTGAGTTTGTGAGTTCCTGAGTTTGTGGGTTTGTGAGTTTGTGAGTTTGTAAGTTTGTGAGTTTGTGCGTTTGTGAGCTTGTGAGTTTGTGCGTTTGTGAGTTTGTGAGTTTGTGAGTTTGTGAGTTTGTAAGTTTGTGAGTTTGTGAGTTTGTGCGTTTGTGAGTTGGTGAGTTTGTGAGTTTGTGAGTTTGTGCGTTTGTGCGTTTGTGAGTTTGTTGTGCTGAAGGTTGTCAACGTGGGCCGGCCTACTGCGTGCCGATCGGCTTTTCCCATTGGTTTTTTGAATGATTTCTAGGAACTGCCCGGCTTTCGCTGTGGACGGAATGCCTTTTTTCGGTCTCGGTTAATGCCTTGGTGTGACTGAGGATAACTGAGGCGACCTGCCTGCTGCGTGCTGCCTGCTGCCTGCTGCCTGCTGCCTGCCGCCTACCTGTGTTCATCTGGCTGTGACGGTGACGATCTGACTGCACAGTTAAGGCCGCCTGAAATACAAGCAACATAAAACTTAATCTCCGCTTGTCGCTCTTAACACGGCGCTGGCGATTGTTAGCCATCATCCGAGATCCGAGGGGCTCCGGCTCCTCGCAACCGCACGTACGTGATCTGGGTTGCCGATCGGTGCGGTGCGTCCTCCTCATTTTCGGGCCGCTTATTAGAAGGCCGCCTGGCCAACAATGTCACTGCGGGAACGTTTTCTCATTTGTTATGCATTTCATTCATTCATTCATAACTCGCAACTCATTCTTAAGCTGCTGCTGCTGCCGCCGCCGCATTGTAGGACGGCACCGGTGTCGCTGCCGCTGCCGCTGCGAGGCCGAGACCGACCGAAGAACTCTCTTCTCAGGGTGATTTTGCTGGTTATTGTCATTATTATTACATCTAAATTCCTCTTAACTGCCGTCGTGTTCTTAATTTTTCTCATCTGTTAATGCCTCGCCTCGGCTTCTCTCTTGCAGATACCGATGTGGCTTTGGACGTGCCAGCGCCCCTCAACCTGGAGGAGGAAGAGCGCAACATGAAGCGTAAGTAACAACGGAGTGATTTACAGCGGTGTAAAGAACTCAACACCTTTGTTGCTGGTCCCTGTCAGCTGTCAGCGGGGGGGAGAAGCAGGAGGAGGGGAGAACAAAACACCTCTTTTTCTCCGCCTCCTCCTCCTCCTCCTCCTCCTGCTCCTTCTTCTTCTTACAAGACAAACGAGCCGTTGAATGCCTTCGTTGAGGGATTTCTGGTGATCGATTTGTCACTGAATTCTTCATTTCATGGCAATTTCTCACTGGCAATTCTTCATTTCATTTTCACGCGAGCCGGGCAACCCTGCCGTGATTGTACTTCTCCAAGTCGGAATTCAACGTTCGCTCCCTCTTCATTTTGTTACTCCCTCCCCTCTCCCTCTCCCGCTCGATCTCTTTCCCCGTCTGTCTCCCCGTAAGTTTTGTCAATAACACTAATATTCTCTCTCGCCCTCCCCTCGTTTGTGCAGACTTCGCCGCTCTACTCACGGGCCGCACCTCGTACTTCCTCAAGGGCGAGGAAATGAAAGCCATGTACACCACCTACAACCCCCACAACGTGGTGGCCACCGGCCGCTTCCTGTTCCACAAGAAGAACCTCTACTACTCGTTCTACACGTCGTCGAAGATCGGGCGTCCGCGCGCCATCCAGTTCGTGGACGACGCCGGCACCATCCTGGAGGAGCACCAGCTGCAGACGCCGCTGGCCGCGCCCCTCAGCACCTACCAGAACAGCACCGGCAAGATCTGCGGCGTGTGGCGCCGCGTGCCGCGCGACTACAAGCGCGTGCTGCGCGACGAGCGCCTGCACGTCATTCTGCTCTGGGGCAACAAATTCCAGGCCGAACTGGCTCTCGCCGGCAAGATCGCCAAGTACACCGCGCTGCAGTCGGAGCTGTTCAGTTCGCTGCTCGAGCCGGCGCCCGGCGTCAAGCCCGACCTGCTGTCCGGCGCCGGCGGCACGGCCATCGTGTCCACCAGCAGCGGTGCCGCCTCATCGATGCACCTGACTTTGGTGTTCAATGGTGTGTTCGAGGCCGACGAATATTTGGATGCGCCCGTCAACGTGCGCATCGAGCTGGCCGATCGCAAGGAGCTGATCTTCGATGAGCTGCAGAAGGTGCGCAAGCCGTCCGCGGAAGTGAACGTGCTGGAGCTGTCGTCGCCCATCTCCATCCAGAACCTGCGGCTGATGTCGCGCGGCAAGCTGCTGCTGTCCATCGAGTCGAAGCGCAACCCGCAGCTGCGCATCCAAGGCCACATCCTGACGCGCACCACCTGCGAACTCTTCCAGACGCTGCTCGTGCCGCACCACAGCGACTCGCGCACAACAGCGACTCGGCCGAGCAGCGGCCTCGCCTGGGTCTTCCTCAACAACGACGGCTCGCTGGTGTACAACATCGAGACGGACGGCGTGAGCGCGAAGGAGCGGCCCGAGATCAGCCTCATCGAGGACCTGGGCAAGCGCAAGACCACGCTGGAGGACCTCAGCTACAGCTTCAACTTCAACCAGGCGCTCGGCACCGTCGACAAGCTGAGTCCCAAGGTGCTGGAGGCGCTGTACGCGGGCGACCTGGGCGTCAACATCGCGGTGGAGCACGAGCCGAGTCTCATTCGCGGCCGCTTGGCGCCGCGGCCCGTGGCTGACGCTCGCGACTCCGGCGAGCCCATCCTGCTGAAGCGCGTCGAGGCGTCGCACGCGCCCGCCCACGCAGCCGGCATGGCCTGGCTGGCCATCGACAACGAGTGCAACCTGCACTACGAGCTCACGCTGAACGGCTTCCAGGCGCAGCCGCAGCCGCAGGACCTGCAGATCTACCTGGAGGAGAAGCCCATCGAGGCGATCGGCGCCCCCGTGACGCGCAAGCTGCTCGAGCAATTCAACGGCTCGTACATGGAGGGCTTCGTGCTGGGCATGCCGTCCAACGAACTGGTGAAGCTGGAGACCAGCGTCTGCTACCTGGAGGTGCACGCCAAGGACAGCAAGGAGCTGCTGCTGCGCGGCAAACTCAAGTCGACGAAGGTGCCGTCGCACTGCTTCCCGCTCTACACGGACAACAACGTGCCGAACGTGCTGCTGCCGGGCGACCACAACGACAACCACCTGATCACGCCGGACACGAAGTGCTTCCACTCGGGCCGCTTCTACGACGAGGCCGAGCAGTGGCGCAGCACGCAGGACACCTGCCAGATGTGCGCCTGCCAGCACGGCCGCGCCAGCTGCGAGGCCATCAAGTGCCCGGCGGCGGAGTGCACGTCCAACGAGGAGCTGGTGCAGCGCGAGGGCGAGTGCTGCCCCACGTGCATCGCGCAGAAGCTGGTGAAGGACGCGACGGCTGCGGGCGGCGGCGGCGGCGGCGGCGGCGGCGAGCAAGCGAAGCGCGGCTGCCGCTTGGGCGACCAGTTCCACCTGGCCGGCGCGACCTGGCATCCCTTCCTGCCGCCCAACGGCTTCGACACCTGCACCACCTGCAGCTGCGACGCCCTGACGCTGGAGGTGCGCTGCCCGCGCATGGTGTGCCCGCCGCTCGCCTGCTCGGAGAAGCTGGCCTACCGGCCGGACAAGAAGGCCTGCTGCAAAGTCTGTCCCGAGGCGAAGCTGAGCGCGCGCAGCGAGAAGGGCGGCGCGGCCGCGGGGCCCGCCAACCCGAACGTGCTGCAGGACCAAGCGGAGCACCGATCCAACGGACGCAACACGGAGGAGCTGCTGGCGCAGGGCGGCTGCAAGGTACTCAACACGATCTACGAAAACGGGCAGGAATGGCATCCCGTGCTGGCGTCGCACGGCGAGCAGAAGTGCATCAAGTGTCGCTGCAAGGTAAGCCAGGGGTTGCTGGGCGGTGCTGGGTGAAGTGCGAGGGGGAGGAAGTAACGGGGAGGGAAGTTCTTAATGCAATATTGTCCACAATTAAAACTAAATTCGCGTGATTTCTCTTTCTCTTCGCCAGGACTCGAAGGTGAACTGCGACCGCAAACGCTGCTCGCGATCCACCTGCCAGCAGTCGCGTGTGTCGGCCAAGCGAAAAGCTTTCGACAAACCGGGCAGCTCGTCTGCGGCCGAGGGCAACGACGAGTGCTGCTCCTCGCAGTGCAGACGCACGCGCAGACACCACAGGCGCAACCATCAGGAGCGCGGCGGCGCTCAGGACGACCAGCTGCAGCTGCAGCAACTCAAGCGAGAGCAAGCAGAACAGCAGCAGCAGCAGCACACAGCGACGAATCGCAGCTGAATCGCGAGCGTCGGGGTGAAACGTTGCTGCGCCATCAAATCAAAAGTAATTCAGTTGAGGAGACTTAAAGTGGGACAGCATTGACGTTGATGGAGTGTTAGCGGGGGGAGAGAGGGAACGAGAGAGAGAGAGAGAAGGAGGCGAGAGTAAGCAGCAACAACAATAACAATTTTCAATACACAAAAAAACAGCACTTGAGAGTCAGAGTCAGAGAGAGAGAGAGAGCAGACGAGCCGCCGCCGCGTGCTGAGGAGAATCTTATTTGTAACAGTAAATTAAGTGAGAGCCGGAAACGGAATTGAAAACCAGTGCAGTTGCTTTGAATGGCAGACTAAAAAAAAAGTTAAAAAACAGCAGAAATGGATGAGAGGAAGAAGAGAAAAGAACGAGAGAGAGAGGAAAAGCATTTTTGTCTTCCAAAAAACTGTGCTGCGTCTTTAAGAAAAACTACAGTTAAACTACACTGAAAGCAATTTCTGATAGGTTTAGTTTTAATTTAAATTTAAATTTAAAAGTAATTCAAGAGCCGAATATCGTCTCTGCTAATTTGGTGGGGAAATTCAGAGGATGGTAGAAATGCGCTGCAGATGCGGATGCGAATGCTGGTGGTGGCGACGAAGATGACGGTGACGATGACGGTGACGGTGACGGTGACGATCACGATCACGATGACGATCACGATGACGATGACACGATCACGATGACGATCACGATGACGATGCAGAGGATTAAGCGGAAACACATCCCAAAAGTTTCGACTGATTGACTGAATGGCTTAGTTTAAGTTTTCAGAGAACTTCTTATTTTTACGCGTACTTTGTTGTTGTAAATTTTTACTACTACGCTACTTCTAATTACTACTTCACACACACACACACACACACACACACACGCGCACACACGCACGCACATCTCGTGCACTCGAGCCCTTTGAAACACTCGTGCATGAACACAACTCTCTCGCATGAGCGCAACTCTCTCGCGCAGCAACAACTTACGGGAACTTCAGCACCCCTGCAGGAGAAACAACAACTACTGAGCCAAGTAGTGCCGAACTAGTTGCGTGAACTATTTGCACTACGGTGCGGAATTAGAATGCGTTGGAATTTGAGAAACCAACTTGAAGGATCCTTGTAAACATGAAATTAAATTTTGTGCTTAATTCGAAATCCTTCAGGGTTTCAAGTGAAGTAGTGAATCTGCTTGCTGTCTGTTTCTGTTCAGATAAACGGATTCCTTTGCCGCCCTCATTTTATCGCTTGAGAGCGCAAAGATGAAGAACGAGGGGAGAAGAAGAGGAAGAAAGGGAAGAAGAAGAGAGCGATCAGGATTGGGAGATGGAGAGGAAGAGGAAGAGGAAGGGATTAAACAAAAAGTGAAGTTACGACTGTCCTTACTATTTTCGTAGTAGTTACTGGAACCAGTCTGTAGAGTACTTTTTTGACCAGATAAATTTATCTAGTTTTTATCTAGTATTTTTCTAGATTTTATCTAGTGTTTCACTGGATAAAATCTTGCATTTCGCTAGATAAAATCTAATAAAGTCTTTTTATAGAGAACAAATTATTGAAAATAAATTTTTAACTTTCTAATTTTTATCTTTGAAACTTAAGCACTTCTTCTTCTTCCCCTTTTTTTATTTGAAATCGAAGTTTTATTTTTATCTCTTAAGTGTCGAAATTAATTTTTATTTTAAGTTTATTTTCTCAGTTGTAATTTCTTTAGAAGTTTATTCACTTATTTGTTTATTCATTTATTGAATTCGTTTAATCGTTCATTTTATTATTAATTCGTTCATTCATTCATTTAATTATTAATTCATTCATTTATTTAATAATTCTTATATTTCGTTTAATTATTTAGTTTAACTTTTTCACTTATTCTTTAATTTTCATTTAGTTGTTAGTTTTAGTTATTAATTTGTTCATTATTTGAACGCATACATTATTTTCTTTCGTTCATTTCGTTCATTAAAATAATCGTGTTCATTTATATTGACTTTGATGAACACTCGGGTGAACAATTATTGTTGTTGTTGCTGTTGTCGTTGTCGTTGTTCTCGTTGTTGCTGGAGCGAGAATTCTTCAGAATGATTTCGTGTTCATTTGTGAGTTGATTTTCTTTCTTTTTTCTTTGCTTTTACGTTAAGTGAAGAAGAAGCGAGAAAAGAAGAGGAGGAAATGTAGGAATCAGTAGGAAAAAAGTCGGCAAGCTACACTGTAAAAAAAGGAATTAATTAGAAGTAGTTAATTTAAGGATTTTATTTGTAAATTTCTTGCTCGCTTAAGTTTTTCATTTTCGTTTTTCATTTTATGCAAAATTTTACTTAAAAATTAATTTAGGACTTTTTTAAAAAGTTTCCCAACAACTTTTAATTGTTAATTGAATTTTTCTACATACACACACACACACACACACACACATGCGCGTAGTTATTCGCTAGTTATACGGAATTGTTGTTGCTTACTTACGTTGTGTTGTGTACGCATAACATATCCACACACACACACACACACACACACACTTAGCTATATATATATATATATATACATGTTGTATACTTGTTGTTGCACACACACACACACATATGTGTAGATCACGCATACAAACACGCACGTATGCGTAACAACATACATACGAACATTTAACGGTAGTCATGCATTTTACACTAGATAACAATTTTAATTTTAAGATGGAAACGTTAAAAACTCTTCTCTAAACACACACACACACGCACAACACACACACACACACATAAATTGTAAAACTAATTAATTAATAACTACTGCAGATAATGCTGAAAAATTAATGAAATAATTGTTTTCTAGCTTCTAGTTTACGTCTATTTATATAACTGTAAAATACATACCTACATACTTAACGGTGTCTTCTTTTCTACTTCATGTTGTATTATATAATTTGAAATTCAGCAAAACTACACGCGAAAGCCAATTATAAAATTTCATTATTTATTTACAAAAACTTAGAAAACTACAAAAAAAATATAACAAATAAAATCACAAAAATTGAAACCAGAAAAATGACAACTTCTCAGTGTTTTTATTTCTTTGCTGAGCTTGGAAGCGATTGGAGAAACGAGTTCGTCGTCGTGTTGTAAATGCAGTGGCTTCGGTAGGAGGGCGTCTACGGGGTTGCGCTGCGCTGTATTAAATAAAATTGAAAATTATATAAACATCGTTTCAGATTTTTCAAAAAGTTCACTCATTTCACTGAACTTTTGAAATTCAGTGAGGAACATGAAAAACTTCTGAAAATCCATTGAAAAGTTCCAAGAAAGCTGGAATCATCTGACGAACGAGTTTAAGAGAACTCAATCTGAATGCTCTGAACTGTTTATTTTACATTTACTGTTACTGTTTCATTTTACAAGAACAGCGCTAAATTCTCCCTTCTCACGTCCTCTCGCTCTCTCGCCGTCTCCGCCGCTCCACTCCACCGCCGGCCATCGCATTGATCAGCAGTAATTGCGACAGACATGCGATCAGCGTTTCATCCATTTCCACGATTTCCCCACTAAATGTTGTCTGTTTTCTCAGCTGTAATTATTTCGACAGATTTATGCAAACGAAGAAACTGATTAGAAGATCGATCGGTGAGCGTTGCCACTGTCATCGGCGTTCAAATGCCGATCGTTCAGTGGCGCGAACACACGATGGCATGGATGTGGAAACGCACTGAGCGAGTGGGTGGGTGGGAGGGAGGGAGGGAGGGTGGGAGGGGCGGCGGCAGCACGAACGCGGCTTGAAACAATAAATTAACAACCGTGCAGACGGAGGGAATCTGCAAAAATATTGACAAGGCAGGCCAAGCAGGCGGACGGACAGACAGTCGGCCAGCAGGGTGAAGCAGGATTGGGAGAGTGAGAGGGGGAGAGAGGGAGGGGAGAGAGGGAGGGGAGAGAGGGAGGGGGAGACACTGAGGAGACAGACAGCCTCCACGACGTTGCAATCAGCAGATGCAATCAGAGTTCGCTGCGACATGCAACGAGGTGTGGGTGTGAATGCTGCTGTTTGGGAAAATCGTTCGGAAAAGCAAAGAAAAACGCAGCTTCTGCTTGTTGCTCAATTAGGCGGAGTTCAACGCGCCCGGGGGCGGCTGGCTGTGTCGCGTTGATGCTGCAACTCGTACTTCAGACGCGGTGGCACTTTTAATTAAGAAACCGCAGCGGGAATAAAAACGCAGCCAAACAAATGACAGGAGCGACCGGCGACGGGCGACGGGTGACGGGCGACGGGCGACGGGTGACGGGTGACGGGCGACGGGCGACAGCAGTGTCTATAAATGATGTCGCCGATGAAGATATTGTCAACAGCAGTGACAGCAGCAGTGACAGCAGCAGTGACAGCAGCTCCACAGACAGCAGCAGCGAGCGCAGTGGCCGCGGCAATGCAATCGCCAGCCAACACCTCATTTTGTAGAATTTGCATATTTCAGATGTTTATCCGCACAATTTATTGGAGTTTTTGTATTTTTGGAAACCTTCCCTCCACCACCCTGACCCTGCACCAGCCTGACCCTCCACCCCCACCCTTCCCACCTTCCACCCCCACCTTCCACCACCACCACCGCCGCTTCCTTCTGATCTTGATAATCGAATTGAGCAAACGAGGTGCGACAGCGTTAATTTTCAGATTGCCAGCCGAGAAGTTGTATCGGCGCTCCGTGGATGTTGCGGCGCCGAGAAGTTGTATCGCCGCTCCGTGGATGTTGCGGCGCCGAGCGGGCCGGCGGCCGCCCCGAACTGTCTGTCGCGCGATCCGAGGGTGACATTGGCAGCTTTCACATGATCACGCAAGCCGCGCACAGTGTGTGTGTGTGTGTGTGTGTGTGTGTGTGTGTGTGTGTGTGTGTGTGGCCGGTCGCCGTGTGACCTCGCTTCGACTGAACGAACGAACGTTCGAATGCTCGCCACTGCAAACGTTGACACTTCTGTTGGCGTGACACGCATGCGCGATCATTCGAAAACTTCAACTCACTCGGTCGACGAACAGCAAATCTCGAACAATTTAAAATTGTAAAGAAATGCCAAAAATTTAAGAACGAAAATAATATTAACACAAAATCCTGCCCGCTCAAGTAAAAAAAGGGAAATGTTGTAAAAATGAAGGAGCACCAAACACAGCAGCAGCAGCAGCAGCTGGCGCAAAATCCACCATCGTCAGCTCCGAACGTCGTCCGCGAAGCTGAGAGTGAATGCAAATGCGAGGCCAGAGGTCACAACGACATGTTGACACTCGTGTAAACGCTAATTACGAGTTGAGCTGGCAGCGCACTGGGTGGTTGTTGTTTTGGAGGAGTTGTTGTTGTTGTTGTGGTTGTTGTTGTTGTTGTTGTGGTTGTGTTGTGGTCCGCCTCCTGTTACAGCAAGAGGGAAATAAAAATCTCAAACAAGTAAAAAAAAAGACCAGAGATTTTTATGCAAATTTCTTCTCTTTCGCCACTCGCTGCATTGTTGTTGTTCTTGTTTTTTTTTTGCTGTGTATTGTGAATGTTATTGTTGCTACTGCTGCTGCTGCTGCTGCCGCCGCATTGAATGAAATTTCAATGCTGCTCCCGCAATATGAAGGCGAGAGCGCAGAAATCATATTTCACTCAGTGAGATTTCATTAAATTGCAATGTCATCAGCTGAATAAATAACATTTTCCGAAAATCCGTTAATAACTGTTATTAGTGTTCATGCTTGGCTTTGATTAATTATCGACTGCTGATTAATTAATTTTACTTCCACTGCTGTTTCCATCGCCGTTCAGTGGGTGAACAGTGCAAAATTAATTGCAAGCATTAGCTGTGAAAAGTTCATTCGTGAATACATGAAAATTTGAGGAGCATTTAAAATCGCAAATCTTGGGGAAAAAATCTCGAATGAATTTATTCGAATAACTCAGTGTTAAATTTGAAACTCGTTAACGCTTATCAATTGCAATAAAATGCAGAGTTTATACATTTCGATGTTCATCAGCGCGAGCAGCGGCAAATCATTCTGTCGCAGTCAACCAAAAATGCCGTAAATAACGGACACCAACTGCTGCGGCAAGAATTTCTCGTTATGAACGAAACTGCAGGTTTCGCTAATTTCTGTACTTCTAATCTCAGCGCACGTAAAGTTCAAGTTCGAGCAGAGAAAACCTGCAGATGAGAGATCTTCGTCAATCTTCGTCAATCTTCGTCATATTTCGTCTTCTTGCTCGCGGCTTCTCGCAGCTCATGGAGTGGAGGTGCGCCACCAGCGCCACACGCGGCCGGCGGTGACATTTGCATACTTTTGCAATAACAATAAAGTCGCGATAGTTGTTGGCAGGCGCGCGATTGCGCGTCGTTTGAGCGGCGGTACGAGTAATTTGAGTCAAGTGGCGTCCAAAGGAGTCATAAATTGACACTCATTTCTGCATCGATTTGCACAGCGTGGATGAGCTTTCTTTCTCTCTCTCCCTTTCTCTCTCCATTTCTTTTTATCTCTCACTATCTCTCCCTCTCTCCCTCTCCCTCTCTCTGTCTCTCTCTCTCTCTCTCTCTTTCAGCTTCAAACTTAATTGACGCATTGGATTTGCAAATCGTTTGCTTGCTTTTCACTGCTTTCAGTTTTAGTGTCGTTTTTCCACTTCATTTCGTTGTTGTCGCTCGTTTCTAATCCCTTCTCAGCGCTGCACTGCCGCGTGTGATTAACATTTTCCTTCGATTTATGATGGGGATTAAAAGCTGATTAAAAGCTGATTGAAAGCACAAACACGGCGTCCCAATCACCGGCATCCCAATAAATTTCATGTCTTCATTATCGATCAGTGCGGCTCAGCACGCGCTCGACCCGCGGAAAAAAAAGCGAAATCGCACGTTGCTGCGCTAATAAAATCGATGATGTAAAACTTTAACACCTCCGAGTGGAATTCGCTGCGCGTGACAAATTCAAACACGTTAAAGTGACGCAGCAGTCGAATTCGATTGGCATGCAAATGATACGAGTCGAGATTACAAATTGATTACCGCCGAGAGTCGTTAATTAAAGCGAGCAATGAAATAATTGATTGGAGTGAATTAGAAGTGCAGCAGCGGGCGAGCAGCGGGAGAGCAGCAGCAGCTACACTACCACCACCACCACCACCATCATCACCACCACCATCATCATCACCGACAGCGGCCGCAGCAGCTACGGTGAAAAATGTTAGAGTGGAAGAAAAACTGCATACGAAGCGAATAAAAATGGACAAAAATTATCCACAAAGTGTGGCGAACGTTAAACGTGGCAAAAAAACAATGAAAACTGCATCAACATCAGTGGCAAGAAGAGCGACAATAATGACAGCAACAACAACAACAACAGCAACAACCACACCAACAGGGACAATAAAGGCAAAATCGAGAGCAGCAGCAATAACGACAACAGCAACAATTACGGTGACAACAAAAGAAGCAGCAACAAGTACAATGGTAACGGTGAAAATAACAACAACAACAACAATAACAATAACAACAAAAACAACAACAACAATAATGGTAACATATTTACAAAAACAATAATTAGACTGCCAGCAACCAAAGTAACAACAACCACAACTATGAAATGGAAACGGTAACCGCAATGCCATCATTGAAAACAACAACAACAACAACAACGACGACCGACAGCAGCGGCTGAAACAACAACAACAACAACAGCGTAACAAACTAACAACATCACACGCCACAGCAACCACAGCAGCAAAAATGCGATGTTGTTCGCATATCTGAGCCAAACTGAATTAAGCTCGGCTCGGCTCGGCTCGGCTCGGCTCGGCTGGGCTCGGCTGGGCTCGGCTCAGCTCGGCTCGGCTTAAGTTGAACCCAGTTAAGCGGTTGTTGCTGCTGCTGCTGCTGCTGCTGGTGCTGCTGCTGCCAAGCCTCTGCTGCACACAATCAATCACGAAAAGCATTTTGTGCAGCCGCCCCACCCGCAGAAAAAAGTGACACCAGCAACGAGCGCCACGATGACAATAATTTAGCACTAAAAATGACACATTGCAAGGCGTACATGTGAGCATGTAAGCATGTGTGTTTGTGTGTTTGTGTGTTGTGTGTGTGTGAGCGAGCAGCTTGACTTGACAAATTGCACTAAATGCAGCAAATCAACAATTTAATCAAAACTTCGAATTAGACACTTCAGCAATAACAACAACAATTAGCGCAACAACAGCACTGAGAATAACAACAAAATGCAGGCACGATTTCGGTACGAAAGCATTTGAAGAACGAAAAAGTGACTCGTGACTCGTGACTCGTGACTCGCGACTCGCGAGTATCGCTGGCTGGGTGACACCTTCGAAGGCGAGACAGAAAGGCTTAACCACTCAGATGTCTATCTCTACATTCACGGTTAGTTATGCAATTTATTAGTCTAGTCAATTCAGTGTCATGTGTCACCCGTTTCAATGATTTGCAGCTATCTAAAAAAAAATACAGATTTTACAAAGTCACCCTTTTGCTTGTATGTTTGTCACTCTCGCTACGATTGTCACTCTCGCTACGATCGTCACTCTCCTAACGGTTGTCACTCTCCTTACGGTCGTCACTCCCCTTACGGTTGTCACTCTCCTTACGGTTGTCACTCTCCTTACGGTTGTCGCTCTCCTTTCGGTTGTCACTCTCCTTACGGTCGTCACTCTCTTCCGGTTGTCACTCTCCTTACGGTTGTCACTCTCTCAATTTCCTTCCGGTTGTCACTCTCCTTACGGTCGTCGCTCTCCTAACGGTCGTCACTCTCCTTACGGTCGTCACTCTCCTTACGGTTGAGTGATTCCGAGTCACTCTTGCATTCACGAGGCATTTTCACATTCTTAAGTTAAGTTTTGTTTTTAGATTTTGCGGGTGTCCTTAGGACTTCTCAAGGCTGTGGAGCTATTTGAATGGTCCTCGTAATGTGGATTGCACTCCCCTCGGCCCGAAATTATGCTGAGTGTAATAGTTTTCCTGCGCTAGGTGACAAAATGCCTACCGCGCCTTAAACGCGCTCCGAGACTCGGTTCGATGTTCGGTTTGGTGGCGCGCCGTGTTCCACTAAATGATTCCATTTATTATGGAAATTTAAATTTCAATTCAAGCTGAAAAATGATTTTGTTAAAATAAAAGAAAAAACGAGAAGCCAGCGCGAAAAAGTAAATCATTGTTTCGAAGTAAAACAAACTCATTGTCACTAATTTATTTGTTTTTTGCTGTGACACTCGGAGTTTTTTCTCTTTTTGCTTTTTATGCGAAAAGTTAATTGCATACAATGTTGTTGTTTTAATAATTGTTGTTTTGTTGCTGTTGCTGTTGCTGTTGTTGTTGTTGTGGTTTGTTGTTGCTTCAGTCGGTTGCTGCGCGCTGCTGTGGCGATTTGTTGCAGGCAACTTAATTGCAGTTGCTGTTGCTACTTGTTGCTGCCTGCTGCCTACTTCTGTGATTTATTAACACAAAATATGTTTGTTGCGAAACATGATGTTGATTTAACAGTAAAATGCAATCCCAACAATTTATGCTAATTTCTAGAATAATAAAAAATTCTATTAAATCAGCGCGCGATTGCTCAACGCTGCTGACAATGACGGCGACGCGGACGACCACGCTGATGAATTACAGCCATCATAGCAACTCTCATGATGGCTTCAAATTACATATTTTATTGCTTTATTGCTTTAATGATGATGTTTATCAACTTAACCGATTGGCTTTTGAGATTAATTTGAATATTTTATTGCATTCCTCACTCTCGCCGCGCGCGCGTTTTCAATCGAGTTCTTGTTTTTGAACGTTAAGTTCAAACCTATTTTTAGTCTTCTAATGAAATTTTATTACCCGCGGTAATTAATTTGAAGTACGGATTATCTTTTAAAGCTTTGAAGATTTTAAACTCCTCATGCAATTTTAATTATGTTTTTTTATTAAATAAAAAATTGTTGCTTTGATTTTAAGATAAATGAATATTTTTAATATACTCAGCAGATTAAAATGAAATAAAAAAATTAATGAAAATAATTTAATTTTAAAGTTAAAAATAAATTTAAATAAAAATCTAAATTTATGAGATTTTTAAATTAATAAGTTTTTAATATCCTCGGAAGAGATTAATGGAATTCAATTCTAAGCCACATCCAGACTTAAATTATTAAATAAACAAGTTAATTACTACTCGACTCTACTCGGACAGAATTTTGAATTCGGATATTTGAGAACTACTGGGTAAAAATAAAAAGGTTCGGAAAGCCTACCGGTTCAGCTTTCTTACGCTTCCTAAATTATAAAAATCTGAAATCCCGAAGAGCGTTGTAAGCAATTTTGCCGGGTGAAAAATAACCGAAACGGATTCAATTTTATTATTCAGTAGTCATGAATTTATTAAGATTGAAGTTAACAGACTAATTTCTGACTTTTATTTAGTAATGAAGAAGTTATCCTAATCTAATTGTGAAAATATCTCCCCATTCTCATACCAAAACAGCTTCTTATTGGTTTCTAATAACATTTAATTCAAGAGTGAGCCTAAAACTATGCTACAGAATTGTAAGCCTCAGACGAACGACACTGCAATGCATGGAAAGTCTTCTAACGTAATTATGCTTCGTCTTTAAATTTATGCTTAAGCGGCTTCAGTACAGATATAGAGAGGTATGAAGAACCAAAAGTCATAATAAAAGAATCACTATTCATTCAAGCGTTGTATTGAAAAGTACTACAATCAAATTATTACTCTAGGTTCGTTAGTAACCCATTACTATTTCAGCCTAAAAGCATGCAATGCATTTTTCGTGCAAATGTCTCCGTTTCTAATATAAAAATCAGTTGCGTCAATAATATTTGTTACAGAGGGTCTTCATATTTAAGTGCTGTTCAAAACTAAAATATTTAATATTTGTGTGAGTTATTATATGTATTTAACTGATACTTTTTCAATAAACATTCATTCCAGAATTTAGTACTGAGGAGATTTTTTTACCCACAGAAGCCTTGAGTGTTTGTGCCACTGACACGAGTAAAATTAATTACGAGAGTAAGAGCGAGAGAGAGATTGTGTTACTAGGAAAGAGATTAGTGAAGGGAAATATGGGAGAGCAACGGTGAGCAGATTCTCTCCGCCGAGACGATCCGATCGATCGTGAGCCCACTGGCATCGGGTGTGAAAAAAGAAAAAGTATCTCAGCCATGAGTGAGCGCGCGGAATGCTTTTCTTCGGCTGCTCAGTTCTTGGGAGGAATTCAGCGATTTTTGACGTTCCCTGCGTGGCGTTCATGTGTGGAGTTTGTCTGTTCAGTTCTTCAGAATTTTGTTTGCCTCTGAAACGTGATGTCTGCAAAGTAGATAGAGCAGCAGCATTCGAAGAATAAAACTATCTGCGGGTTTTGATAACAACGAACAACCGAAATTTATGCGATACCCACTCGAGTGAAAAGAAGTCCAGCATTTCAAGTAGCAGCAGCAGCAGCAGACATCTGCGAAGAAGCGATCGCAATTAACCCACAGCGAGCCCAGGAAATGGCAAAAATGACCGAATGCCGGTAATTTTTCACTTAAAACTCGTCTGTCCCTCGCGTGATCTTCTGTCTTTCGAGGAGGCGGCATTCGATGCCATGCGGTGTGCGTGCGGGTGCGGGTGTGTGTGTGTGTGTGTGTGTGTGTGTGTTTGCGCTGTAGAATGTGTGTGTGTGTGTGTGTGTTTGTTTGAAAAATTCTCACTAGCTTGCAAAACAACAGGAAAACCAAAGCCGATGCTTTGAAAAAAACTAACTGTAAACAAACTCAAACAGATAGCATTACAGAGCGAACTTTTACACCGTTTACCGTTATCACTTCAAGTAGCAAAAAAAAAATCAAAACCGATGACTTTAATCTGAGCTGTAGAATGGAAATTTCAACAGGTTTCCGCCGCAGGCTCGAGTTCACTGACACTTTCGTAGAAGGCAACAAAAATTTTAACTAACTAAAACCGTAGAAAAGCCTTAACATTCACATAAAACGCAAGCGGATGCGTTGCAATTGGAAACCGAAATTATTTAATACGATCCTTCACAGCAAATACTGCAGCAGAGCAGAGCGTCAGTTTTTTCCATTTCGAAATTGTCCAAATCCCGCAACATTACGTAAGATGTTTAATTACAGCTTTTTTATCACTTTCAAATGGCCTGCCAACAAGTAAAACAGGTCTTAATGTGTTAAATAAACTGCGCTTGTGCTTGAACTTTCAGTGTGATTAATGCTGTACTTCGAACTTGGTTATGCCAAAATAAAACTCATAAAATAGAAGTTGATTTTCAGCTGAAGTTGCGATGACCGATTTGCAGCACATTTGGATTGGTTTTGGCTTCCTTTAGAGGGCTTAAAATTGCATTAATTTAAAAACAAAAGCGTTTAGAGGCGTTTAGAGGCCTTGCTGGCCTAGTAGTTTGAAGTTCAGATTCGATATTCTTTACTTAAAGATAGTTATTGTGTTCACAACACATGATGCACTCTAGAATCGCGGCAAACGCCAGCAGTGAGAAATTGAGCGGCTTTTAAATATATATATATATATATATATATATATATAGATCGGTCTATAACGACGTATCGGTCTATAACGAGGTATCGCCCTGTAACGAGGATCGCCCTATGACTAGGTATCGCCCTATAACGAAGTATCGCCCTATAACGAGGTATCGCCCCGTAACGACTTATCGTCCCGTAACGAGGTATCGCCCTGTAACGAGGTGTCGTCCCGTAACGAGGTATCGCCCTATAATTAGGTATCGCCCTGTACCGAGGTAACGCCCTATAATTAGGTGTCGCCCTGTCACATGGTGGCTACAGCGTTTGCGCTCTAAGTGACCGCAAATAAATACGAAATTCAAATGCAAAAAATAAATTAGTTTAAGTTTGAAGAGCTTTTCCGCTTACTTAATCGGGTACCTGTGCTCGCGCAACCATAGAAAATCAGTTTGCATTGATAAGCGCTCAGCGAGTTATTTGTGTAGATAGCGAGGACGCGATAAACCCGAGCGGCCGGCCACACCAATAAGTCTCTGCAACTTCAGTGGTCCGATCTACGGATATGATATGCAAACAATTGTGTCTTCTTCAGACTATTCTCAGTATTAACCCTTTAAATCTTTTTTAAGCAACGTTAAACGCGCCGTCTCATAGTTAGCTAAGACGTAAACAAAGATCCAAAATGAAGACAGCGGATATGTACGTCGATATATTGCCACAGTTCAGGCGGAGGAGACATCTGCATACTGTACTGTGTGTTCGAATTATATGCGGGCACAGATTTCTCCTTTCGCTCCTTTTCCTCCTCCTCCACCTTTTTCTGTAGATAAACTAGTGAAGTTAGATATTTCGCCGGAATTCGTGTGTACAGTCAAAATAACTCTACTGGGTTCAGCAGGCGACACACGAAATTATTATTAGGCGAGTTTTTTTCCGTTTTTCAGTTCTTGCAGCTCACAAAATTATGGCTTGAATTTCGCTTTTTTGGCATTGTTTATTTAAAATTTTTGCGAATTTTCTGTAGGTTATTTTTATTCGCATTGTTTAGTAATTCGTTGCTTTCAACTTTATCGCGGTGAATCATATGTTTTTTTTCCACCGTTTTACTTTGTTTTCCTCTGAAATCTCTTTTGAAGATTTCTTGAGGTTTTTTTGAAGATTTTCATTTAAGCCAAAGCAAGCTTGATCGCCGAACAATAAATAAATAAAAATAAGTGTAGAAGTAAAACTAAAGTAAATGCAATTTAGAATTTTAGATTTACAACCAGTCATTTGAAATACACCGATTAAGCGGCGTAACCTCAACTTGAACTGCTTCTAAGTATAAATCAATTGCGTTCCTCACGTGTTACTTGTATCTGCTGTCTGTTGCAATAGCATTTTTATTATTTAGTAACTCATTAAACAATTACACAGCAACAACGGCAGCAGTTAATTGAATTTTTCATATGTCTGTTTGTTGATTTTCTTTTTCTCGAAACAATTTTCAATCCGTGCCGCCGACATAGAAAAGCATATTTTTCATCTTACGAGTAATTGCAACTTTTCATTCAAGACGCTCGCTCAACCCACACTAAATGCAGTAAAATATTATTTGTACATGCATATATGCAGATATGTGTGTGTGTGTATATCAATAGTAGGCAGACAGACAGTGAGACAGACAGACAGACAGTGAGACAGACAGACAGACAGACAGATATCGAGAAAGATGAAAAGAGTGACTGAGAGCCATACGAGTGCACGTGCAGACCGACTGGAAGCGACACGTCATGTCAGCCAACGAAGAGGCGAATATGTATGTCCACCGACAGCATGGCACGCACATACACGCAGACAAACAGACAAACAGACAACAGACAGATAGGCAGCGACAAGTGGCCAGTTGCTCTCGCATTAGAATCTCATTCCTCTGCACATCAGCATTTCTGAAGACACTTGAAATTTGAATTCGCTCAGACAGACAGGCTGTCAGACAGCCAGCTGCACTCCTTTCCGGGTGATTTATTCGCCGTCACATTAAAATATGAGCACCATACCATGTTTGTAGTTGGATAGTGTAATGAGTGAATGAATGAATGAATGCATTTTCATTGATAAATTGCTGCAACAACGAACGGATCGCTAACTGCAATTTTATGGTTATTAAAATTTTCAGATTTTGCATTTCACTTCTCTTTTGGCATGTATGTAATTTGTGTTTGTGTGTGTGTGTGTATGTGTGTGTGTGTGTGTGTGTGTGTGTGTGTGTGTGTGTGTGTGTGTGTGTGTGTGTGTGTGTGTGTGTGTATGTGTGTGTGTGTTTTGTATGCAAACAACATTTTAATGGCTCGTGGTTGCAACGGTTAATAAATTTTAATTTAAATGCCTTCTTAGTTCTGGTAAATAAATTCTTGTAATTAAATTGCTCGACAAGTTGTAATTATTAATTTTTTAATAAAAGTTGGGCTGAGATGGGAGCAATAAATTGAATTATTGATGTTATCGTCAATTTCAATTGCCATCTATTATTAATTTTACTAAAGGAAACTTAAATAGAAACGACAAATGAGAAACTTTTATTCATATTTTTATTCGGCCAATGAACTGTTATTTTAAATATAACATTAATAAAGATGAATGCTTCGCAACTTTACTAATTTCGATGTTTCCCCTTCGCCCCCATCCAGCATCAGCAGCCCCCATCGATTCAGTCCTCACAGTAAACTCTTGCAACACACGATGACAAAACACAAGACTCTGATATTCGCTTGCTTCGGCATCGCTATCGGATTGTGTATCGGCACCGTACTGAAGAACTATCGTGCTCTGGAAATCGTCAAGCGCTGCAACCTGAAGCCCATCAACCAGCGATCACCTTTCGAGGTGATCGGCTTGAGTCCCGAAGAAACCATACAAAATTCACAGCGAAACCTCGTTTTCGTCGGTGTGATGACAGCGCGCGATTTCATCGAGGGACGAGCGCGTGCCGTCTTCGATACGTGGGGCAAAGAGGTGCCGGGTCGCATTGCCTTCTTCAGCTCGGAGGGCTCGTTTTCGAAGGAACTGCCCGTGATCGGCTTGAAGAACGTTGACGATCGCTATCCGCCGCAAAAGAAATCCTTCATGATGCTCTACTATATGTATGAACACTACGTGGACAGGTTCGAGTGGTTCATACGGGCCGACGATGACGTGTACATGGAGCCAGAGAAGCTGGAACGCTTTCTGAGATCAATCGATAGCTCGAAACCGCAGTTTATAGGTAGTCCATGTCGCGATTATGTTTCAGAGAATGAGGGAGCGGAGGAGTAAAATTTGATGAGAGACCTTCTTTTCAGGTCAGGCGGGCAAGGGTAACACGGAAGAATTCGGACTTCTGTCGCTGGAGTTCGACGAAAACTTTTGCATGGGTGGACCTGGCGTTATAATGAGCAGTGAAACGCTGCGTAGAGGTTAGGGGGAGATTGTAACTCATGCCCACCGGACTCTTAATAACTGAAAATCTAATATCCCTCTCTATCTCTCTCCTTGGCTATAGTGGCTCCACACATTCCGACCTGCCTGAAGAACCTTTACAGCACACACGAGGATGTGGAGGTTGGTCGCTGTGTGCAGAAATTCGCTGGCATTCCCTGCACGTGGAATTACGAAGTAGGCAAGAATTCCTGAAATTTATCTTTATATCTTTATAAATACATGTTTTCGTAATGACACAATTAAGAATGTAACGCTTTCAGATGCAGTATATATTGCGTCATAATTCAAGCGGTCGTAATGCTTATACGGGGAAGTTAAAGCGCAAAGAAATACACAATGCAATATCCTTGCATCCGATCAAACAGGGTCCTCTCATGTATCGCTTACATTCCTACATACAGGTACGGTTTAAAAGGATGAATGGAGAATGGATGGAATGAGTGGGGGAATGAAGGGAATGAGTGGGGGATGAAGAGAAGAGAATGAAAGGAATGGATGTAGGATGACAAGGAATGAATGGGGAATGATAGGAATGAAGAAAATGAGTGAGGAATGGGAATGGGAATGAAGGGAGTGAGTGGAGGGCTAACAATAAAAATAACTAAACTTACCAATCATTGCAAACAGGGCCTCAAGGCTGAAGAAATGCGTCAGGAATCCCTACTTCTACATCGTGATATAAAGCGTATGACCAAGTTTTTGGAAATACCAAGTGATAGCAAATATTTAGCACCTGGCATAATGCTGATACCGGAAAAATCGAAAGACAGTCAACATTTTCAAGACCACAATATATTGGGTGAGTTTGAACAGCTTCTCACAGCATTTACTCGAAGTATCGTATAAAAAAGAATCCTTTACTTGCTTTCGTCGTACTTTTAGATACATACAAGTTTAAGTGATTTAAATTTATAAAATTTATTACTTGTAGTAATATATATTATTACTTTACATGGTTACTATTATTATATTTTTATAAAAAATTCAAAATTATCTATATCAAAAAGTGGAAGTGTTTTTAGAATGATGTATTAAAATTATTTTAAAGTTTTAATCCGTCGCCAATTCCAGCAGCGTAAGCCATGATATGTGGAATCATATTCTGTTGCATGGTACCGGAGAAGAGGTGAGCATGTGGACCTCTGGCAAAAATAGCTACATCTTCACCTGAATGGGTGCCAGCTTTTGCCTTAATATAGCTGGGTGTAAAAGATTCTAAAAAAGATGTTATTGAAAACATTTCACTCTAAATTAATTGGTAAATCCAAAACCTCATGACCTATTTTAAATTTATGCATCACAAATATGACTACCAAAGATAGAATATTATATACAAGTTTCTCAGAAGTTTTTGACCTTATTTCCCCTCCAACACACCCATGTGATAATTCAGACCAATTCCTGATTCCGTTTACACCCAAATCAGCTTTGCAGCCCCCGATCATCAAATGAAATTCGCACCTACAACCTCAGTTTTTGTGGCACATGGAGTCGCGAGAGATTCGAATACCATCTTGGGCATGAATATATAGCCTCTGTACCAACCTCCCCCTCCACCCCCTCAAATCTCTCTATCACTATGTCCCTCTTTCTCTCTGTCTCCCTCTTCCTCACAGATCACACTAGTAACTTGTGACCCGGGTTGTTTTCAGTCAAGAGCTTATTCAACGCTGGATGGATGATGGATTGGGATCTTTCCCGAAACAAAAGATTATCAACTTACGATTATTTAGTTTTCCCGTCAGATCTTCACGTCTTCCACCACTCGTTAAATATTGCTGAAGGCCGACAGCATAATTGAGGGTAGTATAAGGTGTTCCAAATTCATCCACGTCGTGTTTGTTGACATCCAAAATATGATTTCCACGGCCCGGATAACCTGCGATGCTCATCGTGTGCGAATGATCTGCAGTGAGCACCACCAGGGTATCGTGCTTGTTGGTGATGCGTAAGACGGTCGCCACGGTTTCGTCCAATTCAATCATCTCGTCCAAAGCAAAGCCGGCCTGGGTCAGATGGTGGCCATGATCGACGCGGCCACCCTCGACGAAGAGAAAGTAACCCTTTGGATTTTGTGACAAAGTGCGTATGGCTGCCTCCGCCAAATCCTTGAGACGAGGCTGAGTTGGTCGGGTCTTGGCCGATACCATATTGAACTCCAAATGCTTAGAGTTGAAAGTGCCAAAAAGTCGTTTAGGGGGCCGAGTTGCATTGAGCGCCGAGGAGAGTTCGTCGAGTGTCGTCACAAATGCACCATCCGGATTGTTTTTCTGCCAGCGATCAATTAAATTGACGCCATCTAAACGCCTACCATTCGCACCGAACGCATCCACATCGGACTGCGGCAAGAAGTTCGACATACCGCCGCCGAGGATGACATTGAAATTTTGGCCGGGCTCCTGAGTGATCAGCTGAGTGGCGATATCCATGCAGTTGCCCTTGCTGGCGTCCGCCCCGCTCTCGACAACATCAGCATCAGATTCCCACATACGGTTGGCCACGTGGGCGTAAGCACCCGAAGGACTGGCGTGAGTGACCGTGGTGGTGGTAACAATGCCGGTAGCCTTGCCGGCGCGTTGAGCCCAGGCGGCAATGGACTGAACGTGATTACGTTTGTCGGCGCTGGCCGAGCAGTTATTGAAAGTGACATGAGCGTTGACGCCGATCATGAACATGTTGGTTTTAACGCCGCACAAATAAGCGGTGGCGGTGCAGGCGGAATCGGGGGTCTGACCGTTGGTGCAGTAGGTCTGAAAAGTGAAAAGGGGAGGTGAAATTAAGCAATTTCGAGAGAAATCTATCTGTGACTCTTTATTTCTGACGCCCTAATTCAATTCTTAATTCCTTTTATATTGTTATTATATTTAAATAGTAAATATCTTTTTATTACAACTCTCGACAGAGTTTCAGATAAAAAGAATTTTGAAAAAACATAATCACCATCAAAAAATATGACCCTCGCGAATAAATCTCATTCCTCGTTGGCTTTACACACTCTCAACGGTCTTCACACTCACCTTACTGAATCCTGCATAGGGCATATCCTCTATTGCCAACTTGGTCTCCTCGCCGGTATTTCCCAAACGTTGTCCCTTCAGAATTCTGGCCGCCGTCAGTGTGGACACCGACATACCGTCACCCAAGAGGAAAACAATGTTCTTCGCCCTTCTAAGGTTGGGTCGCTGGCGCAGCTTTTTTAGCAACTCCAGTTGTGCCTGCTTCAGCCAAAACTTGGTATCCTTCTCATGTGGTGGGGTATATTTGCCCTCAGCTATATTGTTCACACCTTGTGAAAATAGAGCCTTCGTCCTCTCTGCGAACGGGTGGTAAGGATCATCTGGAAATAATTAAGAGCACTTTAGAACATAAAGTATATCAAAACTGGTAGAGTCACCCTTACTCGCAATCGAAAGACTCAACTGCACTGCGAAAATGGCGATGGCGTACAGAAACTTTGTCATTTTTCACGGCGTTTTTCACTTTGTTCTTCTCTCGACGAATTCGTCGTGCAACTGTTAGAAAGCTCAGCTGGAATCTGCTGAATCAGTATGGAAATTCAACACTTAAATATGTCCATAAAGGACTTGGTTATCAGGCGAGACAAACGTCATTCGCTGATATCAGACCTTTTAAGCCAATACTTTTAGAACCGAAATTTTATTTGTTTGCTCTTCGCAATTAAATGCTGGCGTTTCAGCACCTAAGAAACGGCAACGAACCGACTCGAGCCTGATGTTTGTTTGTGGATTTCTATGAACCTCTTTTACGAATTTGAATATGCCAATATCTACTCTACTCGGCTCCTAGCTACAAACAAATGCAGTTGAGGTGGTATCTTGTCTTCGCCAATGACAATGAACTTTATGGTCAATTCATTGTCACAGAAGAAGATCGCTTTTATTTTTGAGTAATCTCCACAATTTCTATCAGATCTGCATTTCATGCATACCTTATAAATGGCTTGCAGAGATTAGGGGATTATGCGTTATATTTCTCAATGAAGCCACATTTGAAATATATTTATAACAAGATAGTTAGATTAAATGAATTTCATTTTTATTTTAATTCGATATATTGTATTTCCTAAACAAAGGACGTTTTCCTAAGAAACGAAGTCGACTACAACTATTTGAAGATACATGTATTCAATAAATACACAGTATTTAGTAAATACGTCGTATTCAATGCATTTTAAGCATTTGTAATTTTGAAAGTTGTTGATAATACGGAGTTTCTTCGACTTCCCATGAGAGGTTTATACGAACACACATACCCCGTATTTACCACTTACTATGGTAATTACTGATAATTAGTAAATACGTGGTATTCAATGCATTTTAAGCATTCGTAATTTTGAAAGTTGTTGATAATACGGAGTTTCTTCGACTTCCCATGAGAGGTTTATACGAACACACATACCCTGTATTTACCACTTACTATGGTAATTACTGATAATTAGTAAATACGTGGTATTCAATGCATTTTAAGCATTTGTAATTTTGAAAGTTGTTGATAATACGGAGTTTCTTCGACTTCCCATGAGAGGGTTATACGAACACACATACCCCGTATTTACCACTTACTATGGTAATTACTGATAAGTTCTGCAGAAGGTCGTATTTATTGCAACCTTCGTCTAGCTAATAACTTAATTTGAGGTCTTTATCATTAATTTGTAATTAAATAGGCCTCTATTATCTATCTTAAATAGGTAGTTCTATTCCCTTCTTCGGCGGAATGGGTGCAAATTAGAATTTAGAAGAAGTAGTAAAATTTTTAATTTAAACCTGCCAAATGTCAGGAAATTCGAGAAAATTAGAATTTAAAAGAAGTAGTAAAATTTTAAATTTAAACCTGCCAAATGTCAGGAAATTCGAGAAAATCGACATTTATCACTTTCATGAGTCCTGTTTTTTTAATAGAATATGTGTGATGAATGCTCTGATAAAAATTGTAAATAAATACATCACACTAATTTATATTACATTGCCATTAATTAAATTTTACATCTTTCTTCAATTCAAGATAATATATAGTAGAGTTAGTAATATAAAGTTTTCTAATTGAATTTACATATTTTTAGTTCATACATCTCAAATATATTTCTAATAGCAGCATTAATCCTAAAATATTCCTACAGGCATCAGTCCGGATTTGAAGAAATTCGTGCCCACATCTGCGGCCGAAGTGCCCGAATGGTCATTTTTAGCACGCAGCCTTTATTCGACGGACCACGCGAATCCGAAGCATAAAATCGACTCAGCCATGCGTGAAGGTCTCGAGGATGTCATCAATGAAGTTATGGAGAATGTCAACAACTTCTCACGCCAAAGAGGGCGTGTCATAGAATTTCGGGAGCTACTGTACGGCTACACGCGCCTCAATGCTCTTCATGGTCAAGACTTAATACTCGATCTACTATTGATTTACAAAAAATATCGCGGCAAAAAGATGACCGTCCCGGTAAGGCGACATCTATATGTGCAGCGTGCATTCACAGGAGTTTTTGTCAAGGAATTCGAAGAGGATTTCTACAATGCGACTCTAGGGAAAAGTAAGGAAGAAGGACTTTCGAAATTCTTGTAATCCTCCAAGTTCTTCAATTTTATTCCTCTCGCAGATATTTTTAAAGATATCATCGATACCGGTTTGGAGAAACTCTCGAATACCTTTACCCTGCCGGGGTTCCACAGCAACAATGAGTCCAATTCAGCGGGGAATTCAAAAATCGTATTTGTGTTGCCCATTGCCGATCGCTACGATACCTTCAGGCGCTTCATCGACAATTACGAACAGGTTGCAATACAAAAGGACACGAACTGCGACTTGCTGGTGGTTATCTTTGGCAATCACAGCGCGATCACAGAGCACCTCCAGCTGCTGAGTGATCTGCGGCGGCGAAATACTTATCGGCAAATCAACTTCATACACCGCAAAGAGGAGTTCTCGCGTGGAGTAGCCTTGGACACCGCAGCACGCTCTTCATTCATCCAGCCACAAGACATCATCCTGTTCATCGATGTCGATATGATATTCAGACTGGAGACTCTTCAGCGCATACGCATGAACACCGTGAGAGGGCAGCAGGTGTATCTGCCTGTAGTCTTCAGCCAATACGATCCGCATAGACGGCGAGGAGGAGGTGATCATATTGGTCCCACCTCTCCGGAGGAGATCAACAGTGAAAGCGGTTATTTTCGTCAGTTCGGCTTTGGTATCTGCGCCATTTATAAATCGGACATTTTGAGCGAGGATATTGACGGCTTCGACAAGGATATAACTGGTTGGGGCCTTGAAGATGTGAAGTTTTTGGAGAAGCTCGTTAGAGTGGGCAACAAGCCGGTCTCGCTCCTCGTCAATACGGCGGAGGTGCCTGCCGGCTATAATGTGGCGGCAGAGCGTATGCGCCGTATAAGTATTTTTCGGGCACCTGATCCGACGCTAATTCACGTCTATCACGACATCAGGTGTGATGTGAAGCTTGAGGCACCGCAATACAATATGTGCTTAGGCACCAAAGCCAATTCGCTAGGCAGCACAAGGTTAATGGAGGAGCTGTTCTATGGTAGACGAGAAAACGTCGAATTTATAAGGGAACTTAATCGGAAAAGAGAAGAAAGATAGGAATTCCTGGAAAAACATTAGTATTGTTTTAGATAGATTACGTGGTATTTTTAATTTTTAATTCTTTTTATTTACTATTTTTTTTCTTTGATGAATTTTTATAGAAAATTATATAAAATCGGACTTAATCAGACATAAAAGGACCAGACAGTGCTAACAGACAACCAGGATTGCAAGCATTTGGTCTTTAATCCACTAAACTCGCAGGCATTGAATTTATTTTTATTATCCGAATTATAATGAAAATTTCGGTTGAAATAATTAAGTCGAGATCACTTCGATAATAACACCAACTTCGTTCAAGTCATGAAAGTCAAGTCTCCTGATCTGAAGTCTCTAAAACTGTAAATTTCATTCAGTTCAGTATGGCCGATAAAATAATTTATTTATGTTTTTCGTTGAAATCAGTTTAAATGCATTGCAGTCACTAAAGTTGGTTGAGGTTTTCGATTAATATTTTCTATGTTGAAGTCATCACACTTACTTCAACAGACATTACCGACATATTTCGTTCATTTAGAAATAATCAACCGCATATATTTAGATGATTTCAATCGGCTTCAACTCGACTTAAATTACGAGACTTTAGAAAACGACTTCCGACTTTATTTTTTTTTTTTTTTTTGTACATTTCTATCTTAAATAAGAAATTTGATACAAATTAGTAGCTTTTTATCAGTTGCGATATCTTGCTACTTTCAACCTGATTTATTTTAGGTTACAAAATGAGAAATTTTTATTTACAGTTTATATGTATTTTTATTTACCGTTCTCTTTTTTTTTAGTCTAATCGTAAATCATAAAGAGCAGCTTCTTTAAAATCCTATCAAATATAGTATTATATAATATAAAATGACGACATTTAATAACGCGCTGTGATTTGAGCCTTTCCTTGTAGAAGAATCACACCTCTAAAGATGCGTATAATAAGAGTTGGAACGAAACAAAAAAAAACGAAGAAAAACATACAAAAGGAACTTCTCGAAATTTACTCTGACCAAAAATAAGTTCGCAATAAGCGTTTGTCACTATAATTCTTGCCGTTTTTTAATTTTGCCGTTTTTTCACCATTTCTAGGTCTTTTTTCTATTCTACAAAATCGAATGTTTTGGTATCTTCAACGAAAATTAAGTAAATAAACTGAACATGTTGATTCTTCCAATAAAATAAGATTCTCTTTACATGTGATGGTTCCTGATGATTCAAATATGCTTTCAGATATAATTATATGTATATTTTTTAACTTTAAAATCTAACGATAATTATGAACTGGTAAACCGACTTTTCCTATTTTTTTCCTATAGCTTGTAGCACTGTATTTTTATATATAAAATTTATACATACTTTTATAAAATACTTTTGTAAAATTTACTTATCTAGTGTTAAAAGACTTGAACAGCCTGTGTTCATTGTCATATTAAAGCTTGTAATTTAATTGTGATAAAAATACATATTTTGTTTGAGACTTAAAATCCCAACTTTTTGTTACAGAGCATTGAATTGTACCTCATACTACATAACAGATACAGGTTCGATGTCCAGTAAACCAAGAGTGCGATTGAGTACCGTACGAACTGCTTTGATTAGATATATTCTGGCGTAAACGTACGGCATCAAATGACTACGTGTTTCCTGTAGAGAAAAAAGTAAAGATCCAAGCTAAAGCAAATTACGTATCAACAGCCTACTTGCGTAAGTATGCGTATGCGTCGATAGTAAATGCTAAAAACCGCTACGAATCCACTTAAGTAGCGCACAATCAAATGCGTTGCACAAACGCCCTTCTCAATTTGTTGCAGTACTCGTTCAATTAAATGAGGGAATTGTAGAATGTAACCGAAACACAGCTGCCACTCCTCCTCCTCACAGAGGAGCTTAAGATCCACAGCATCCAGCGGAGGGAGTTCAGCATACGTGGAACTGGCTACGAGATCTTCAAATTTACTTAACAAGGTTTCAAGTCGCGCAGAGTTATAAAGGATGAAAGAAGCACCTTTAAATAAAGAGAAATAACTGTTTTAGTATTTACAAACATTTCGAGAAAAACAAAAAGCAATTATTTTCATTACAGCTGCGACGAACAGTAATGTTTATAATTAATCGTCAGCTTCTTCAATCAACTTCTTAGCAGAAGAAAGAAAAAATTGAAGTCAGTTGCGAGTTAAATTAGCCCTGTGATTATGCAGCTAATCGGATGTGTACACTTTTTGATAAATTTTCGTCAGTTAAACAAGAAGGCACGGCGTGTTAGAATCCAAAATGATTGCGTGTTAGAATCCAAAACAATTGCGTTCTTGTACAGCTCAGGCTTCGAGTACCTTTAGTGCTGCCCTGACCGTTACGTATCAGCCGCACCGGACTAGAATGTTTGACCTCCAGCAAGTCGACTGTCACAGCAGCTGCACCCAAACGCTTCATTAGAGCGCAAAAACGTTCGTCGTTCTCGGCGCGAAGACCGTATTTATGCATGGCCATCAAACGTATATCTTTTGTGCGCAAGCTAAAATATGGAACAAATTAGTGAGTGGACTTGAGTTACATCTTCGTAGAGACAGAAAGGAATGCGGTTAGTTTTTGCGCCAATCTCCATGTCAGCCATTGATTACACCGCTGACAGTATCTTCCTGCATTCTCACACTATCTTCGGGGACAATGAAAAGGCAAAAAAACGTACTTTAAATACTCTTCAGTCGCCATGTGGCTCATCTTCCCCGTTGCTGGCTCATGAACCAAGCCGCACTTCACTAAAATAGCCGCATCCTCTTTATTCCTTTTACTCAGATCCTCCACAACACTAACAACTCGCAAACACAAGACGCCATCAGCGTCTCTCTGACCAGCTTCATCCACTACTTCAGTCCACTCGGAATAAGCCAAGACTCGACGCAACACACTCTTCACCAAACTTGCGCGATACACACTTAGGTCGTTGAAATCATCGAACGTGGGCTCTTCTTTGAGCTGAACTTTGCGATCAACCCTCTTCCTTAGCATGCCATAGGGCTTGCGTCCACTCTCATTAGAATCCATCAGCACCTGCTTCAGCAGAGCTTCGATGCAGACACAGCGATTGAGGAAAACCATGCATCGGTCATATTGGATACGGAGCTGCTGCACACGATACGGTAGCCATTGAGAGGCTCTTGCTAGTAGACTCTCCTTGGCCGCTTCTGCAGTTTCAGCATCTTGCAACTTCTTACAGAGTTCCTCATTTACGTGCCTACTTTTAAAGTAATTCTGCCAGCTGCTGATACCAATGGGAAAACTAATGTCTCCCTGATACTTCAGGTTTTCGTTGTTTATCTTGAACAGACTGGCAGTGTTTATGTACTCCCTGTAAACATCCTTCTGTTCCATAAAGAGAGATGTGATATTCTCTATTAAATTATTTAAGGGGGCTTCCATGGCTCTAAATGGCCAAAAGCCTATTTTATAGTTGTTTCACAACAAGATTGGTGCGGGTTCTTGACCAATCAGTAATTATAAGGCCACCAGGAATTATGGACAAAGTGATGATAATGAATGTGGAAAGACAGGTTAACTGAGTGCAAGTTAAAATTTCTAATTTACACATCTTTATAGATCTTAAGAGCTGCTTATAGATTTTATATTAAACGTATTTAAAAGGGTGGTTGTGTTTACATATTAATTAAAAAAGCTGAAATACCTTCTTTAAGTAAATAAATTCTTTAGATTAATAAATTTTTAAAGGAAAAAATAAGATGATTATTATCTTCCACAACATTGCATAGATTACATAAATTATTATCTACAACTTTAATTTTGTGGAGGTAGACCTTGTTATAGGCGTATCTGCTAGACAGCCTATTTAAAATTTTATTGTCAAAAGAACTTAAAGGGATGAAACCAAAATTTTGAAGATGGTACCGGGAAAGCCTCAGTAAAAGAACGTCCGCTGCCAAATTTCTTAGTCTGGCAATGATCGATCCAGTCGTTTTTTAAGGTATTGTATATTTTACAACATGCTTCCTTAATCGTATAATTAAACTAAATGGGAGCTCCCTTAGTCGTAGCATGTTTTGCAATCCCTTAGTCGAGCATGAGCTCCAACTTTGTTTGTAGGTTGGAGACAGCTTTTGTAAGTTGGAGCATCCATTTATCAAAGAAAAATCTGTCGGTCTTCAACGCTCCGTCCTCGACGCAATACTAGTAAACGACGTTGATTTGTATGGTCAGTCAAATAAAAGCTGCCTAACATACCGCCAAGTTCAGAAAAGATGTTCTCTGTGTGGCGGCCACTTTAAATTTCGAAGCCCTAGATTAAGCTTTATAAGCTTTAATTAGCCGAATTTATGTTAGTAAATAAATAAAATTTTACGAACTGCTTAAGAATTTTTCGAATAAAATTTTGGTTACTAAGTAATTGAAACTTTACAAGAACTATTAACATCCGTATTTTTCGTTAAGATTTTTCAATTGTCGGATTTCTGACGGATACTATAAATTTATGTTAGTAAATAAATAAAATTTTACGAACTGCTTAAGAATTTTTCGAATAAAATTTTGGTTACTAAGTAATTGAAACTTTACAAAAATTATTAACATCCGTATTTTTCGTTAAGATTTTTCAATTGTCGGATTTCTGACGGATACTATAAATATAAACCTTTATTTATTTATTTGATCCGACGGATACTATAAATAGAAACCTTTATTTATGGTAACATGTGCGGCTTGATATTTCAACGCTGTAAACCCAGCAAGAGGAATTTTAACAAGTTTAGATTCTTTCTGGTTTTAGTTTTGGATTTAATGGAAGTGGGCTGAGGCCGCATAGGTCCTTAAACACTTTGTCCAAAACTGCTAGTTTGCATTAAGTAACAGTTCATCAGAGAGAATGTCTCTTTATATAGATTTAAATCTTGTTTGTGTCATTTGCTTACAAGACGGTGAACTAAGATCAGTCTTCGAGCAGGATGATGGTGGCGAGATGAAGATCAGTGATAAAATCATGAAATGCACGGAACTTAGCATAGTTGAGGACAATAAGCTGCCGGATAAAATATGCAATAGGTGCGTAGAGGATCTGGAAGCGACGTATCGATTCCTACAGAACTGCGAAGCAGCCAATGCTATGTTCCGCTCCATACAACAAGAGGAGGATGCGCAAGCCACCTTTGAGTTGCAGCAGCAGAGAATTAAGATTCCATCTGGTTTGAAGATTAAACGAATAAAGCCACAAGGCACGACCTACCTAATGACCGTTCCAGTGGATCAGATGCCCCAACCAATTCCAGTGGCCGGCGATAACGAAGAAGCAGTTCTTACAGTTCCGGTGGCTGAAGGAGAGTCTGACCAGGCGTCGCCAGAGGGAGAAACTATGGATCTCGATGATTACTACGAAGCGGAGGAGGTCTTAAATGACGATTCCGATGACGAAATAGTTGAAATAAAAGTGGAGAAACAAATCTCTGAGAGCACGGAAATCGATGCTCCTGCCACTCCAAATGTTCCAAAGCAAGAAAATAGTCAAGACCTACCAGAACCAAAACTGGAAGTTATTACGGCAAAAATCGAAGTTAAAAAGGAAGAGTATGAAGTGGCTGGAGAAAACATGCCGCCTGAAGCCCAATTTCTGACAATACGCGGACGAGGTCGTCCAAGGAAGGTTAAGGGCTCAGATGCAGCGATCTCTCAAGAAACAACGGATGTGAATTCCGGTATACTTAAACCAATCATTGGTCGCCCACGAGGACGCAAGCGCCATTCTTTGTCTCCCGATTCTAAGCCCACCAAGATATGCGACATTTGCGGTAACAGCTACAAATACCAGCATGCACTCAACGCCCACATGCGTCGCCATAACAACGTCCGACCCTTCAATTGTGAGTTCTGCGAGAAAGCTTTTGTCTCCGCCGTAGAGTTACGTCGTCACATGCGTGTGCACACCGGCCAAAAGCCGTACGCTTGTCAGTACTGCGATCGGCGCTTCTCCGACTTTGGATCGCGCATTAAACACGAGCGCACGCACACTGGCGAGCGTCCCTACACCTGTACAACCTGCGGCAAAGCCTTTGCCTACCCACACGTGCTCAGCGTACACATGCGCACCCACACGGGTGAGAAGAAGTTCAAATGCAATCTTTGCGGCAAGGGCTTTACCAAGAAAATCTATGTGGAAGCGCATGTGGAGCAGCACCTTCGTGTTGCCAAGGTGGCAGCAGTGAATTCAACAATGCCAGCAGAGGAATGTGAGCGCGGCGAGATGGTAGCAATAAGGGATGTGGCGCTCGAAGAGTGTATATTCACGACTGAATACATTGGAAACGACGATGATGACGACGACGACGATGAAACGGTGACGACGGTATCGGTGATTCATATGAACGAAGAACATCTGGAGGGCAATGAAGACACTGTCGGAAGCAGTTGTGACGAAGTTGAAGTAATAACCGGTGATTTCCCGAGTTTGGCGTACCAGAAGCACGTTCAAGCTGGCGAGGGCCAAGTGAGGGTGCACGGAGCGGAGACGTAGTATTTATATAACTGAATAAGCAAGGAAAACTATTAAGTATATCTTAAAGGAAGCCTAAGATAAATATAAGATATGCATCATATATGGCACGTGTCGGGTTTGTTAAGGAATGGAGGCCTTAATTTAATTAGAAGTTCATAATTATTCAGTGGCTTCAATTTCCGTTTCTTAACACTTCAAGTGCATTCCGAGACTTTTCAAAAGAAAGTATTAGTTTTGAATAGTTACTTAATTCAGTTTTTCAGAAATTCCCTCTCGATTGCTCCTGATGAATCGGAGTCCGAAGCGGCATTTTTTCTATACTTTCAAAGATAGAATGTAATGTAAGTTTTAAGATCGGAATATAGTTTTTCTTTTCGCTAGGACGCTAAGTGTTCAAAAAGTTTCTGAAAATCTTCAAAGAAATTGAACTTTGAAAGAATAAATTCTTAATGAATGAAAATTTAAAAGTTGCACATTTCTGGTTGCTTGGTTTATTCCGAATTATGTAAATCGAATGCAGACTTCATGCAATATGTATTCAACCTTAAGAGGATTTTCGAGTGAAAGACGTTTTCCCCTGGAACAAGCGTACAAATTTAGCAAAAAGGGAAACATTTTCCCTGCGAATTCTTGTTCTCGATAAGGCTGTAATGAGGCTACTTTATATATGATGGTTGTCCATTCTTAAGCTCATTGCAGTTTTTTATAAGCTTAAGCCAGCAGTTGCTAAGTTAAAAATATACTGTACTATACTTCTCATGTTGGAAATCTTACCCGCTTATTTTTCTACGCTCAATTGCACGCCGCAATATCACAGCTATATTGTAAACAATCTGACTTCTACAAACGTATAAGATTTTGTTTTTAGTTATGTGATTCTTATCAAAAGTACAGATGTATAAATAAAAGGTTGTTCATCAAGAGTTATGGGTCTCTCTTACTTGGGTCCGCAAAATTAGGTTAATATTAAATCGATATGTATTTTTACAATTGTTTGGTAATTAATTAATAGTAAAGAATAAAAAAGAAATTTAATTCTATTTTCAGATTATATTTAAGTTTGTTGGTTATTTTGGAAAAATAGCTAAAGCTTCGGAATAACGAAGATTTTATTACCTGCTTTTATATTTTCATTTATCCACAATATTCAGTTCATGATAACTTGGTTATTTTATAATTTTAAAAAGTTGAATTTTTTCACACACCTTCAAATATATACAGTCAATTTGTGAGCCCTGGTGGTCGAAAAGAATCGCTGAAATGGAATAAAAATGCGAAATACCAGAAATAAGTTGTTTAATATACATCAAACGGCGAAGCGCTCACGTCATGCAGTTTAATTTCAGTTCCAGGACGCATTAATTTAAAGCATAAGGAGAATTGTGTACACATATTGTTTACTTAAGTTTGAATTTCACACATATGTATGTAGTCATTTTTATCGGGAGATACGGGATAAAAAAAAAAACATTTTTGCCTCGAAAAAACGTTGAAACTACAATTAAAAGGAAAAAAATTTCACCCGATATCTCCTTCTGATACGACTCAAATGTTCAATACATAAATATTAACATATTGTTATTTACAATACATTAAAAATTAACAACAGATACGTAACATTTTCGAAGGAATCATATATTGGATTATATTTCTAAGGTTATCTTATGTTTCAACTCTGTCCTTCAGTTTTTGGTATTATTTACGAGACAAGTGTAGAAACCGCTTGTTCAAACACAATAAACATATATGTATAAATGTGTGTGTGTGTGTGTGTGTGTGTGCGTAAACAATACGGACAGAATTTTATGGAATTGATTGGAATTAAAATGGCTGACAATAGTTCTTTAATATAAAAAACTATACTAAATCATTTTTACAAATATTTCGCTATTTTATCAATAATCGTCATATCAACATCAGATTAGTTTCGTTTCCAGAAATTATTTTGTTAAAATATAAACAATATTAAATATTAATCTAGCATTCCATTTATATAATATATATTCTGTTAAAATTTAAACGAGTATATGAAAAACTATAATAACAATAAAAATTATTTTGCGCTTTTTTATATTGTTTTTCTAAAGAAATCCAAAAACAACTTTAAACATAAATATATACGTATCTAAAATATCTATTGCTCCTATTTCTATATTTAGTTTTGATCTTATTGTAAAGAAAGTGCCATCGTAGAACCGAAGTATCGGTAGCGTATAAAAAAAAGCATGCAGAAATTTGAAGCAAATCAGTAGAACTTGATGTTGACATTTGGCACAAATACACGTGTTAGTGCTTCCACGCTTAACAGAAACTTCTTACACAGTACAAAGCAATCTTTAAACTGTACATTTAAAATTTTCATCCTCCCATTATCGCACATACATTTAGTCTTCGAACGTAAGACGTCCTGGCCCGTGGTTCTTCATATATCGTCTGTATGATTTATAGCGGGGACTTTCGGCCAGCTTCTTCTTCATTTCCTCATCCTGCTCCTCCTTCCAGGCCACAAAGTTTTCCTTTTTCCACAACTCCAGCTTCAAGTACTCCTCTATTTGTTTCTCTTCCAGTGCATTGAACTGATGCTGCCCCATCTGCATGTGGCGACGTATCAGGTAGAGTTGCTCCTCCCTGCCGTACGGTTGCTTCAACACGTTGAATCGCCACAACCAACGCAGATACCACACTATATACTTGATCATTGCAAAGGGACATACAATCAACTGCACCCAAATTACGTCATACAGCGAGGGCTTTGCGTAGCCTCCTTGCACATCCATCTTCTCCTCGATTACCTGCCGTATGATGCGCTCGATTTCCTCCTTCTGATCAGTTTTGGACATGCGTTGCTTTCCACGCTTGTTGCTGTTGATCTTCTCGCTGATCTCATCCTTGGCGATTTCAAGGGCCTTGTTGCGGTACTTGGGCACAGTGGCAAAGTATTTTATGGCCGAATCGTAGCGCTGCCAACCCGAGTAGTACTGTATGACGGAGATGACGGTCAAGGTAACAACGATCACAATGCGCACGTCCACCTTTGGCGCAACACGCCGCCTATAGTAGCGATAGTAATGAGCATAGTATGCATCCGGGTTGTCCAGCATGTAGTCGTAATCAGCGCGCTGCTCGTCATCTCTGAGGATTTCGTAGGCAGTAGCGATCAGCTTAAATTTCGCTTCAGCTTCCGCTTTTGCCTCCTCGCCACGATGAAGATCAGGATGAAACTTGCGCGCGAGTTGACGGTATGCTTTGCCGATTTCTGATTTCGTGGACTCACGTGTCACGCCCAGTACATCGTAGCAGTTCTGTTTCCCACAGTACAATCCATCAAGAAGCCCCCAACAGAGCGTAGGAAGCACTATTAGGAGGAGGCTTAATTGCAATCGCTGGCGAGGCATGCCGCTTTTAAGAAACTAATAGTGGAACTCAATGACCGGCGCGATCTGTTCTGAAAGCACGATGCCACGTTTCCACTCAACCGTCTCTCCAGCAACCAACACGACCATCAACTACCGAGTTGTTAAAGCGTCGCAGTCGGCCGTTTAGCAACTCAACCGATCAAGCCAACATTACTGTTGCGACAGTGACGACTCTTGCGACGTAGTAGCTAATTTTGTATGACCGGGAAATGTCGGAAAATTTATTTCAGCAACTTCACGACGACTTCGCCAGCAGAAGTCCACTGAACCTCATTTGGGTGAAACAGCTGATTTTTTAGTTCCAATTTTGTTTACTAAAGAGAATGCGATTCAGCAAACAAGAAAAAACGAATCGATTATTCAGAGATTTTCACGCAAACCATCTCTTGGACTGAAAAGTAAATTAAATCAGCTCGATTTAAATTGATCAAAATTTACGCAAAGGACAATAGACACTTTAGGAGATTTCACAACAATTTCAAGACTTCAAAAAATTTAATGGTAAATGTATCAAAAAAGAAAGTCTCACAGTCGTGGTAAGCTCTTTCCCCGTACGCCAAAAAGAAATGAAAATTTTTAATCAAATACCTTTCATTTGCATTTTATTCTACTGATTTATGCAAGATTGCGACAAAATGTTTTCTTGTGGGTTTTTCTAAGTCTAATCCCTGGTAAGATTTAATACTTTGCCCTTCTAAGTTAAAGTTACTGTAGGTTCGAGATTTTATTGCCCCCAATTGTATTCAAGTTATAACAGAAACTCAGAAATCTGAATATTTCGATCTATTCTAAGATCAGAAATCTACTAATTTTTTACTTATCTACACTGAAACATGTTCTACCCTACGGAGGGAGACCTCCTTGTATTAACGTTGTCTGCCAGAATGACGGGTAATTCATAGCCGTAATTGAACGTAATTTGCGGCGAAAGCACGACGGCTCAAATAAGCCGGTGATCTAGGGTTCGGCGCAAATCTCTCTTGATAGCCACTCACGAGCAAGTTGGATTTTCTGCTATCGTAACTTCCGTGCTGTTCCTTGGAAGATGGTAACAAGTATAATTGGTTCATCAGTGTGTAACGCTGTAAATGACAATGGAAATGCCTTCCTTTCCCGTTTAGAACAAAATAACAAAAAACTTTGCGGTATTTGCTTTTTGCTGTCTTGAGCTGGCACTTGGGTACGAGAAGGAGTTGACCGTGCACATCGATGCGGGTAAAAACGAGTGCTTCTATCACCATGTAAAGAACGGCGAAACGATAGACATCGAGTACCAGGTTATTGACGGTGGACATGGAGATCTGGACATCAGTTTTTCATTACTGGACCCGATTGGATTGATTATCGTCAGCGACTTCAAGAAGCCGGAAAACGTTCATCGGTACGAAGTGCGAAAAGACGGGGACTTTCGTTTCTGCTTCGACAACACATTCAGCTCGTTCAATCGCAAAACGGTGTTCTTTGAGCTGATTGTCGAAAAAGACGGAGAACAGAACCTGGGCGATCACCAGTGGAACGATGTACTGGAAGGTTTGACGCCTGAAGAGTACTACGAGATGAAGGTGCAGGATGTGATGGACTACATTGGACGCATTCGCATGCTGATGACGAAGGCACGCCAGCTGCAGGATATGCTGAAGTCGCACGAGGCGCGTGATCGCAACTTGGCAGAAGCTAATTTCATGATGGTAAATGCGTGGTCATTCTTCCAAGTGTGTGCGATGATTCTTGTAGGATTGCTACAAGTGTTCATGGTACGCAGCATATTCGAAACGGGTACTCGCATGAGCAAGTTCTGGCAAAAGGTGGGTTTGTGATAGAGAGTCAAGTAGAAACCGCAAAGAATTCAATGGGATTAACGGAACAAGAAAGGACTGCGTCAACGCAACGTCATTTTAACATTTTTACCAAAGAACATGAAAAGATTAGACAGAATATTAATTCTATCTTTGAAGAGAGATTTTTTAAAACATAACAGTCACATTTTAGTTTTAAAATAATTTTATAGAGTTACTCTTGATTTCGCCAAGCAAGATTTCCAAACCAAAATCCACCAACACGTCTTCCACAACCGAAATCCTCAAATCAATTGATTAGAAAAGTAACGGTCATGATGTTCGTTTTTGAAAATATGCACACGAATTTGACACAATCAATTCATTTATTATAGCTTGTGGTTTTATCTGTTTCATTGTGAAGAAGTTGTATTAGAAATATTATTATGTAATTATAACTAAATGCCACTGAATATTGCGCATTATTAGAAATTGTTCGACAACCGTCGGTTTATTTGTAGTTTTTGTCTCTTGAAGTACAGTTATTATTAAAGATAGCGTTGAGTGAGAAGTTTGATATATTTGGGAATTTTAAGGACTGTTATTTCATAATTGCATGCGAGGATTTAAAGTGTAGAAATTTTCACTCGAAGATGGTGGAAAATCTAGAGAAATTTGTTCGGCGACTTCGAGGTCATTTCCTTTATTTTAATTAAGTGCATAAAGGACTCTTCAAATATACCCACCTGTACTCATCTAACGTTCGTTAATCGTCTTGCCATAGCTTTAGTTCAACTCATTTCGGAAAGCCCAGTTATACACATAATTCTACAAGTCTGTTTTATGTCTTCACAATAAGTAATTATAATTCTATGTTGTTAATAGAGATTTAAAGTAATAAAAACGATTTCTACAATTCACCTCTTTTCCGCTTTTCTTTTAACATCTGAAATGAGATTTCAGGTTCTTTGTGTGAGCTACGTGGGAAGCGCTTGATTTTCTTCGCTTTCTGTTTTCCAGTCGCTACGCTTGTGGGAAGGATATTGCGTTTCTGGAAATTTTTAAAGCGATCTACCAAAAGACTGGATTCGGGCTTAACGTTACGCAAATTGCCTCCAATATCCTCAGGCATATTAAGGTCGACATCAGGCTCCTTAAACTTTAAACGTGCTAAGCGCTTTGGTTCGAATTTCTTCTTCAGTGCAATTTTCTTGCGATGTTTTCTTAGTTCGTTCATTTCCTTTTCTTCTTCAAGCACTTCGGCTTTGATAGATTTAATCCTGTAAAGACCATTTTTCTTTTTTAATACTATATTATCCGACTCCACATTGACCTCCAAATACAAAACTCGAAGTAAATCTTTATATGAAATGAGGCCAAAATATGCAAAATCAAATCAGATTAGTGAAATAATAAAAACAAACTCTTATATTACTTTGTAAAACACCTAAAAATTTTAAAAACACTTAAATTTTCGGAATTTATCGCAATTCTAATTTGGGCCTGGTTTCATGGAGGGAATTAATTGCTAATTTACTTTCCATACCTGTTCAGATCGGCAATTTGTTTCTTGAGGGCTTTCTTGGCTTCCTGCCTTTTCTGCAACTCTTTTTGTTGGAGCTTCTTGCGACGTGCTTGTTTGCTCTTCTTTTTATTTTCAACAGGAGGATTGACTGTTTTGTAAGGTTTACTCGAGTCTTTTCCTTGAGTTGCCTCTTCAGACCGCTTCTCATTTACGACACTATCATGGTCCTCTTCGTCATCCATTCCAGCGCGCATTTCCTCAATTTTTCGCAAATCGCGTTCTTCAGGGGTCACCTTCGAGAACATTTGTGTTGTGACACGCTTCAGATGTTTCTCTTCTTTGATAATTTTTTCCTCTCGCTCGACGACTTCAGCAATGAGCTTCTGATGGTCCTCCAGTGATGGGTTGTAACTTGTACCAGGATGAGGCTTCTCAAAGTTTCTAAAAGCAGTTGACATTATTAACTACACTCAATTTAGTTGAAAATAGAAGTGAATCCACGCACTTAGCTTTCGTTGTGCGATGACGCAAGCTATCGTGAACCTTAACCACAGGTTTACCGACATTCTTTGCTATATACAAAGACAATTCACGGCTTATCCAACCCTTCTCATCCTTCAAGCCAGGGATCTCATCACGGAAATCCTTTTCCTCCCAAATGTCTTCTGCGAATTTCTTGCTATCGTTTTTCTTTTCAGCGAGCTTCTTTTCCAACTGCTCGTAATAACGTTGACGGTCCTTGTTGGCCTGGAAATGTCGTGGCTTGCACGGATTTTGTACTTCCTCCTCGATTATACGCCCCGATTTCTTCTGTTTAACATGATTTCTAAAATAACGAAGTTTAATTATTAACTCACTGAAGTAAAATTCTTTCACAAACCTCTTCACAATTGGATCCTCAACCTTCGATGTGTTCTTCAGCGCCTCCCATGAGCGCAATGGTTTCTTGGCATTTAATTTGCGTTTTTGCTTTACTGTTAGTCCAGTTTTCTTGGGCTCATTGGGCGTCACATCCAATGTGAACAAATCCTTATCTTCTTTTACTGAAAATTTTCTGTGCGCAGGATAGAAACGTAAATCTTCCAGCTTTCTAACGGAGCTATGAGACTTACCCAATGCGCTCTTCTTGTCGTTGTTCCTCTAGATAGCTTTCTACATCCTTTATATCGGTTTTACGCCATGCTGATTTATTCTTCTTGGAAATCCGCTTTTTCTTGAGAACCGTGGACATATCTCCCAATAACCACACGTGTGATAGCAATGAGACCTGTGCTGCCCTTTTTTAATCGGCGTGGCAAATATTTTGAGGCGTCGCAAAAATTTTGGGAGAAACACCTGCTCGAATTTAATCGCAAAAATTAGTATTTAACTCCATTTCTCTCTTAACCGAGATATGGTTTCTGATGTTCTTATTCGAAAATTTCGCCGGATTAAGGGCCTGATTCTGTATAGTCACTTTCGTCTGATTTCGTGCACTTTCGTCCGAAAATCAGCTGATTTTCGTCTTTTGGTATTCTGTAAGACGTGACTCACGTCTCTGCAAAGAGCTTTCGTCTTTTGTCGTAAGAAATGTGTATTCTGAAAGACGAAAGCTGGCGTGAACAGCTGATAAATGAGACGATAAAGAAAAGGCTGTCGTCAGGAGGTTTTTTTGTTTTGAATGTGCGGTAAATGAAACGAAATTCATGTGTGGTACCTAAAATGAATCTGCGACGCAGGCTCGGTGAAATTTTAACCAAGCGCTTGTGATTTTTTCGGTGAATTTTCGTTCTCTCGGATCATTCATTAGCCTCACAAGCACCCTTTCTGTCTGCATATGGATTTGTAATTAGAAGTGCAATTATTCGCCATTCATTATTTCGCGTTATCAGTTTCATTTTGCTGTATGCAAGGAAGGAGAAGGTATCTGTGAGCAGTAGAAAAATTTATTTGTTAAAGAAATTTTGTTAAAAAGGCTGAAGTAGGTGGCGGCCCTTCAATTACTTTGGAGCAAACCGTTGCAAGCATTTTGCTTTTATGAGCATCGGCTTCGCCAATGGTTTCTCCTACGATGTAGGAAGGAAAGCAATTAGAAGGCAGGAAGACACTAGCGGCGAAACGACCTCCACTTACACAGCCAAGTTCAGTAGCACTGCAATCGAAAATGATGGAGAAAGCATTTTATGAACTTTTAGCAGAAACATCTGCAGAAAATGTCTATATATCGGAAGCTAGAACCAAAAGCATACAGTAAAAAAAGCTGTTTTCAGTGTTGGACAACGTAGAATAGAAAAATATAGATAATTCAAACTGAGCGAAATAAAATAAGATATCGGGTATATTTATATCTTGAAATTTTTCTTTCGATAATTTTTCAGTTTAGCTTTGTTCCTACATCAGATATTTGCACAAAAAAACAATTTTATTGAGTGATTAAAAATTTCCACTTAAATATTCTTAATTCACGGCAGTTGCAATATACAAAAATGCTTTTCACAACACTTAAAACTTGAGATCTATTACCGACATGCGGCAACTGTTTTAACGACAGCGTGAGTGCGACGTAAAGCCCAGACGAGACGAAATCTTCGTCTTACAGAATGCCGTGACTATGACGTAGTGACTTGAGTCGAAAGCTTCGTCTCAAGTCACCGTGACTATACAGAATCAGGCCCTAAAAATTTTTCGGGGTTTATTGTTTGCAAGCTTAAAATTTAGAAGTTTGTAACCTAATAATGGTTACCAACTCCTGTTTTGCCATTAAATCATAATTCGTGACTTTGGCCAAGTATAATTCCCGCATTATCCATTATTATAAATTCCTCTAAAATATATTTCCTTAAAGTATGGCAACTCAGTAGTTTTTCTGTTAATTGAAAGAATCAGCTGGTCCTGTTTTCTTGTATCCACAGCCCGAAAAAGGAAGCTCCGTGGTAATTGCGGCTTCCTTATTTGAATTTGATTAATTGTGCATTAAAAGATCCAGCTCGCGCCAAAGAAGGATGATAACCAAGTGAAGCAGTGGATGTTTTAGCCAAACACCAAGATGAAGGAGCGAAATTATATGCTTTTGGTGGTGTCACATGCACTTATTGGTGAGAACAGACAACCCTGACTCCGCCTCCGACCTCATTGGAGTTTCAATACTTAAGTTAATGTAGTGCATTTGCAGGTGTTGGATTTTTGTTTCTTTACGTTTACTTTGTACGATCGATATTTGAATCGCGTACCCACTTTTCTACTTTGTCCCAAATGGAACGTGAATCTTTGCTTCGCAAGGAGGATGCGCTCTACTTCACCTTCTATAGGACAATTACGGACGAGCCAAACTTCTGGCAAGGGTATGATAAGCTTCTAAATGCAACGAACATAGAATATCCGAACAGTGTGAACGTCATTCAGAGATTCCACGTACTGCCGGAATTGGTTATCGGGTTAGTTTGAGGAGGGAGGGAAGAGTAATTGTATACATCGTAACTATTGTCTTCTATTTTCAGCTACTTTTTCCATAGCATGCGCCGAATTACTCGGCGGCTAGAGATTCCAATCTTGACATGTTGGACACTGGACGATAGCCCAATTTCACAACATCAAGTAACTTGTGAGGGAATCGGTGATCCACATCAGTTCTACTTGGAATTCGTTTGGATTCTTGGTGGCTTCACAGTTTTCACCTTGTATATGTATGGATCCTTTTTAAGGTGAGAGCTCTACCTTTGATTAAAACAGAACTGTAAATTTTTGGAATAATAAGCTTTTCGAAACCATAATCTTTCTCCTGTTAAACAAAATATTATTTGAGGAGTTGAAATATTTTTTCTTGTTTATTGCATTTCCAGTGAGAACATGTTCGGCGGTATTTATGCAGTTGCTTCGTACATCATGTTCCACAAAAATGTCTCCAAAATATATGATCGTCCAGTAGCGCGTGAGAATTTTGCATTTCCTTTTATATTGTGGCAGATGTTTTATTTGTGCATTAACATTGAACGCGCTGGACGCGACAAGGAACACCAGACTTTCCGGCCAGCTGTGGTACGTATTTTCATAAAAAAAGCATAGAACTTTGGCATAAATTTACTAATGAATACTACCTCGCGAAGAATAATTCAATATCTGTAGAATTTGATGTAGAATTCTCAATTTGTTTTTGCAGATTTTTAAGTTCACTATACTCACATCCATCGCGCTGCTTTGCTGGCAGTTTTCCTCGATTATTTTCGCCACACAAATTCTCATCATGCTCACTCCTTGGAGCCTGGGCGTGGTATCCAGTTCCTTTTCCATCGACTACTCGATGTCACAAATCCTCGCTAATATAGTCGCGTATTCGCTTTCATATGGCAACAAAAAATATTTCTTCGCTTGGCAGAATGGACCTGCGTTCGCACTGTTCTTAATTAGTGTGGTGCGTACTTATGAGTCACGAACACGCTTGCAGTCATCTTCGAAGTCAATAGTACTGGGAATTCTTCTGGCCATTAGTTCACAATGCACTATCATCGATATGCTAGAGAAGTCTGGCTATGCCCACTCCGATGACAATCCGTACACGGTATACCGCGACCTAATTCTTCACTGGGGCCTGCATCGGAGAGTGAACTTCACGACCAGTCTCTTGGCTTGTAACTCGGAATTTTCTGAAAAGGAAATCACTGATCTGTGGCCGCTAATGAAGACGATGTTGGTAAAGCCCTACTGCATGTATGGCGTTGTGATGTTGGCAAAGTTCTTTCGCCGCTGGCGCCAAAAAAGTAAGCAGCCCTCAAAAAATACAGATCAGGCCGAACGAGCCATGAAGTACGTGCTGGAAGATTTCCTGGAAGAGAATCACGTTTCCATGCAGGAAATTAACAACCTGGAAACTGGCAAGGAACTCGGTCAATGGCTGAAACTACTCGAGGATTGCAACTTCGATTACAACAGATACAAGCGAGAGAAGGCAAAGAGCAAGAAAGAAAATACAGATGAGCACAATGCATTCTTTAGTGATATTAAAAGACTTAAAAAACAAATAAACGCTCTCAGCGAACAGAAGAACAAAATAAGCCAGGAAGAAAATAACTCCGCTGATATTAAATACTCTTCCGCTGAAATTAAAGACAATGTAGAATCTTCTGTTAAGCGAGAGGAAGAAGAGCCACTGACAGAGGAGGAGATTCTAAGCACCGACCAGGAGCAGCAAGAGGAAGAAAACACAACCTCGAAAAGAGAGAACTCACCCGGAAAGAATAAGAAAGATACTACTCACATAAACGAAGAAAAGTCAGAGCCATCATATTCCAACAAAACGGAATACAAGCCGAAGCAACACTTCCGAAGAGCTGTGCCCAACCATACGGACTTTTGCAGCTATCATTATTTATACTGCGTGTGCCAGTTTGCTGTTTTTGCCATATTGGGCTTACGCATTCGTAAACTGTTTTTTCTGTTTTACACTCTAGGTTGTGTTATGGCGCCAACAGTGTACTGCAAATTTTGGAATCACAAGCAACGCAATATATTCTGGACAGTGTCATTCGCTGTATTTGTAACGAGCATTTTGGACCCGGGATTTGTGGTATGTAGACTTGTGCTTGTGTAGCTTGTAGGAATGTGTGCCGTTGCCTCAGTAATAATTATTTTGTTCACAGAATGTTCACGAAGAATACTTTCCGTCGAAAATCAATAAAGACTCATTGGAATCAATGCTGGAGTGGATAAACATAAATACGGAAAGGGATGCTGTATTCGGAGGTTCGGAGACGGTCTGCGAAGAGAAATTTAAATATATTTATTTATTCCTTGCTTTGAAGGTCCCATCGATATAATTGGTACAGTGCATTTGGTCACCAAGAGGCCAATTGTCAATCATGCTCACTTGGAAATGCAGCAAATAAGGTAGGGAACATTCGTCTGAATGAAGCTTTCAATCATATCCCAATAAACATTGTTATCCAGTGGATATGAAGAACATTTTTCTTCTATTTATATTCTGACTGGTGTTGTGTGCATCGACACTGCACTTCACTGCCCTTTTGTGAAGTGAGCCAACCAAGTTGTAGCGTAAGCAGTTCCCAAATATTGGTTTGTTAGTAAAATTGCGACATAATTAATTAACATGTTAGTAGTTGAATCTGAGGGCATTTCTGTGGGAGTTTATGTATATTAACGTGTTTATTTATTTATAACGTATTATTTTCTCTTCTCCGCAGTGACCGCACAGAACATGTGTATTCAGTTTTAAGCCGTCAGCAGTCTTCAGATATTTACAACCAATGTTCTCAGTTAAAAATGCAGTATTTAATAATATCTTTTGGTGATTGTGCTGATACAGCAACGTATGATTAATACTGAACTTTACTTCGGTTTTTATTACTAAGTTCAGATCTTTCTCATCTTCTCGATCTCATTGCAGCAACGAATGTGATATATTGACAATATGGGATGACATGCAGCCTGCTTATCGTAAATACCCGCAATTCTGTTCAGAGCTTCTATACAAAAACGTACCAAGTTTCCTGAAAGTCTTTTGGAACGATCAATATGCTGTCATCAAAATGTTTTCCCAGAGCTTACAGATTAATCTCAGGCACAGTAAAATGCCAGAGAAGTGTATGTAATCGAAATGCATACTACGTTTGCCACATAAATCGAATATACTATAATACATGTCTTTGAAATAGAAAAAATCGTTAGTAAATAGGACAAAGACTTCGCTGTTATTAAATTTAAGAACTAAATTTTAAAGCAATTAGATTACCTTGAAGCACTTTTGTGCAATTCAGTTATGCTTTTTTCTTAAGTTTTAGGTCTATATTGTTTTGATATAAAACTATGTATTTTGTCTCATTTCATGTCAGTTCTATTCAATATATACATATATATCTATTGTGAGTGAGTGCTTAATATTGTATAAATTAAACAAATATTAACGACCTGGCTCTTGATTAATTCGCATAACTATGTATGAGAGGTCTAAATAATCGACCGATTCGATTAATCAATTAAAGCGGCAGTCTTCGAATTTGTAGCTAAGCAAAGGCCTAACCTAGTAGTCGCCATTTTTCAGTTATCCAAACAATGGATAATAGGTTGATCTGAGACAAGCCTGTACTCGAATAATGCTTTAATATATCAAATTAATTCGAACAGAATCAAGAGATCTAATATGTATTATATGTCCATAGGCTGCGAACTCATTCCAGCTCATACCTAGGAAGCAATTTTGACTGTTATAATTCGTTGTATCTGAAAATACCTTGCATTAAATTTAAATCAAACTGACGCAGTTGGATGCGAGTGATATGGGCGAATATTAGTTGTAATTTATATAAAAGATAAAATCTTAGTACATAGTGTAGAGCTCTTAATATCCGACTTAGTAGGGAAATGGATGGATCAACTAAGAAAGTAGTCTATACCTGTGCAATTCACAGATTAACCGATAACTTGCTACAAAGCGAATGTCACGATCGATAATGGTTAAGAAATCAATTGATCTTTATCCGATTAATGTATGAATCTGCTCTCCCAACCAAATACAATCCCTAGCGTTGAGCTAATATTTGCGTAATTAGGCTGCTAAGGGAGCTCGCAAAATGAAACAAAAGTTGTAACTGAAAAGTTTACTTTACATAAAATAAACGCAAAACATGTGAAAAGAATTATTTCCTAAAGGCGACACTTGTTTTTATGCGTCTCATTTATATGTAGCAATCAAAGGATTGAATTTATATTGGCTTTAGACAAATTTTGTAAACTAAAAAGTAAATAAATAATGAAGTATAAAAGCAAATAAAAGCAAAGTAGTCTTTCAAGCGCAAAATTTGTGGTTTTTCTGTTGTATCAATATAAGAAATCTATGACCTATGAACTCCTAGTATTTCAGGTCTGTGGATTAGAATAATACAAATATTTGAAGAAAATACGCCATAAGTTCCACGTGGTAAACTGAGCCGAAGACACAATTTTCAACTGAAATCTTCGCTTTTCGATAAAAAAATCTACCTCTTGAGCTTCTTGTATAAATTTATTTCACAAATTGTCTTCCTATATAACCTATAAATATGAATATTTCGTTTGCATTTCCAAAAAAGCCTAAAAGCTTTTCTCCTTATACATATATAATGTGTAGTTATATGATTTTCTGCTTCTTGCTTCTTGGCTCGTTAATGCTAAAACATTAGTAAACATAACTTTCCTATATATTCTTCATACCTTAAATTACATTGCAAGCTTTTTAATTGTAGTTAAAATGTAGTTTAATTACATTCTACGTTGAAATTAATTTCAATAAAACACCATTAAAGTATTAAATTCAGAATAACACAACGTAAGGCTGCTACAGTCTATTAATGAATATTTAATACTCTTTTTTTTTAAAACATACTAATTCGTGTTTGTGGTGTGGAAGCAATATTTCTATTAATATTTTGAAAACTTTTCCAGCAAATCAATGCGTACGATCTCGTAAACTCTCAGCCAAAGAATAAATTAATTAAACCGTGAATATTGAAAGCAATAACTGGAAAAATATAGGATGAATTTCAAATTAAATTGCATATCTAATTTATATTTTCTAAATTTTCTAATAAAAAGAAATTCTAAATTGTGCAATTCCAGAGTGAACTATAAACCTAAAAAACAGTGAAAAATTACGTTAATAAATAATAGTCAAATTACTATGAATTCTTTGCGTTCTTGAAATTATGGGAAATATTAATTATCCAAAAGTACTGTTTTTAGTTACTTTTTATTTTATGCACAATTTCGTATAACAGTATAATTTGTTTTATAAAATCAAAAAATTATCTAAATTTCGTTACTTTGAATACTTTCAGCTAAAATTTTCGAATAAATCGAGATAATGTCAATGAAATCTTAATTTGGTATCTTCAGCAGATCAAGTTTTATTAATTTTTTTAATATGCTAAGCCAAAATCAATCATTAGTTCTTATCTCTGCAAACGATTCGCAATCTTTCTACCACCTCTGCCTGATGGCATTTAGCAGTCTTGCACTTCGTTTTAATTGAATGTGTTATCACAGCAATAATTGCATTTACAATAATATCAATTCAAATTTAATATTATAATTTCCTTATTTTTCAATACATATTTTGCCTTGTTTTAAGCGCCTATAATTTTATTATTATTTTCAACATGATTTCACATCGTTTTCATGATTTATTACCACATTTATTTTACAAAATATAGAAGAATTTAGAATTGAACTTAGGAGATGTTGACATTTGTAAAGCAATGGAAACTATATATTTGCGAACTTGTAAATTATTGCCAACAGTTCTGTTGTTTATTAAAATACGGCAGTGATAAAAATAATTAAGAAGTAGAGCAATTCTTTGAATCAACAACTTTAAAGAAACGATAGAATATAACTGTATTTTTCCAATGGTTTAAATTTTAAAGCATTTTAACTTTAAAATAATCTGCAAATAATGCAATTTAGATTACACTTTAATTATTTGATAATAGTCAGAAAGTAATCTAAGTTTCTTTGGTTCTTTATAGAATCTAGATTTTTTTGATTCTTTATAGAAGTAATTAAAATAATAAGAATTCTAATTATATATCTACATAAAAATAAAACCAATAATCAAAAGTAATCCAGAGAGAATACTATTTGATTACTTTACAGTAATCATGAAATAATTATGAACCAAACATTCAGATTAACCTTTTATGTTTATAATTTGAATGTATTAAGTTACCAATTACCTTTAAAATTAGCAAGTAATCGTTGTCAAAATGTAATCATAATATGCATGTTAAAAGTTAAGCAGGTAATTCGCGGCTGTAAAATTAGACCTAATCCTTTTTTCTTTATAGGAAATAAAAGTTTCACCTAATTTTCTTTACTGAAATCGATCAATTTGAATGAAACAAAGGAATATATGATATTGTGAACTACAAAGGTATATTGCAATATAAAAAACATAATAAGATAGATGTTTCCAAATACTTCAAGCCCCATGTAAGATTCTAGCAAATCGTTGTGAAAGGATAGATGTATCTTTCGTGGATTTGCATATATATCTTAAAGAATAACTAGGATATTCGCGTGAAATCGGTTTTTAAGCATACTTACATAGTTAATTTTTAGTTTTTACAACAGAAGCTCGCTTAGCTTAAGGCAGCAACTAGTTTGCATCATTGATGTATCTTTAAATGAATTGCGAACAGTGCTTGGCAAAACAACACCGACTACAGATGCACTTTTACGTTTCTTTTTGCAATTTTTTAAATTTTTTCTTTTTTTCAATATCTTTTCTATAAAAACTCCTCTTCTTAGTAAAACAAGAATAACCTAAAAATACTGAAGCAGCCAATGAATATTGCTGTTGATTTCGGTTTCAGTTGCGGTTGCAGTTTCGATTACGGTTTGGGTTTCGGTTTTGTACTCTCAAAGACGTTTGATGGTGGGACCAGTGAAAAATATCGACACTTTTCGCTTAAACCGCTCTATACGTGGCTCATGATCCGATTCTTCGCTATCATATCCGTTACTGTCGTCATCTTCGCCGAATATAATAGTGCGCGTATATGGTGGATCCTGACCGTCCGACTCGCAGAATCCAGGATTTAATATGATGTTCGGTATTAACTCAATGCTATCCCAACCATCTTCATATCCTTGTACAATTTCGGAAGGAATTATGGATGGAAAAGAAAAGAAGAGAAAGATAGAGAGAGAGGAAACTCAATTTTATGTTTAAATTGAAAACTTTTGTGTAACAGTTTAAATAGCGATCTACATATAACATCAAATATTATGTGGACGGGTTTCGTGGACTTTTAGAGATTAATAATATTTTTCTGGACACAAGATGCGTGAGCAACATAAAGAACTGATAATTGTAAAAATCCAGTTTGATCGTTTTACATGGATTCCATATCTAAAAGTGGTCTCACTTTTTATACCTACGTAAGATTTTATATGTAAGTCAAGTGCTATGTTTTTCTATTTTCTTGCTCAATGTATTGGGTTGGCTAATAAGTTCGTTCGTCTATTTAGAGTGGACTGTTTTCAATTGTTTCGAAAATGTATCGTTTTCTTAGCGTTTCCGTAGCGAATCGCAGATGGATATGCGTGTGGTCAAGTTAGCCTCGGTTAATTAATGCGGCATCCGAAACAATAACTGAGAAACATATCCCAGCTGGTGCAAATGGTTTTCTGCTCTTGTGGGATATATTCAATGTCGTAACATTCATTTACTTCGGTTATAACCGTAATGTTTCTTGAGTTAATCTCGGTCGGACGACCGGAGTGGGGCGCATCATTAATGTTGTAATCTTCAGAACTGAACTTGACATACCACTTTTGGCATACGCGTTCTGTTAAGATATCATCTCCATACACACGGCATATCTTTTTATGAGCATCTGCAACTCGTACGCCGTTTTTAGAATTATAGAGCAAAATGTGACGATTATACATGTTACTTATTTCCATGTTCACAGCTACTCAGAACAGAAACATAATCTTCTAAATATATATTCGATTTATAGTACACGATAGAAAATAAAAGCGAATCTGTACGAAACAAAAACCGAACGAAATTGTTTGCCATGCCCATATAATATAGTGTTATTTGAAGGTTTTTAAATTGAAAACACGAAGCTATTATACAATTGCGTATTCTATAAAACAATAATTGCTCAATATAATTTGCTTTACTAATTGCAGCTCTACTCTCTCAAAGAATATCGAATTATAATAGAAAACTTGTAATGTCTAATGGATTTTGCACGTTTAAAAGTCGACACCTAATAAATATGTGATTCTATTAATCCTAGAAATATATTTAGTTGAAAAAATCTGTTAAAGCTTAATACACTTCGTTAAGCGTTTTGTTCCCTAAATTTTGGAAGCAAGATAGTGCATGGTGACGCTTATTGTGAATCGGTTAAATAACGATTTTTGTTCAAATGTTCCATTGTTATTGATTGTCCTCTTTGTAAGTGATTTAAAAACCTAATTGTGAAACTTCAATTTTAGCTCCGTAAAACTGTGAGTAGAAGTCTAGATATACAATACTAAAAATTCTAAATTGCTTATATATATTATATTTTGAAAAAAGAAGTTAAAGGCTTGTGAATATAAATATTTAAGCAAAAATACCAAATTTATAAACATTTATAACCCTTACTCTACCTATAACTAAGTAAAGTTATGTTATATGTGTACTTATTGTAATATATCGTGTATTGTACCAGTAGTGTACTATCTCAGAATTTAAAATTGTTAATTCTTTCAAAAACGACGACATATTTTAATTTCTTCCCTCCACATTGTTTTCCATTACCTATCTATGACACGAGATATTTCTTTGTAAATCTAGAGTTCAAAACACCTTACATCCTTAATTATATACAGAAATATTTACAAGTTTTCAACCGAAATGGAGAAACAAAAGGATAACAATGAGCTTCAACTTAAATTTCTAAAACAGCAACTTAAAATAAGAATTTTCTGTGATATACATACATTGAAATGGGATGAAGCCAGTAAAATTAATACGATATAAAGTATATATGTCTACTATATACATATAATCACATATAGTCTTCATTTGGTAACAAATATTAACAACACTGCTTGACACAATATTCAGACATCACAGAATATCGTTGCCAAATTATTATGGCCTTGCACTAGAACTGCTAAATACTTCTTCCAACATAAGAAAGTCGCAACTAAAACGGAAACCTGGTCAGCAAAATAAATTTAGAAGCCAACTCAAGATTCTCATTTTGAAAAAAACTCAGTTCAATTCAAGCGATGACAATAACATCCAACTTGCAGTCGTTGGTGGAAGCAGGTTGAGTAGCACATTGAATACCCTTGTGTGATGCCTGGTAGCACTCTTTCGATAAAACTATACATAATCCGATCGCTAGTATCACAAGTGTCCCGAGCACTATACTGACAGCAACAATCCAAATACGTGGATCGAAATTTTCTAAATCGGGTTGTATAAGGCGTATTAAATCTACAAATGGAAGAGAAAGAGAGAGAAGGAGGCGGTAGAAAGGGAAAGACAGAGAGAAAGAAAACAGATCAAATAGAATGTTCATATTACACACAATATTATACGATATAGTAAAATTCTAAGCTGCAGATAAATATATACAATGTGTGCGTGATGGAAAATGACTCTAAAATGGCTCTAAAATAATGAATGAAATATGGATATATATATTGTACAGTTACTTAAACAAACAAAGACAACGTTTTCATATCTATTTAGAGAGATATATACAGGTTGTTTCACGGAAAGTGGTCGTTCGGCAAGAAGCCTGGCAAAGTTTTGAGAAAGTCTCCCGTTTGCACCATTTTTTCCTTCCGTATAGTTTTTGTCCCGACTGACTGACTCGACTTCCTCGAGGAACATCCTGTATAAGTGTAACTATCTTGAAATATAAACATTTACTAGATTCCGTTTAAAGTTTATGAAGTGTGTAAACTAACATTAGTTTAACATTAGCTAAGTCTACGTTAAGAAAGAAAAAAACTATAAAATTGAGGTTAAAGCTGATGTTTATAGTTTTTAAGCTCATTTGGTCTCATTTTCCCCCTCCTGATTTATTTATTCTCAATCCCAACTTCTTTCATTCTTTAACCAATGTAACTTTTTATAACAATTTCTTTAGATTTCAAAATCATTCCCCTCTTTTTCCTCATATATTCACAACGAAATTAACTCTGAATATAATATGAATCTTTAATAATAATATCGCGCACACATATACACACACACACACACACATACACATACACATACAGGCCTTTCGCTTCCTTGTTGATGAAATATGCAAATATTGTGAAGAAATATCACAGTCCCGCAACATCATATCACTGAGTGATAAATACTCACCCTCCTCCTTGGTTTCGGGAAGCGTTGTGACATTAGTGGTCACCACTGCACCGCTTCCCAGCTGATTGTTGGCCCATATTCGGAACTCGTAGGTGGTATTTGGCTCCAAGTGGTACACTTCCATCTGCCGCTGTTATTATTGGTGTTGTTGTTATTGTTATTTTTGTTATCATTATTATTATTATTATTGTTGTTGTTATTGTGGGTGGTAGTTGAAAGCCAAAGTAGAGTAAGTAGCCGACGGTAAATATGATCACAAAATCATATCAATAACGACGAAAAAGAGAAAAAAGATAATTGGGGCGCACGAATTCAAGAGGAAGTCAATTGAATTCTATTGAATTGAATCAATTTATGCATGAACTGTTCGAAGCTAATGAGTTCCCATTACAATTTGTATGGTTTGGCTTTAATGATGTTTGCACAATTTCGTAAATTTGTGTCGTTACAATGCGTTTATTTGATGATTATCGAATGCAATTGATATCGACTTAATAGCATAAACTGTTGCAAAAATCGTCACGTTTGTTTAAATTTTTGTAAGTGTTGGAATTTCTAAATAACTTCACATTATTACTTTTAACCAAGTTCTTCTTTTTCGCTTTACAATCAGTACATTCAAGCAAGTATGACTATTTTATTCACTTTATTGTAAGAAAGTCATATCACCTTATTATCATGAATTTAATTTTTTGCTATTATGTTTCCGAAAATATAACTGAATTAGATTAAATAGATAATTTAGAGTGCACGGAATCATATGTAGATCAAGAAAAAGCTACAGTAGCATTAAGTATCGTACTTCAACATGTAAATGTCTAGCCTACGAAACAAGCATGAAACCCAGATATACTATATGATATATTCAGGTCTACTATATATTCACATCTATCTGAAGTGCAATCTTCCACATTCTAATCTAACTACAATTTTATCTAGTATTTATAACTTCCTTTTTGTGAGATACACATTTAAATTTTAGAATATATATATAGTCGCTCGATTATGTGAACCGATACTAGACAAGAGGTGGCTACGCTTTAGAACACCGACTGTTCATACAAGTGAGAGAAAATGAAAAGGTTTCTATTTTGCCATTTTTCGCAATTTCTATTTTGTGATAATTTTAATCAATTGCTTTGCAAACCCCTATGTCCAGTGACCCAAAGAACTTTCAAAGCAGACCCCTTGCTCAGATCATTAACTCGCCAACGCTCCTGAACAATTCTGGAGGAAATGGTCCAGTATAGCCTGACTGTTTGTAAAGGGCCAGTACAGGCCGACTGTCTGCCAAGATCGGTACTTCTTTTTATCGACGAAAACGTCGATTCTTTACAACTCAAATTTCTCTATACAAGACGTATTCACGTAATCGAGCGAGGTATTACTATCGAAGGGACTGTACTACTAAATATCGAATTGATACAATGAACTAAAATCCTTTACATTACTTACATTTTAACGACACAAATAATGGAATATATATATATATCCAAGAACGGAAAAACAAATTTTGTCTAAATTACAGGGGGAAATCAAGGCAACGAGAAAAACTTACAACATTCGGTGCAATATTAATGGGGTCCATGCGGACCCATTCATGCTCCAAGGAGCTGTTGTAGGGCGCTTCTCTGTACGAAACGTTACGGAATTCGGCTGTGAAACTCCGCACCGGATACCCGCCGGACATGTTTTTGTTGAAGCGCCAAACCAGGAAACCCAGAATAGTGGACGCCTTAAAATAGAGCTGGGTCACGGGACCGGGTGGGCTACGTACGGTTAGATTAAGTTTCTGGAACGCTACGAATTCTTTGTCAAATTGCTGGATTGTGTTGTTGTTTCTACTGCTGCTGTTGCTGCTGCTACGGCTGTTAGCTAAGGCGTTGAATGAGGAGGAATCAGCTAAGCTATGCGTGGGGCGTGTTGTTGTCGTAGGCTTTGGAAACGAGGTAGTTAATGATATCTGTATATCCTTTGTTGCTGTTGCTGTTTTTGTTTTTGTTGCTGTCGCTGTTTTGAATGGCGTAATTGTTGTCTTTGTATGTGTTGTGTTGTCTGACAATGGGTTGTTGTTGTTGTTGTTGTTGTTTTCGTTGTTACTCTTCTCACTCTGCCCCTCTATTTGTTCGCTTTGTTCATCTGATATCCTCTCGCTGCTACTGTTATTGATTGCCGCCGGGAAGGATGCGAAGCAAACGTATATTCCACCATCCGCTTCGGAAACGTTTGTCAGTATTAGAAATTTTCCTGTCTAAATGAAAAGTTTACAGTTGAAATTTTTTGATTTTAACTTGAAAGGATAGAATACAGCTGAATATTGCGAAATTCATGAAAACTAAATAAGTTTTGCAGTTTATATACAAAACAGAAAATACATTTCTTCGCCCCTCTACACTCTAATCTTTAAATTAAATTTACGGCCACCTACCTGTACTGCGGTGGTATTATTAACGCTTTCTTTCACCCACATTACTGTGCCGCTTGCGTCACAAGGCATCGAGATATTTTTGCCCTTATCCGTTACGTATTCGTTGTACTTAATGGTTGACGTTAGAACGGTTAAAACTGCAATGGGAGAAGTGGATTCACTTGCATTAATGCGAATGTGCGATAAGTGATTTTCGGAAAGAGTGAAAACAGCCTCACTGATTACCTCAATCTCATCACCAAAAGCTTGTTTAATTAAATTAACCGAAATTAGTAACTCTGACTTAGAGAATTTATAAAAGTAATTATATTTGATGCAATCAATTGCCGATCATTTTTCTAATAGTTTTGTCATCAATAACAATGAAATTGCTCTACAAATTCCGGCTTTGAAATTGTTTCAAACTAGCTTTTAATGATTTGATTTGATGATTTGGTCTCGCTGAACATTAAATGGGTTCGGCCCGTTTGTCTTCTTAGCCGTTTCCTAGTTGCAATAGAAACGTCAAATATAGAGCTAAACATTCAATCAATAAATTAAACGGGGATTCGAATTTATAGCTCTGTTGGAAGGGCATTCGAGTCCTTCATCTCTTTACACCAATTACAAGTGGCGATGAGGAAACAGGTCTGCCAATGCAAAGACACAATTAAAGAATGCAAATACTATCATGGAAAATTTATTTCATTTTCATGGGGAAAAAGTTGGCATGGGAAAAAATGGGAAAAACTCAATTACAATCAACTGTTTTACATTCCGCAACTAAGACGATCTACCTTAAACTTAATTACAAATTTCTTATCTGCTCTAACTTTAACCTTCTCTGAAAGGCCACCGATAGCGTTACCAATTACGCCTGAAAAAAAAACACTGTATCCTTAGCAGTTTGACGATTCTTAACTTTTTCACCTTCACCGTTACGCAAGCTATACAAATGATTTCTCTACACGCAACATTTTCACCGTCGACACACCAGCTCAGTTCTCGCTCACTTTTAGGCGCGAAGTACTGCCCATCCTGATGGCTATCGAGTACTGCTGCAAATGGATCTCGAAGGTCGAAGCTTGTAAAATAAAAGTTAAGGCTCCGATTTCATAGAATGTCGCAGGCGAATGTCGGACGCAAATGTGGTGCAGTTTTTTTGTAGCATTTTGTCGTTTTTTTCCGTAACGGTATCGTTGGTTGAGAGTACCTTTTAGATTGATTTTCCATGCAAATTTAAGGTCAAATGCTGGCAATGTTCGCTTTGCTATTTTAAAGCCTGTTTGCTTTCTTATTTCAAGGCCGAACGTTAAAGTTAATATTGTAATTTCGAATCGTCACTAGGTGTCTATAAAAGAGTTCTATGAAAAGTTGTGCTTAAGCTTTGTGATTATGACCACCATGTTGATAAGAAAGATTTTCAGTAGATATCTACTTCTTAGTAGAGTTATAGTAAATAATACAGCTCAACGCCACTCTCCCCATACAGGCCTCAAGAAGTAATAGAGTAACATTATCTTGTGCAGAATAATACAACTCAAGTCTGCAGACGATTTTGCCCTGCCAGATATAGATATCTGGTTGAGTCAATCGGGCAGTTGGCAATTAAGCGCAAATTGTAGGATACCCAAAGAATAATTTCGAGTTTAGTAGACTGTAGGTATTAAAAGAACCTTTAAAATCTGTGGAACTCAAAGGTGGAAATGCGAGTTGGATTGCATTGTGTTCTGTAATCAAAAAGTTATATTAAAAGATTACCACATTCATTCTGTTGAGTATTGATAATTTCGTTTTCCCGCATGATTATTCACATTTGAAAACATTATATATAGATACGTAATATAATGTTACTTTCGTCAGGTCAACTTCATTGTCAACTTGATTGTCGATTTCATTGCATGGCTATAATGAGCAGTTATATGACACAATAGCCATAACAATAAATATGAGCTTCATTGTACTGCAGATAGCTGCATGCATACAAAAATTGCAGATGTGACCGTAAATTGCATTAATTAGAGCAGGATATCGTTATTGTTCGATATAATTGTTCGTTCGATATCGTTCATGAGTGCAGTTTGTTTCGTGCTTCGAAAGTATTTGTAGCAACAAGCACTCGTACTAATTGCACCGGTAGCATCAGAAATGGGCACGCAAATCTGTTCTAAATTGCAGCCATGTGACTTTATTTCATTTACTTCCTGTTTACTTTAAATAATAAATATTGCATCATTATATATAATTGAGGGCCACTGAGATGTATGAGTAATAATTATTGTAATCAATTATTAATCATAAGTCGCAGTGTCCCTCTATAGTACTTGACAAGAATTTAAGCTAAAATCATATCTAAAATAATCCAAAAACTTCGTAGAGCAATCAGGGAACTCATGCTTAAAAAACAAAGGCTTCTTGCATTTGATATCACTAAATCCACAAGATGAAGCAACCTTATTACCCGACCACATCACATGGAGCAAAGTTTTCTAAGAAACTCGAGAACATATCCACCCAGCTCACATCTGTCTGTCAACTGTTGTCAAATACCATCCACAATTCGATGTGACATGTTAACAAATGTTCCGGCGCTCACTCATATCTTTCGACCAAATTTACTTGCAGCAAAGTAACCTCAAAGTTTACAAACACTCTTTGGACACTAAATACGTTTGGTTATGGTACTCAGAGTACAAAGGCAAAAACAAAGACTTGAGAGCAAATTGTTTGCATTAAATGGGTTCTCATCTCGTCCGACCCCACACACCGACCTATGAATTTGCATAGAGTTCCTCTCACAATGCAGGGACTGCGTATTTTTTGCGTGATGCAAATGTTTTGTTTTCCATTCTTTGCCGCAGGCAAAATGCAGCAGCATCCATGTGAATATGTTACAATTTTCTGACATATGAGTGCATAAGACATGACATGTTGTGCATACGAATGTTTAGTAGATAATGCAACCTCCGTCGTCTCAGCCTTTCTATATGATTATCATGTAGAATTTATTTGCTATTTTCTTGTAGGCAAGCGAATATGGAACCGCAATTGCACTGATAGGACTAGAAGGACGATTTGAGGATAAACAAAAATGCATATAGTTTTCATTGAAAGAAATAAATAGAGGAACTATAAAGGAAATCTCAGTAATGGCAATATTCTGAAAATAAGTAGCTGTTAAAAAATGCATACTAAAAAAATTACTTTTCAATCAATAGGTGGTGCCTGAAAATCCCGTCCAAAATCCTTTCAGATTTTTTACGAAAAGTACATTTATTTATTTACTCGTATTTCTGAGCAACCATTTATCGATTAGATGGGTAATTTATGCGTTTATTTATACTCTCATACCTTTCGGAACCATTACGTTTTCTGTACCAGTTAATGGGCAATTAGCGAAGAGGAAAATACCAGTATTATAATTGCGAGGTAAAAACAACTCGCTTCAGTCGACTTAGAAAGAAAAACACATTGTTGTGGGGCGCGCGTAATTGAAGTGGATGGCTGAAGTGGTGACGATGCATTCATGCAAAAGTATTCCAAGCAAGGGAAGTCATCCCTCTTCCACCCGCGTTTTGTTGCCTAAAGCTGCCTATTTTCATCACGACTCGTTCCGCACACGTACACACACACACACACACACACACTCTCTGACGCCCATCAAAACAATTTGCTCATTACAAAGGCTTTAGAATGAGCTTGAGAAGCTTCCGTTTACTTTTTCCTGAAATTAATGCAAATAATTAAAAAATCGGATTAACAACTCGCATTCTTAACGAGGAATTCAAGGAATCAACAACAGCAGCCATGAAATGCAGCTAATTAAAATTTCAAAAATAACTGCACTTGTTGACACTGATTTCGTGTCGTACTAAGTGAAGCGGCCATCTTGTGTTTCTTTTCTTCTCGTTTTACGTTCTGGTAGATTTAGATTACCATTACTTTATAATTAGGATTACTACGTGGATGTAATCTAATTTTTAGCGTAGAGTTTTAGATCTTCATATAATTTCTAGATCGCAATTATTAATTATTGCATGTAATTATAAAGTTTTGGTTTTTTTTTTTGATTACTTGAGTTACTATTCCCAATTCCAATTAGATTCCTGCAAATAATCGAAAAGTAATCGGAGAAGAACGAAATTAACAGTACGTGTTGATTACTTTTGAAATAGTGAGTAAGTTTTTTCAATTTTAATTAGATTATTGGAAGTAATCAATAAGTAAAGTAAATGTTGTTTTCTATAATTTTTTGACTATTTAGAAAATAGAGAAAAATAATTCGTAAGTAATCAAAATAAGGAAATTATGACGCTTTTTATACTTTTATAATTTTTATTATCTACATTCGTAGTTTGAAATTAATGATAACAAAAATAATCATTAATTTTATAGCTCTGAGTGAAATAAACACCAAAAACCGAAGTGGATTTTCAAGGATTCATTAGGCGGTTAAAAAGAACTGCTTGTAGTCAAAGGACATTCATTCCGTGGCAGGTGGCAAGGTGTCTCCTAACCTTGCTTCTCTCAACCGACCTTGGCCTTTCACCTGGCCAAGCGCGCCACTTGAACAAGGCTGCAGATACCGTTCTACCACTATACGTGTATATACGATTATCTATATTAAATGCGATATATTAGGAAACACACACGTACTTGTGCAGGCCTTCAATTCCTTCCAAGATCCTTCATAAGTATTCGCAGCAGAAACAAGCAACAACGAAGGCGGGTGTCGCAAAAATAGCAACATAACTTGAAAAAGATTCACAAGAAAAGCTCGAAGGTGTTGCCAGCATGTCCACTTGTTAAAGGATATGCGGAGGTGCCCAATGAAAGCGGTGGATACATCCAGTGGCGCAATTGTGAGAGGTGTGGGTTGGAGGCCACAAAACCCCATATGAGTTTAAATACTTCTTTCAAATTTTTCGCGGAGGTACATGTCAACAAGAATTTCGATATTGCAGTTCTGCTTAAGATTTGTAAAAGTAATCGTTACTTTGACAATCATTCCCTGAAAAATCTAATTACAAATTATCTACGAAAATATATTCAAAATAATAAATTCGAAATACATTATTGTGGATTCTTTAATATTTTTAACTTAAATTTATGAAATAAAATTATGTTTTGATTATTATTTGAGAATGATTCGAAATTTGTATTATTATTTGATAGTAACGTCATTGAAATACGATATTCGTTATTCTAATTATTTTTCATAATTTTTCAGGATATTGTTTTCTAAAAATAATCGAGACAACGAAATTTATGCCACCTCGTTTTCTTGTCTAACATTGTGTACATAAAAATTAAGCAAATTGCACAAAAAAGTAGAAAATATTAAACACGTCGCGTCTTTATAAATTTTCAGAACTTAGGATATGCTAAATAAAATCCTTTTTAAATACGGATAAAAGCTTTAACCTTAGATGAAAAAATAGTAAAAAAACAAATTGCAAATATGCTAAAATGAAAGTCGAAAGAATCATGAGGAATGGACCCAATTTGCCACTAAAGCCCCCTCTCTACAAATTCCTACATGGGCCACTGAGTAAACCACTCGTGAAATCGGAGTAAGCCACCGAGCGAATGTCACACATGTATTGTTCCATTGTCTCAGTGTTTCATTGTTTCTTGTATTTTATGTGCACTTGCAACTGGTAGAAACGGATGAACTGGAGAGTGCATATTGCAAGGAGCCCGATCATCAATTTTCGCAGCCGCAAATAAGTAATCTACGTTCAGCTAATGAACTCATTGTTTCGTTTCCACACCTGCATGTTTAATTAGGATTTTAATTAGATTTTTAGTTTGTTCAGAGACCGTTAAGGAATGATATCAATTACATACATATATCAATACAAAATTCAAGTCGATGTGGTCTGCAACAAAGTCAATAATTCCATTGTACAGGATTAACACGTAGTTCCTCTTTCTTCGAAGAACTCACCTCGATTCCTGAGACCACAGGAAGTTCTCCTCAATACCCTGGGATTGCAAGTAAATGAAATCAAAATTAAGCAAAAAACGGAAGATTCCTGCAAAGCAAACCATTCCTGCATAGAGTTGTTCTATTCTTGGCATGCTTTTAACAGTCGCAACAACAACCACCACAATTGTCCACCACAAATGAATTCTTATTCATGAGAACAGCGCTTCTCAACTATTCAACTAAATGGGAACCCATTGAATCCTATGGAGTTTGATAAGATTGTGTTATAAAGCCAATTAAGGGCTGAGCAAAAAACTGATACGAGGTTAAATATTTTTACAGTGAAATATACAAAATGACTAAAAATCCAACGAGAAAATCTTGATAACTTCATTTTAATTGAAAATATGCGACGTTCAAAAATGGATTGCGATTTGCGGATTCAATAATGAGGCACTTTATAAATTTATCGAAAATTTGTGACTATTTAAATAATAAAAGTTTATATAAAACTTGTAAGAAAGGGAAAAACTTACGAAACTTTAAAGCTTTCTTTATTTCTTCTCTTATAATTTGCATGGAAAATAAATTCTGTCCTAAACGAAAAGTTGTCTAAAAAGAAAGCAGATCACTTAAAAATTTTTTAAATCTTCAAAAATTCAATTCGAAAATAGAAAAGGACAATAACAAAAAAGAATAAAATATAAAATCGACATAAAGTTTAAAATGAATTTAAAATACAATAAATGTGAAAGCAAAAACTTAGAGCCGTAAAGGTTAAGTTAAAAGAAAAATCTAATAATATAAACAACTAAAATATAAGTAAATATTAAATGAAGTATTGAATTAAAAACGATAACAAAAATTTTAAATAAAAACACAAAATTAAATTTTATATTTACTCTAAAATTAAACCGTAGCACTAGCATTGAAAAAATTAACTTAAAAAATAATCTAGCCTTACATACACAAAACTAATTATAGCCTATATATAAAAATCCGCATAACTAGACCAAAAATCTAGCAGGAACTTTTTAATTTTTTTGCAGACTACCAAAACCTTTCTGAAGACCACAAACGATTCGCGGATCAGCGGTTGGGATGCACTGCTTTAGAATACCCGATGGAAAAAATCAATGTTTATCTCGTAACAGTAACTTGAAAAACAATAAAATTCTTGCCGACCACTTGGAAAATTCTTAAGTTGAACGTTCCTGCTTAAGTTCTATAATAAACATTCACTTACCTTGTGTGAAAAATAATAAATTAAAAGATGATAGAGAAACTACGGAACCGGAAGACATGCTTCCATATTATCCTGAGAAGTCTCTGCACTCTTGATATTTTCTCAAAGAAACAACATGTGGTCTACACTGTTTATTTATTTAAGCTTTTAGTCATATATTTTACAATTTTTGGAGCTTAAATTTGCGCAATACTTTCCGCAATACTTTCAGCAATTTTCTTATTCCTTGGACTTTAATTACAAATACCAGTGACTGACTCGGAACGACTTTTACTAAAAATAATTACTTAATTTTAAAGCTCTTTTGGAAATATATTGCAAAATGCTTGGATTTAATGCAAGTGGTATGAATTGTTTAAAATTATTGATATTAGAATCTGTTACAACACAACCAGTCAAACGGTTCGAGAATTGAGGCGTCCTCAATGGGCTGCACACGCTTCGGTTGACACTCAAAACTCAACTGAAAAGTTGGGGTACGAAGTTCCGCTCGTCCAGCACCGAGCAGCACCAAGAACTCGAAACTTAACGCCCTTCCTAGTCCGGTGATCCCGGGATGAGTGGGTGGTCATTGGGTGGGTTTATTTGTGGTGATTATTTTACATTTGTCAGAATTGACGTTTACTCAAGATGGAACTAACGGTAGTGAAATTGGCGTGAGGGATACAAGGTGGTTCAAAATGCGCATTAAATGAAGTTATCCGGAGAAATATAAAACGGAACAAGGGAGGAACTGACTGCCTTTGGCCACGTCAAAGTCTCATAACCCTGCGACTTCATTAAAAAGGAATACCTTAGATCACATAATATTACACCAGTTAAAGTTTTAGCTCCTATCTCTGTTTCCGGTCTCTGACCAATATATAAAATAAAAACTCAAATTATACCTTTCAATTCTACTGTGCTTCATGAATTGCATCATGTTTTATAGTGACTTCTTTACAAAACACATCGCACCCTAGATGCCAAAAAATCCTATTTTTTAAAATTAAATTTTCAAAATTTAAAAAATTATTTTTCCCCGCTAACTAAAAATAAAAATGTTTTGCGGGAAATCCTGCAAACAACGTTTACCCACTTAACATTTTTTACAAAAAATATAATTTTTATAAGACATTTACTCAAAATTCTCATTTTATTTTTATTAGTACATCTCTCTAAACATCCTATTCTTATTAGAAAACTACGGTTCTTTTACATTCCGAGGTAGATTTCACATTTTTCAACTTAAAATAATCCGAGAATCAGTTAACTGCAATGGGAATTTTTCTACGAACCTGGCAACCCAGATATGCGAAACAGGTGAGGGCAAAATTTCGCATTTTCAAAATATATAATTGAAAATAGCACGTGTGCACTCGATTATTATTATATTTATTAATTATTATATTTTTTCTCCAGTAATTGTTATTATATATATTTTTATTATATATTTTTCTCCAGAAATGTCGGAACGTAATAAAAAAATTAAATATTTAGTGGCAGACACGACGGCATTCATCAATGCAGTCCAACTACATGTAAGTGCAGATGTACACATGTGCAGTTCCACAAACTCCAATGAATTTCATCCTCAACATAGCAATACGCGGAGAACATCTTAACCGTGCCGGATGTAATAGATGAAGTCAAGAATAAACGCCAAATACGCCGACTCTGCGTGTTGCCTTACGATCTGCATGTACGAGAGCCACGTCCGGAATGCGTCAAACGTTGCGTAGAGTTCGCTAAGAAGACTGGTGACTACGCCAGTTTATCTGGTATTGATATCAAAGTCATATCGCTGGCCTACGAGTTGGAGGCAGACAACGTGGGCACTGACCATCTGCGCAAAGAACCTGTTATGTCAAAAGTTGTGGCTTCCAAAGAAAAACCTGAAGAATTTCGAGACAATACCAAAATTGCTGGTTGGTACAATCCACGAAGGGGCGAGGAAAGCGAAAATGATGAAGAAGATAGCAGTTCTGACGAGTCAACTGAAAAGTCAGAGGCTGAAGAGAAGGGTGATGTTGTCAAGGAGGCGATTGAGAAGCAAATTGAAGAGTCTAACTACAACGAACAGGACGAGATGTCACAAGAGGATTTAGAGCGATGTTTTGCACAGCTAAAGTGCGATGTAGCTGAAGGCGATAACATAAATGATATACTGGTTTCCACACACAATGTATTAGAAGAGCAAGAGGATTCCGGTCAGAGTGATTCTGAGGCCTCTGGTGATGATGAAAAGGTAACAGAACAAGCGCAAGCGTCAGAAGATGGCGATGACGTAGACGACAGCGCATGGATAACACCTTCCAACTTAAAGAAGGTCCAAAAATCATTAGAAGGCAAAGTTGAAGATAACTTTGTTCCTCTGGTTGCCTGCATGTCTACCGATTTCGCCATTCAGAACGTATTAAAACAGATGAACCTGCATGTAGCCGCTCTAAATGGATGCATCATCAAACATCTGCGCACGTATATACTGCGTTGTTATGCCTGCTTTAAGACAACCAGCATAATGACCAAAGTGTTTTGTCCGAACTGTGGGAACAAAACACTGAAACGCGTTGCTGTCAGTCTGGATGAGAGCGGCAAGCAGGTGGTAAGGAGACATTTGCGCCTATTTAAGACGATCCATTTTAATACAAAATTTTTTTTCTGAACGCAGATTCACATTAATACACGTCGTCCCTTAACGAAGAAATATAAAAATCAGTCGTTGCCGCGCTTTCGTGGTGGCAAACATTCACATAATCCCATTTTATTCGAAGACCAACCCATTCCCAGGCAGATGCCATCTCGCGTGGCGAAAACTAAAACGAACGCCTTGCATGAAGATTATACTGCTGGCTGCTCGCCCTTTGTGACGCGCGATGTAGACTCCAAGTCGGCAGTGCTTCGTTCTAAGGGTCATCTAAAGGAGTGGGCTCGCAACAATACATACGAAGAAGATCGCCGCCGAAAACGCTACAATCGGCTGTATAAATAATGTCAAGATGTTTGTTTTTCAACATTTTAGTGTAATTCCTATTATTCACTTCAAAAGCTTTTGTAGATTTGAACTCGGGAATTATAATACTATTTTATATATTTTAAATAAGTTTAGTTAGATTCATAAATTTTTTTATTTTTATTAAGTACCAACATCTCCCAACCTTTCATTATTGCTTCACTTATATCAGCAGTTTAAATCATTTAAATTACAGACAGATAATTTCTAGCCAAAAGTATGAAGGTTTTATTCAGTCAACCTGAGCTTTGGTTTTTGTGGATCTTTCATATTTTAACACACAAGTCTGAGTCAGGATAATCTCGCAGTCACAAATTGCGTTGCTCTGCTAGCGCTGGCGGTACAAAACGACTTCCCAAATAATGGTACCTCCTTTTAAAATGTTCTGCACACAGTTTTGGAGCCATCAATGATATAAGCAGTTCAGATGCAATGTTTTCCTCCGAGATTGGACCTTTTACTACATCCCAGCCACTGGGAGTATCGATGCTATAATCATAATTTGAAAAGCAAAGCCGATGGAAATAGTTTGAAATTAATAATAAAAACCTACCTTGCAATCGGTATCTCTACATCGTGCATCAGTTTTAATGTCGGCACAAAATACAATTCAAAATAAACACGTGTGCACTGGATTTCATTTCATTATATTATATTAATTTTTTCTCTTTAATCACGATCGAATTATCAGAAAAAATATTCATAATTGTGCACTAGATTTTATTTGAATATATTTTAACTAATTTTTCCTATAGAACACTTAAAATGAGTGAATGTAATAAAAAAATTAAATATTTAGTAACAGACATCACGCCTTTTCTCCATGCTGTTTATCTTAATGTAAGTGTAGATAAAATGAGTTCCACAAACTCTAATGATTTTCATCCCCAACAGCAATACGCGGAGACCATCATTACCGTGCCGGATTTATTGGAAGAGATCAAACACAAACGGCAATTACGCCGGCGCTGCGTGTTGCCTTTAGATGTGCAGGTAAGAGAGCCACGTCTTGAAAGCGTCAAGTGTTGCGTAGAGTTCGCTAAAAAGACTGGTGACTACGCCAGTTTATCTGGTATTGATATCAAAGTCATTGCACTGGCCTACGAGTTGGAGGCAGACACAATTGGTACACATCATTTGCGCACGGAACCCATTCTATCTAGACCTATGAGGTCCAAAGAGAAACCTAAAGGATTTCGTGACAAAATTGATATGACTGGATGGTGCAACCCACGAATGGATGAGAACGACGATGATAGCAGCTCTGAAGAGTCATGCGAAAAGGCGTCAGCAGAAGAGAGGGGGGATGTTGTCAAGGAGGCAATTGAGCAGAAAATTGAGGAGTCCACCTACGACGAAGAGGACGTGCTAACACAAGAGGAATTAGAGCAATGTTTCACACAGCTACGTTGCGATGCGGCTGGAGGCGATGACATAAGTGATATAATGAATTTCACACAAAATTTATTAGAAGATCAAGATTACTCCAGCCAGAATTATTATGAGGCCTCAGATGATGAAGTAACAGAACAAGCGCAGACACCACAAGATGGCGAAGTCATTGAGGACGGCGCATGCACTACACCTTCCAACGTAAAGGAGGTCAGAGAATCATTAGAAGGCGAAGTTGAAGATAACTTTGTTCCTCTGGTGGCCTGCATGTCAACAGATTTCGACATTCAAAACGTATTAAAACAGATGAACCTGCATGTAGCCGATCTAGATGGATGCATCATCAAGCGTCTCCGCACGTATATACAGCGCTGCTATGCCTGCTTTAAGACAACCAACATAATGACCAAAGTGTTTTGTCCGAACTGTGGCAAAATGACACTGAAACGCGTTGCTGTCAGTCTGGATGAGAACGGCATGCAGGTAGAAAGACACAATTCCGCCTATTTAGGATGCTCCATTTTAATATAAAATTTTATTCCTGCACGCAGATTGACAATACCGATCATACCTTACTGATGACATTTGAAAATCACTTCTTGCCGAACTTTCGTGGTAGCAGAGGTTCACGTAATCCTATTTTATTCGAAGACCAACCCATTTCCAGGCGGATTCTATCTCGCGTACCGACAACTACAAGAACTAGAACTACGACAAGAACTAGCGCCTTGCATGAAGATTATACTGCTGATTGCTCTCCTTTAGGGATACACGATGCAGGCTCCAGGTCGGGAGTGCTCCACTCCAGAAGTCATCCAGAGAGGGCTCGCACCAATACGTACGAACGCGAACGTGGACGAAGAGGCCACAATCGGCAACATTAACAATGTAAAGGTGTTTGTTTTGTAAAATTTATTGTGATTCCTATTATTCTCTTCAAAAGTTTTTGTGGATTTTAATTCAGGCATTATAACACCAATTTTAAATTTTTAAATAAATTTGGCTAGATTCAGTAATTCTTTTAATTTTATTAAGTACCAACATCTACCCACCTTTTATGTTCGCATACATCTACGGCAGCAGTTCAAATCACAGGTATATCTTTTCTAGCAAAAAGTAGTAAGTATAATTCATCCAACTTGAGCTTTGGTTTTCACAAACATTTTGCGGCTATTTCAAATTTTAACACACAAGTCTGTGCCAGGATAATCTGGCAGGCATAAATTGTATTGCTCTGCTAGTACTGGCGGCACAAAACGACCTCCCAAATAATGGTACCTCCCTTTAAATTGTTCCGCACACAGTTTTGGAGCCGTCAATGATATAAGCAGTTCAGATGCAATGTTTTCCTCCGAGATTGGACCTTTTACTACATCCCAGCCACTGGGAGTATCGATGCTATAGTCATAATTTGAAAAGCTAAGTACGATGGAAATAGTTTGCAATTAATAAAAAACTACCTTGCAATCGGTATCTCTACATCGTGCATCAGTTTTAAAGTCGGCACAAAATATAATTCAAAATAAACACGTGTGCACTGGATTTCATTTCATTATATTATATTAATTTTTTCTCTTTAATCACGATCGAATTATCAGAAAAAATATTCATAATTGTGCACTAGATTTTATTTGAATATATTTTAACTAATTTTTCCTATAGAACACTTAAAATGAGTGAATGTAATAAAAAAATTAAATATTTAGTAACAGACATCACGCCTTTTCTCCATGCTGTTTATCTTAATGTAAGTGTAGATAAAATGAGTTCCACAAACTCTAATGATTTTCATCCCCAACAGCAATACGCGGAGACCATCATTACCGTGCCGGATTTATTGGAAGAGATCAAACACAAACGGCAATTACGCCGGCGCTGCGTGTTGCCTTTAGATGTGCAGGTAAGAGAGCCACGTCTTGAAAGCGTCAAGTGTTGCGTAGAGTTCGCTAAAAAGACTGGTGACTACGCCAGTTTATCTGGTATTGATATCAAAGTCATTGCACTGGCCTACGAGTTGGAGGCAGACACAATTGGTACACATCATTTGCGCACGGAACCCATTCTATCTAGACCTATGAGGTCCAAAGAGAAACCTAAAGGATTTCGTGACAAAATTGATATGACTGGATGGTGCAACCCACGAATGGATGAGAACGACGATGATAGCAGCTCTGAAGAGTCATGCGAAAAGGCGTCAGCAGAAGAGAGGGGGGATGTTGTCAAGGAGGCAATTGAGCAGAAAATTGAGGAGTCCACCTACGACGAAGAGGACGTGCTAACACAAGAGGAATTAGAGCAATGTTTCACACAGCTACGTTGCGATGCGGCTGGAGGCGATGACATAAGTGATATAATGAATTTCACACAAAATTTATTAGAAGATCAAGATTACTCCAGCCAGAATTATTATGAGGCCTCAGATGATGAAGTAACAGAACAAGCGCAGACACCACAAGATGGCGAAGTCATTGAGGACGGCGCATGCACTACACCTTCCAACGTAAAGGAGGTCAGAGAATCATTAGAAGGCGAAGTTGAAGATAACTTTGTTCCTCTGGTGGCCTGCATGTCAACAGATTTCGACATTCAAAACGTATTAAAACAGATGAACCTGCATGTAGCCGATCTAGATGGATGCATCATCAAGCGTCTCCGCACGTATATACAGCGCTGCTATGCCTGCTTTAAGACAACCAACATAATGACCAAAGTGTTTTGTCCGAACTGTGGCAAAATGACACTGAAACGCGTTGCTGTCAGTCTGGATGAGAACGGCATGCAGGTAGAAAGACACAATTCCGCCTATTTAGGATGCTCCATTTTAATATAAAATTTTATTCCTGCACGCAGATTGACAATACCGATCATACCTTACTGATGACATTTGAAAATCACTTCTTGCCGAACTTTCGTGGTAGCAGAGGTTCACGTAATCCTATTTTATTCGAAGACCAACCCATTTCCAGGCGGATTCTATCTCGCGTACCAACAACTACAAGAACTAGAACTACGACAAGAACTAGCGCCTTGCATGAAGATTATACTGCTGATTGCTCTCCTTTAGGGATACACGATGCAGGCTCCAGGTCGGGAGTGCTCCACTCCAGAAGTCATCCAGAGAGGGCTCGCACCAATACGTACGAACGCGAACGTGGACGAAGAGGCCACAATCGGCAACATTAACAATGTAAAGGTGTTTGTTTTGTAAAATTTATTGTGATTCCTATTATTCTCTTCAAAAGTTTTTGTGGATTTTAATTTAGGCATTATAACACCAATTTTAAATTTTTAAATAAATTTGGCTAGATTCAGTAATTCTTTTAATTTTATTAAGTACCAACATCTACCCACCTTTTATGTTCGCATACATCTACGGCAGCAGTTCAAATCACAGGTATATCTTTTCTTACAAAAAGTAGTAAGTTTAATTCATCCAACTTGAGCTTTGGTTTTCACAAACATTTTGCGGCTATTTCAAATTTTAACACACAAGTCTGTGCCAGGATAATCTGGCAGGCATAAATTGTATTGCTCTGCTAGTACTGGCGGCACAAAACGACCTCCCAAATAATGGTACCTCCCTTTAAATTGTTCCGCACACAGTTTTGGAGCCGTCAATGATATAAGCAGTTCAGATGCAATGTTTTCCTCCGAGATTGGACCTTTTACTACATCCCAGCCACTGGGAGTATCGATGCTATAGTCATAATTTGAAAAGCTAAGTACGATGGAAATAGTTTGCAATTAATAAAAAACTACCTTGCAATCGGTATCTCTACATCGTGCATCAGTTTTAAAGTCGGCACAAAATATAATTCAAAATAAACACGTGTGCACTGGATTTCATTTCATTATATTATATTAATTTTTTCTCTTTAATCACGATCGAATTATCAGAAAAAATATTCATAATTGTGCACTAGATTTTATTTGAATATATTTTAACTAATTTTTCCTATAGAACACTTAAAATGAGTGAATGTAATAAAAAAATTAAATATTTAGTAACAGACATCACGCCTTTTCTCCATGCTGTTTATCTTAATGTAAGTGTAGATAAAATGAGTTCCACAAACTCTAATGATTTTCATCCCCAACAGCAATACGCGGAGACCATCATTACCGTGCCGGATTTATTGGAAGAGATCAAACACAAACGGCAATTACGCCGGCGCTGCGTGTTGCCTTTAGATGTGCAGGTAAGAGAGCCACGTCTTGAAAGCGTCAAGTGTTGCGTAGAGTTCGCTAAAAAGACTGGTGACTACGCCAGTTTATCTGGTATTGATATCAAAGTCATTGCACTGGCCTACGAGTTGGAGGCAGACACAATTGGTACACATCATTTGCGCACGGAACCCATTCTATCTAGACCTATGAGGTCCAAAGAGAAACCTAAAGGATTTCGTGACAAAATTGATATGACTGGATGGTGCAACCCACGAATGGATGAGAACGACGATGATAGCAGCTCTGAAGAGTCATGCGAAAAGGCGTCAGCAGAAGAGAGGGGGGATGTTGTCAAGGAGGCAATTGAGCAGAAAATTGAGGAGTCCACCTACGACGAAGAGGACGTGCTAACACAAGAGGAATTAGAGCAATGTTTCACACAGCTACGTTGCGATGCGGCTGGAGGCGATGACATAAGTGATATAATGAATTTCACACAAAATTTATTAGAAGATCAAGATTACTCCAGCCAGAATTATTATGAGGCCTCAGATGATGAAGTAACAGAACAAGCGCAGACACCACAAGATGGCGAAGTCATTGAGGACGGCGCATGCACTACACCTTCCAACGTAAAGGAGGTCAGAGAATCATTAGAAGGCGAAGTTGAAGATAACTTTGTTCCTCTGGTGGCCTGCATGTCAACAGATTTCGACATTCAAAACGTATTAAAACAGATGAACCTGCATGTAGCCGATCTAGATGGATGCATCATCAAGCGTCTCCGCACGTATATACAGCGCTGCTATGCCTGCTTTAAGACAACCAACATAATGACCAAAGTGTTTTGTCCGAACTGTGGCAAAATGACACTGAAACGCGTTGCTGTCAGTCTGGATGAGAACGGCATGCAGGTAGAAAGACACAATTCCGCCTATTTAGGATGCTCCATTTTAATATAAAATTTTATTCCTGCACGCAGATTGACAATACCGATCATACCTTACTGATGACATTTGAAAATCACTTCTTGCCGAACTTTCGTGGTAGCAGAGGTTCACGTAATCCTATTTTATTCGAAGACCAACCCATTTCCAGGCGGATTCTATCTCGCGTACCGACAACTACAAGAACTAGAACTACGACAAGAACTAGCGCCTTGCATGAAGATTATACTGCTGATTGCTCTCCTTTAGGGATACACGATGCAGGCTCCAGGTCGGGAGTGCTCCACTCCAGAAGTCTTCCAGAGAGGGCTCGCACCAATACGTACGAACGCGAACGTGGACGAAGAGGCCACAATCGGCAACATTAACAATGTAAAGGTGTTTGTTTTGTAAAATTTATTGTGATTCCTATTATTCTCTTCAAAAGTTTTTGTGGATTTTAATTCAGGCATTATAACACTAATTTTAAATTTTTAAATAAATTTGGCTAGATTCAGTAATTCTTTTAATTTTATTAAGTACCAACATCTACCCACCTTTAATGTTTGCATACATCTACGGCAGCAGTTCAAATCACAGGTATATCTTTTCTAGCAAAAAGTAGTAAGTTTAATTCATCCAACTTGAGCTTTGGTTTTCACAAACATTTTGCGGCTATCTCAAATTTTAACACACAAGTCTGTGCCAGGATAATCTGGCAGGCATAAATTGTATTGCTCTGCTAGCGCTGGCGGCACAAAACGACCTCCCAAATAATGGTACCTCCCTTTAAAATGTTCCGCACACAGTTTTGGAGCCGTCAATGATATAAGCAGTTCAGGTGCAATGCTTTCCTCCGAGATTGGACCTTTTACTACATCCCAGCCACTGGGAATGTCAATGCTATAATCAATTTGAAAAGCTTTCTACAGTGGCAATAGTTTGAAATTCATAAAAAACTACCTTGCAATCGGTATCTTTACATCGTGCATAAGTTTTAAGATCGGCACAAAATCTGGTCGTACAGGCGGCTTGAAGCTGAAACCGAACACAGCGTCCACAATCAAGTCGAATTCTTGCTCCGCTACTTGTGGTGTCTCTGGGCAATCTTTTAGAAATGGGATGTCCATGTATCTGGCTTGGTGCACGAGGTTTTCGAATAGTGGTTTCGGCGTAGGCTTCGGATAAAAGACGGTCGGTTTGTAATTCATGAGTGCCAAGTGACGTGCGCAAACTAATCCATCACCACCATTATTACCGGGTCCACTGCAGACCAAAACACGACAATGACTGCAATTTAGAAGTGAGAGAAGATTAAGGAGCAGTAACTTTATTGCTGTCCCCCTGACCTTGTCGCGGGGAAACAAGCAGCAATGGAGTGAGCACAGCTTAAGCCGGCCAGCTCCATTAGCTGGTCGACGCTAAATTTGTACTCGTTAAAAAGCTCCTGGTCGACAGACACGGCATCCGTCTGATTTAAGAAATGCATGCTGTTCGCTGTGCTGGAGTACAGACACGGTAATGATATTGAAGGAAGTCTGCTGTCCGCGCCAAATCTGTAAGCGAAAAAATTATTTCATTTTTTCAAGCACACGAAGCCAGGAAACCTTGTGTAAGGCTGGACTATTTTGGTTGTAATTTGCTTGCTGTAACTAAAGTTTTTCGGTTTCCCAAAAGCATTATTCCATTGTTTAACAAACACATTTAGAGCACAAAGTTTTCTTAAATTATCCATGTTTAGTATTTTGAGCACGATAAATTGGATATAAAGTTAATATCATTAACTCAGTCCGCTTCGAATAAGAAACTTCTCGACAATTCAAGACTTCTTTAATGGATTTTTACTTACCCTTTCTACTGCTGCAAAGTTTGTCCAAGTTTAGAATTCTGCATTTCCACTAACTCGCAATCGGCTCATTGTTGTGATTTTACAGATGGCATCCTATATCAAAATAAGAACGTAGAGTTGCCAACGTTCTCAACACTTGGATTCTCTTTATCACCACTATATAAAATGGGGTTATCCCTGGTGTTCGGAAGGATCTATATTTCCAAAATTGGTACCACTTTGTTGTTATAATTTCTTAAAATTTCCTTTTTCTTATTGTAGGTCAAATGGCTCCACAGCGCCATCGATATAATCGATAATAGTGGTGCAGAAACTGGACCGAATGGCGGTTATGAACACCGTCGTGCTCTTCGAATTTAATGTAATAAATGGGCAACTAAAATAGTACTAAAAATTAGTGTACTGTAAAAGGCATTATTAACTGCTTCTCTTGGCAACACTGAAAAGGATGCATTCTTTAGGACAGAAGGATGAAATAAAGTTCGTACATTCTATTATATAGAAATGGAAGAAGACGACCTCGCAAACATTGCAATATTATTGGCCAAGGATATACTCGTTGATGAAAGCAATTGCATCAAGTTGGTGGATCCTCTGCAGCCGCGCCAACGAATATCGACTTCATACCCATTTCTAGAAAGCGACGATGAAGCCTTCACATTCTTTTTGAAGCAGCAAAATTTGCTTGATCCGAAGAAAGAGCTTTCGATCGAAAAGGTGTCACATAAACGTCGGCTGCCATGCAGTCATTCCAACAAAATTAATATGGAACATGGCCTGAAAAGACGACCTCCTCAGACGCTGGAGACTGAAGCATTACGAAGGAATCCCGTCTTAGATCTAAATCTACTTAATTTGTTCGATACGAATTCATTCGAGAACTACTTGCATATGAGCAAATCTACTTTCCTGGTACGTTTAATGGTCAGCTGAACTGCCAGATAACCTCTGAAAATGTATTTCCTATTTCAGAAAGTATTTAAATCTCTCGGCCACCTTCTCGTACCTACACGCACAGCCGCCACCACTATAGTACCACCTCAGACAGCCTTCTCGCTCGCTCTTTACAAGCTCACCACCGACGAACACTTTGAGGAAATCGCACGTCGATTCCAAATACCATTACACACCTGTCACCAGGTGATTCGCGGATTCTGGCACACCATGTCCGAAAACTACGAAAGTTTCATCAAGTGGCCCAATTCGCTGCGCTCACAGCAAGCCACTCTACGCGATTTTCAAGCCATTCCCGAGCTCACGTCCTTCGATATGCTTTTCGGTGTAATCGCTACAAAGCGACTGGATATCTTTCTCGAAAGCGAAGACGAGGAAATCTCAGTCGTACTGCAAATCATCTGCGATGCTCAGGAAAAGGTTGTTGATTGCTTTGTGGAGTTTGCTCACGAATACGCCTTCGACTACACACCTATCGGCCAGACGCTGGACTTGAATGCACAGACTATACCAGCGGGAAGCTATTTAATCGGCGATACTAGCTTTCCGCTAAGACATTTTCTGATACGCCCCTTTGAAGTTGACTGCTTTCGTCAGGAAACGATTTTCAATCGAATGTTGTTGCCTGCTTTAGCTATGGGACAGCGAGTTCTCGATATGATGGCACAACGTTTTCACACGCTGTACGCCTTGGAAGCGAAAGACATCAGCGAGGTGCGCAAAGTAGTCGAGACGGTGAGCTCCCTGCACAATCTCTGTATTGAGCACCAGGATGAGTATGGAAGCAGGATAAGGCAGCAAGCCATGGCTGAGAGTGGTGTAGGACACCAAAAACTGAAATCAGTGACAGCCAAAGGAAGTGAAAAGAATCAACAAGGCCGTGAAACTCGCTTAAAGCTAATGGAGCGTGTTGTACAGTTGGGAAAGTAATTACAGAAGTAATTTTAGTATTTAAAGCTTTAAAAAAATTTTACTTTTATAAGAATCACAAGTTTCTACCATATAAAGAATAAAAAGTAATTTAAATTTAGTTGTTTTTTTATTCAATTGATTAATTTAATAAATTGGCCACATTATTATTACTACTCCCAGACAATAATTTAATTTTAAAATTCTTTAAAATAAATTTATATTTTTGCAGTGTAGAGAGAAATAATAACTCTTAAAACATTCGATTTACAATAATGTGAGTCTTTTGTAGATTCATTTATTGATTTCTTGGAAGTTTTTACTTTTAATAAAATTAATCTTAAATTTACAAAAAAACTTGCAAATATATTTATGTAATTTAAATTCAATTGTAAGATAATTTTTTTCCGAAAAATTAACAACATAGTGAAAGATTCTGGTTACAAACTGTAATACCATTTCTGACCATCCAAGTATAAAGCTACAAAAATCCATAATAAGGTATTCCAAATTGCTTCCAGCAAACATAGAAAGTGAGTATTCATTTGCCCGATTTTCCAATGAAAAGGCAGCATTTTTTGCATCAGCGTGTGTCCAATATACAGGATTATAGCATTTCTTCCCGACTGCTGGAAAGGAAATCCGGTCCACCAGCAACGGACATCAATCACAAAATACAAAACGCTTAGAACCAGAAAAGCGATCGAAGAGGTTATAAAAACAAATGACAGAGACCTGCATTTATGTTTTTATGTGGTTCAGATAATAACTCGTGTCAAGGAACTTACCACAGATTTTTATTAATCGGTATGAGGCCTATATTTGTAGAAAAAAGGCAAAGCACACTGCTTAGTAGGGCTAAGAGTACTGACCACGACATCCATCGTATTATACGTGATTCCCATCTATTGTGAATCAATATGATCATGCCAGTAATTAGGCCCAAGAACACTTGAACATTAGATAGTAGAATGCCTGGGACAGAAATCATGATCAACACCGTTTCGAAAATGTACTTCGTCCAAGAAGCTCACCAAAAACTCCCTCCGGATCAAAAGCCTCACAGTCATATACATACTTTGCTGTTGGATATTGATATATGTGTTCAATACCTAAAATCTGTCGGTCTATGTAAGCAGCTGCTCCACCAGTGCAATTCGGATAGGCACCATAGGCATCCTTTCCACCTGGACCCAAATAACCTCTGGAAAAATAGTTATAACTGCTTTCTCGGCCAGCTACTCTGACACTTACTTAGGGCAACCTGGTACCGGTAGGCCGAACGTTATTCCCAAATAAATTATAATCAAGGATAGCATAACAAACAGCTCAGTTTTCAAGGCCGCCGTATCATTCACTACTTGCTTCCAGATTGGCTATCGAAGCAGTTTAAAATAGTTTAAAACACAAACTAAAGGATTCTAACAGCATTAAATTTTTCTTCTGAAGACATTTTTGCCGATTTAACAATTTGGTGAACGTAATTTTTTCTTTTAACATTTATTTCACGGCGATTTAATAGATCGATGATATATATTTTGAGTCATGTTATTAGCCGAGTGGAACGAACCTGCGATATTCTAGCAGTATAATCCTTGCGAGAGAAACATGCATGTAAGACTCCACAAACAAGAAAAGTTACACCAAATCTTTGCAAGACGCCCATAATGCGCAGCTTTTCCAGCTGTGGTCCATTAATAGAGTTTAAGCAGATACCGATAAGGAATAATTTAATGGAACGCTAAAAAGAATCGATTCCTTAGAAGAATTAATTTTAATTAAGCTTTACCATTATTATCTTTTACCCATACTATTCTTCCGCAGATTTTTGATTTTTCATCTCCCCGTGTGACCTGTGATTTAACCGAGATCGGTATACAAACTCCCATAATCCAAAGAAATGAGGGAAATACGACGTCTGCTAAGTGAAGACCATTCCAAGGTGCATGCTCAATCCACCAATAAGCACCACCTCCACTATTTACGAAAACCATGAGAACGATGGCGATGCTAAAAGTCAAAGGGCGATAACGACAGCATTATATAGTTAGTACACTAAACTCATAGCATAATATAACTTAATATATATTATAATACATATACAATATTAATCATAATATAATGCACTGTATATAAATTTAGATTATGAAAAACTATAAGTCAACTGACCCTCGAAAAGCATCCAAACTCTGCATGCGTTGTTTAGACATCTGTGTGGTTGCTGCTGCATCAGTTTGCGCAGTCGCTGCTGCAGTTGCGCATCCATTATAGCGGTACGTACGCCAAGCACACCAAGCTATCTTGATTGCGGATAGTATTACGGCGACCAAAACAACGACTGAAAGCAACGCTAAAATTGTTGCATAGAAGTGTAAAGTGTAAGCATTTTACGTTATGATAAAAGTAAATAGAAATACGAAATACCTCCCATCACACCAACGGTTACCCATTCTAGGTTACTTGCATGATGGGATGGGCGGTTCGATAGCTACTTTTATAGAGACATAGAAAAGTTAATAAAATTTATTCTTACATAAGTAAATATTAACGCCCGCTTTATCAGTCGCAAAGCTACACGTTCCATTATAATTAAGTGTTACATTGTAAACACCGAATTCCTGTATACTGATCTGTTCCAAAGTGCAAAGAGCTGTTCTATAGAAGCATTAACTTAAAAAACTAATGACTAATTAAAGCTAGAGTCAACTTTACTGATTTTCGAATGCATAGCGTCCAACATCTGCATCCATTAGTTTAAATTTTAAGGAATGCGCTACGTTTACTCTTAAAACTCCACCTTTGTCGCTGAAGCCCAACTCATGAGATGGTTGCAAGATGCTTGCTCTGGTATAGGGACACTAATGAGTAGAACAGTTTTTGAATTAGTTAATTGTAAATTGTTAAAATTTTTTCTTAATTGTTAAAAATCATGACTGAATCACAAGTCATTCGGGATTGTATCGTACGGACTTTTTCATTAATACTTACGGTGTAGCATTCATCTGATAACGTATAAATGTATGTTGTATGGTTGTAATCTGAATTAAAATATATATATGCTTCGTCCACTTTAAGGTCACGCATATTTAGATTCCGCCAAACCGGCTCTGTATATTCCACAAAGTCACCCATCTGAAAGTGATCACGAATTCGTTAGTTATTGTATTTGTAATTAATAATTAACAAATAAATCGCATTTTGATGCTGCAGAAAAAAGTATCATATACACGCTCAAAATGCTTGACCACGGCTTCAGATTTTAAGCGTGAAAAGCGGCGTAAGCCGAGTGAGTTTACATTTAGCAAAGCCACCCTGTTTGAAAAGTGAAAGCTCTTGCTTGATAAACCACAACAAAAAAGGGTAATACTTCGCTACAATATAAACTCAGTCTATATTAATTTACAAAATTTAGCTTTGCAGGAATTTGGCAATTTTAACTAGATTTTTGATCCACAGCGTACTTGCCTGCAAGATAGTATTTCTATAATACAGCTTTTATCTTTTCGAATTTAGCACAACAAAACGAAAATATCGCCAACAACGATACACAAACAAGAACAGACTAAAAAGGCCTCGTACAAGTAACTGGGTTGACCACTTATGTCTGAGTTGCCACTTTTTTGGCCACCATTCCGTATAACGTTTAAATGCGTTAAATTTAAATTTTATAACATTAGGGTTATGAATTGCACCCGGAAGAATTTATTTATTCGAAATGAGTTTTAATTTGAAGCCAGTAAATTATTTCCATGAATAAAGAATGTAAAGGATATCGGCGTATTTTTTGATGCCAGGTTTACTAAGGATCACCGAGTTTACATAATTTCTAAGCAAACTCCAATTTGCTTTATTAGTTTAGACCGAGAAGTGAGTTTTCAGAAATATCTGTGGTACCTGTTTAACTCAGATGCATTTGCACAAGCATTCGGATTCTTTTTAATTTCAGAGTCTGCTAAGAGTAAACTCAAAGATAGTGCAAATCCTCCATTCTTGTCAGAAGAATATTCAATGAGAAATAAAGGCATTTTAAAATATCCACGGAGCTCTGAGTTGGCTCGCAGAAAGCTCTTAACAGTTTGTCCGCTCGAGTAATAAATATCATGCTCAAGTCTATGCACCGCACTGAACTTGGAGGTCTCGACCAACAGAATCCATCAATCTAGCAACATCAATGTACTCAACCGACTGCTGATTTGAACTACATGGCGGTCGTCCATAAGCATTTTAAACGGTTACTCAGATTTTCTTAGAGCTAAATCGGTTCCTATAAAAAGGATTGAAGACATACAAAGGATCTTCAAATATGTTCAAATATTTTTTTCAAAATACATGTAAGCAACTGCACAATGTCTTTTATTGTTTTAATGAGATTCCGCAGAAACTGCAAAGTTTTTACATAAAATTTTTTATATAGTTCGCATAAATATTTTTATATAGTTTTCTCTGAATTTCTACAAATATGTAATTCCAAAGTACACTTATAGCAAACACGTAGAAACAGTATACACGAAAATAACAAGTATAAAGCACATTGCCCGAGTAATCTATACAGAGAAATGTTAAGATTCTCGAAAATGTTTAGTATTGCCTTTATTACAAAAAGACTAAAGCTAGATGTTTACTAAACTGCTCAGATAAATGCTTATAAATAAAATCTAGTCGATTTTTTATGCAAATCACAAACTTACAATTTACTTTTTTTATGGTTTTGTCGAAATCATAAAATATGTCCTCCCAGCATAGACGAGCAATGACAATAATTAATAATAATTTTGGCTATGAAGTAAGCAATAAAAATTGTAAATATTAACCGCACAGCTGCAGATACAACTTAGCTGAAGCTACAACAGGAATTCGTCTTTTTGGCCGTCTTATAAAATGCTTTACTTTGTATGGATAAGTTTTCAGACTTGACCACCATTTCGTCGAGCTTCTCGCCTCGTTCCAACACAGCTTCAATGGTATTTTTCAAAATTATTTTCGTCTCGTCCAGGTCGTTTTGCATTTTGGTTAACGCATCGGCTTCCTTGGGATCCTGGTATTTGCTTAAATAAGCGGGCAGTATGCTGAAGTCGATGGTTGCCTCAGTGCCAGTCTCCCAGCGTTCCATAGGAACTTTTGCTGTAAATTCGTCTAGTATTTTTGTAAGAAGTGTGTGAGCCACACGCTGTGGATATTCATGGTCAGCTATTAGTACTCCTGCTAAATTGTCTGCCCTCACGTAAACGTGGCACATGTAAGCTTCCTGCTTCACAGACTGTCTCATAGCGGCTTGAGTTCGCTCCACAATAGTTTTCGAAGCAAATCTAAGTGTAATGGATAAATTTATAAGTGAAACTTTCGATAATGTTGTCGAGAGTTATAGATTACTCACGTCATGAACTCCTGCACAGTGCCGCGCTGGAAAAATGAAAAGGATTGCAAATCAAAGACTGACTTCAGGAGACGGGCCTCGGAAGTGCTCTTGTAGAAAACACTGAGTGAGTAGAGCTTCACCATTGTAATTGTGATGGGTTAGTGCAGGACACAGTTGGCTGCCGACACCTTCTGTTATTATTATATTTAAATGAAGCTTAAGTTATTTACGAAGAATGTCACTTTTGATTTTTTCCTGATTTCTGAAATTCTGTACCACTAGACCCCTCCTTCGCAAATTGGTTTGTTATATTGTGACAGCTTCAGGTCAGAGCCCCAAGCCGAACATTTTTACAGCCGCCGTTCTACTAGTTGATAAGGATAATGATATATAGATGTGGAAACTTCAGAACCACACTAGGAATTGGAGATCCTTGTGAAACCAATACATATTGTTGAAGAGGAAGTAAGGGTTGAATTAATGTAATGAGGGGAAAAATAATAATATGAAAGATTTGGAGAATATTGGAGTGAGTGCGTGATTTTTGGATTGAAATGAGAGCTGAGATTTGCTATCAGAGACAATAAGGAATTTGTTGAAAGCCTGAAGTTTGATGAGTTTAAGCGTTTCTAAAATAGTAAGAGCTTCTGCTGAGAAGATTGAGGAATGACTATTGAGAGGAAAGTAGGCTTCCAAGTCTAGATTGGATTACCATAGACCACAACCAACATGATCGGAGGTTTTGGAACCGTCTGTGAATATACGATGGAAAAATGGCCAACGCTTATTAAATAGTTTTGAGAAGCATTCCTGTGCCTCTAAGGGGGTGTTTATCGATTTATTAATGTTTAGGAAGAAAACTGAAACAGCTCTAATAGGCAGTCTTATACTTTCACCATGCTCTGAATTTCACTTTGAATATCCCTGCACGGAAGAGTTTACTGACTTTTTTTTTAAAAATCGTGTACGTTTTCAAGAGATTTTTTCATTGATATAAGTTTATTAGTTTAGAAATTCTGCGCCCTTCGTGACTACAAATAGTCTACTTGATCCAGCGTTTCTTAGTGTGTGCACGCCGGAATTTGGCTTCGTAATCCACGAATATTGTGGCCATGTTGCCAATTTATATAAATTTATCTATACCCTACACCCAAAGGGCATATTCACTTTGTTCTTCCGTTTGTAACGCAGAGGAGACGAGATAGATATAGAAAAGTATATATATTCTTGCTCAGCGTCCGTCCCTCTGTTTGTCTGTTGAAATCACGATTACGGGAGAACGAAGAGATATCGCAATGAAATTTGGCACAAATATTCTTTGTTATGTAGGACAGTTTGGGATTGAAAATGGGTGAGATCGGTTAACAACCACGCGTACTGGTTGTTAACCGAGACAGAGATACTGTCTGATAAAAATGTACTGTCTTCATATAGCCAACCAATACATTCACCCACCAACCAATAGGCCAACAATACACTCACCCACCAACCACACTCTTCCAACGACGACAGCTTCGTGAATGGAAAGAAATAATCGTAATTTCTACTCCTTACGTAATACCAAAAATAACCAGACTGCAATAAAAAACGCAAGCATCTTATTTAAACAATTAAGCTTTTATTTTCACACATAGTATATCCAGATTTTGAATAGACAAAATAAAAATTTAGTGCTTCTGTTGCAACACGTTAAAGGAATTTGGTTGTGTATTCTTTCATTCCAAAACTGACGATAATATTTCAACAGAATTTAAATTTAAAATGAGTAGCGTACCAATTTATAGATTTGCATCAATATAAGGAATTTCTTGTTACGCTCGACAAAGCCTTGCTTGTTCTTAGAACGATTTCAAAATGCGCTGACTAACTAATAATACGAGGTGACCACAAGTACTGAGGTAAAACGGAAAATGAAAAACAAATGTTGCGTAGAATGTTTGCATGGACTCAAACGAAACATTTAAATACTAATTTCAAGTCTATTGAGTGAAACTCTTTTTGCTGTACGTCGCGGCTTGTGCTGTTGCTCTTGCAGCGTGCTTTACGTTTGCAGCATACGTCCACTTTTCAATTTTCAATAGCAATTCAATTTATTTATCAATGAGATACTTTCTTTTTCAATATCGTATGTTTGTTGCTGCAGTTGTTGTTGTTGTAGCTATGCAGAGTCGCTTCTGCAGCAACGAGCATTAGTTAAATGTTCTCCTGCTTTCGTTTCTTTGCTTGCGCACTATTAACTAATTGCATCACACTGTTTTTGTTACATATTTACATACGATACATATATACAAACAGATTTATATAGTAGTTTATTTGTATATAAATTTAGTGTTAAATAAATACTTCTCAAGTAAAGAAAATATTTGCCTTTCCTCTTTTGCTTTTGTGTTTCTCTAAAGAAAAAAAAAGGATAACAAACTTATTATAAGTTATGAGTATATAAAAATGTGCCTCATGTCATCCATATAAATATTTAAGTCTATCACATCACATTTTGTTTTTGTATTTTAAATGCTAACATATTGTTTTGGAAACAATACTCACAGCATTTCGTTAGTTATTCGTAAAAGTGTACTGAATTATTTTAAAGAGATCCTTGATTATTTTTGCTCCACTTTGTTCTGTTGTGTTACAACGATAATTGATGAATTGGTTACACGATGTCACAGTACTTGACTGTGTTGTGTAGCATTTGAGAGAGAATTCAAGTACAAATGAACCAAACATTCGTTGGATTTCACTTGTAGCGCGTTCCATATAAAAATATTCGATCGATTTCGTAGCTTAGCTTGTTGTTCGATTTAGTTTCTAACTTTGGCTTCAGTTAGTTTGCAGTTAAATTCGAATATTAACAATTTGTAGAAAAACTAACACGCTATAAGTTTGTGTTGTGTTGTATTCTTGTTCAAGAAACAAAACAAATACAATTTCTTATTGATAAATAAGATGGGTAAATTAGTTCTCTCGCTGCTAAGCGCTTCAAAATAACATACCACACACGCACGCTGTAAATATGGAAAATGCTGTGTGTGGGTATGAGTGTACGGTACAATGTGTGTGTATAGTTTATTTAAACAAGTGTTTTATGCATTATTTTTTTTCCTTCCTGTCAGGGACCGACCGTAGCAGTTAAATTACGATTAGACTCGTGCCAACAACTACGTATTTTCTTTAGTTTTTCCGCGAAACTTACAATTATCTTCTAATTTGTAAGGCTTTTAAGAAAAAACACCATTTGTTTGTTAAATTTTTTGGGCAGAAACTATCTTTTTGCTTATACAAATTTTTTTTTTCTTACGACTTTTATTGTTTTGGGCAAGAATAACAATTATTTTTTACTTCTACTCCAAATTCTGTCAACCAATTGTAATGAGAAGAACCTCTCATCCTTACCGATATTTAATAGAATTCAGTTTCTTTTCCAAGTATGTTATTCTGATATTTCTATTTTCAATTTTTAAAAATTTAAAAATTTGCAATTTTTTTCACCCTTTCATTGAAAAGGGGGAATCATCATCTTTTCATTCATCATCTTTTCATTCAAAAGAAAAAGTTTTACTTTCGTTCGGTAAATTATAAATAAAAAACAGATTTATGTTCCCAGAAAGAAGAAATCACGAAATAAATGTTATTTTTTCCCCAAAAAAATTAAATAGTTCCCGAAATTTTAGTTTCACGCAAAAAATCTGGATTCTTCTAAATACAACAATATTCTTGCCCGCGAAAAATTAAAATTAACTTTCAATTTCTGCTCATAATTTAAGCCATTTTGATAAGTTATTATGTAAAGTTCAAAACGTGTAGTTTCATCGTCGTGTAGATTTTGAATTAATTTTTTCCAACACCTTAATTTCAAGAGTGAAATTTGCGAAAGTTATGCGACGATTTACTGGGAGTTATTTTTGGGTTGGAAAAATCAAAAGAAACTCATATTTTGCTGTCCCTGATCTGTTTTTTAAGGAGTCCTTTCAGGCAGAGTTCTCAACGGCATTTAAAAGATACGATAGTTGACTTTTGCTAAAAACAGCAAAGCCTCACAAACTCTACCGTCTAAAGGTTCCACCAAAAAATAAGCATATAAATACTTGTCAATAAATTTTGCGTTTGTATGGATGAATGCGGCGCATTGCGGCGACTGCATTTTTTACTACTTCGTTTAATTTTAATATGCGCAAATGTATTTTCTATTTAAAAAATAATTCGCTCTGTATATGTATGCAAATTCCATTTGTTTCTCATTAATTAATTAAATTAAATTTATGGAAAATTTAATTTCTCAATATTACTGTTTGGCTCTTCGTAATATTTCTAATAGTTTGTTACTCATTTTAAATATAAAAGAAAAATAATTCCGGAACTGCTTCACACAATTTCAACGAAGCAAAGTAAATGGGAATATGTTTAAAAATGTCGACGAGAAAAATAAAAAAATCCGAGAGAATTAGAGATGCTTACAAAAATTTTGCATAACTAATTTTCAGTGGTATTTTAAACTTAAGTTTTTCAGCTTCTGTTTTGGCAAAATGTTGCGTTGTGTAAAGGCAGAAAAAGCTTACACTCGATAAGTTATGTACTCATATTACAAGTAATTAATTAGTTCATTACTACTAACATTATTATGATTATCATTAGAGCGTCGTTTCAATTCAATGCATTTCGACTTGTAGGCGGAATTAATACAAACCTAAGTTTTGCGTGTTAACAAAAGTAATTTTTAATTTGACTGGGTTTCAATTCCAGATTTAAAACTGGGAAATAAATCCTGAAAATTGATATCACTGAATATTTGTTTTCAGCCGCCTTTACAAATCTCATGTTCTTTCCATCGCTCAAAATTATTGTTCAAATATGTTGATTAAATTGTTTTTCGTTACTTTGTTAATTTGCTGTTGAACCGATTTTTAGCCTTTTTTTAGCCGTTTTTATTGATGCAACTGATATATTTATCGCTCATCCAAAGTACTATTTCGTTCCATGACTTTCAATTTCAATGCATGTCTTACTTCATCTTCATTTGAAGAAAAAAGCAAATTCTTCCATAATTCGTTTCGTGGTTAATTATACGAGTCGAACGATTATGAATCCTAAAATATGTTGATTTTGTATATTATATAGAGAATAATAAGTGTGTTGTAAATAGGTTAATTAATAATTTGAAGAAAAATTGTTAGCAAAGGAATCATCATTGTCGTTGATTCGATTCATCAATGCTTTGCTTTTACTGCTGCAATACATCTGCAGTGCTGGTAGCTACACCGCTTGCAGTAAACTGATGTGGATGCGTTGCGTAGTATGTTGTCTGTGGCGCAGGTGCGTACTGTCCGCCATATGAATTAGCGGCAGCAACAGCTGCTGCAGCCGCAAGTACACCACTTGTGTCGTACATGTAAGCACCACCTGCTGCATTGTTGCCAGTTGCAGCAGTTGGTGGCGATTGTGTTGAAGCTGTGTACATCGCACCCGCTGGCGGTGTAGAAACACTTGACGGATAATCGCCAACCTGCCCACCGGCCGCGGCTACTGCAGCCGCTATGTTGGCAGCTACGTTGACTTGTTGCTGATGCTGTTGTTGAGCAACGTTACCGCCACTAATAGCATTCTGTTGCTGCTCTATTCCGTTAATAATATTCTGCTTATCGCCATGATTTTGTGGCTGATATTCGCGCTTGTGATATTGTTGGAAACGTGGCACATTGCCGTTCGGCATGTACTGCCCACGTGGACGGTACTGTTGCTGCGGCATATAGCCGCCGCTCTGCTGTTGTGGATGATGCTGCAATTGTGCCTGCAAGTGAGGTGGGTAGCCCATCATGGGACGGGGATTACCAGGAGTAAAGGCGGCACGTGGACGATATGAGCGGCCACCAGCATCTTGACCATTTAATTGGCTATTGGTACGATTGCTCCAGTTTCCAACGCCGCTGCCGCCGCCACTTTGTGGCTGATACATGCTGCCACCATCGACCTGCTGGTGTTGTTGATAATGTTGCGTATATTGCTTTTGTAAATAGATATTATTCGGGCCACCAGCAGTTCCACCACCTGCTTGATAATTCAGTGGATTGCTGCGTTGCGTATTCTGCTGCCAGCGTTTGTTGCCGCCAGTATTTCGGCCGTTTCCGTTGCCTACCGAACGCGCCAATTCAATGAGGTTCTGTGGCGGAGTTTGTCCCGCTTCCTCCAGAACCGAAATGAGCTCACGTGCCTGCTTGGCGTTGTCGGGAGTAAAGAAAGTGTACGAAGTTCCCAGCTGCTGACAACGGCCAGTACGGCCAATGCGATGGACGTAATTTTCGGATGAGTTGGGATAATCGTAGTTGATCACGTACTGTAAGTCCTCCACGTCCAGACCGCGTGAAGCGACATCAGTGGCAATTAGAATGTTTGACTTACCATTACGGAAATCTTTAAGAACAGAATCACGTTCACCCTGCGACTTGTCGCCATGAATGGATGTGGCAGTGTAGCCTTCATTACGAATAATACGCAAAATCTCCTCAACCTATACAGCAAACAGAAATATTTGTTAGTATAAACATGTATATAAGAATAATTTAGATTCAGTCATAATTATGCATTATTATAATTAGTAGAACTGAGGCAAAAAGGGATTAGAGACCAAAGTGGTGAAAAGAGAAATTTTATATTTTAGATTTTACTTCGCAAGCTTGCAGTTCATTACTTTTTAACAATTCTTTCGGGTCTTTTAAGTATGTGTTTATCTGAAGATCAGTAATTACAGGATTTCGTTATTCACTTTAATTTGTTGATTTTATTAAATTAACTAAAAGTTAAAACATTAACCGTTGGCGAGACGAAAAATCTATGAAACAATTTTTTTAATATGTAAAAAAAAAATAGAAATAATCTCTTTTATAAACTTCCCTTCCATCATAATTACCTTGATTTTTGTCTCTACAAATATGATAATTTTGTTGGCATTATTGGCGGCATTATTGGTTGTCGGAGCGATTTCTTTCAACAACTGTACCATGCGCTGCGGTTTTTCGCTTTCCTGGCAGATGTCAACTATCTGACGAATGTTGTGGTTCGCTGATAGGTTCATCGAACCAATGTTAATTTGTATGTAATCTTTGAGAAAATCTCCGGCCAGTACTTGTACTTCCTTCGGCCAAGTGGCAGACCACATAACTACCTGCCGATCGGGACGAATCTGTTCAATAATTTTTCGAATTTGTGGCTCGAATCCCATATCCAACATGCGATCAGCCTCATCTAAGACAAGGTAAGTGCAGCGTTGCAAGTTAGTAATGCGGTTCTCCAGGAAATCGATAAGCCGACCAGGAGTAGCTATTATGACTTCGACACCGCGTTCCAAATCGCGCGCTTGTGGCACTTTAGAAGAGCCACCGAAAATACAGGTGTGACGTATCTCTGGGCTTGTCAGATGGCCGTAGTCACGCACCACCGACTGAATTTGTTGTGCCAGCTCACGTGTTGGCGCCAAGACCAGAGCAATCGGCCCTTCACCGCGTTGCAATGGGGGCTGGTTGGCAATGTGCACCATTGCGGGCAACATATAAGCCAAAGTCTTACCGGAACCAGTTTGGGCGATGCCCACCAGGTCGCGTCCCGATAGTGCAATCGGCCAGCCTTGTGATTGAATAGCAGTCGGTTTCGTAAAGCCCTGGCGTTTCATTTCTTCGATAGTGTACTCGGGTAGGGTACACTCATCGAATGAGGCAATTGGAGTTGGCACATTGGTGCCGGAGACTGTAATTTGCATCTCAGCCCGCAATTCGGCCACCGCTTGTTCGGTCATATTCATGGTATTCTGGGTAGGAACGTAAAAGTTTTTCTTAAAGGGTTGCAAGTTGTCCCACGTCGGTTTAGACAAGCTTCGCCCAGGATTCTTGGCCTTCTCGCGCTGTATTTCGGCACGTTCTTCCTTGGTCAGCATACCCATGGGTACGTTAGATGAATTGCCAGAATTATAGCTATTGCTGCTGCCCTGATAGCCACTGCCAGCTGGCTTTTGATGCCTTGGAACGAAATTTGGATTTTTCGCACGAGGTTGAAATCCAATATTGCTGCCATAAAAGTTCGGTGCTCCGTTTCCCATCATGCCGGCATTGCCGCGATAAAGTCCACCGCCGAAGCCGTTCTGGTTACCGTATACCCCAGCAGCACCGCCACCACCTCCACCACCGTAAAGCATGCCGCCATTTGTGTTGCCAGCAGTGTCGCCATTGGCTGCATTGCGTTGATAATGAGGGCGGTCATGGCGTGGACCAACGCCACCCCCATAGAAAGCTTGAGCGCTTTGCTGAGCTGCTCCGTTGGTAGCATATCCACCGGCCGTGTACATATCTGTGTTTTAGATGACTCGTTTACGGACTTTTAACAAGAATTTTCAATAGATTTTGTTCTGATCGGAGTTTTCTTAATAGATCCAATTCACCCTATTATAGCTAAACATAACGAAGTAGGTGAACAGAAAAAGGAACTATGAAAAAATATGTACATTAAATTGTGCAGTGTTGCCAAATATATATATTCCTCAAATAGAAAAGCATATTTTTCGTGTCATATGTGGAGTTTCACTCTTTGGTAAAAGTTCATCTAACTGAAGTCAGCTCTTTATAAAAAGAAATAAAAATGTTTCTAATCAGTATTAGAAGCATTTCTTAAAAATTACCTTAAAACTTGTTCGAAATTCTCTTTGCCCATTCGTAAAGCAAAAATTCATGTAATTTTTACCTCGGGTCTTAATTTTATAAAAATTTATACATTTTGCATTTTTATGTACGAATCCTGTGGGAATTTTTATTGTCTGTGGGCAATTGAGTTTTTATGCAGGTGGGAATATGTGTAGAACATAGAATTTTCATTGCCATGGAAAATATTTCTGACTTGGGAATTTTTGTATTATAGTCGTGGGGAAAAAAGAAACTTTAGATGGGAACTCAACCGGACAGCTATGGATCACACGACACTTTTGAACGCGGTTGAGAAATTTTTTGCGAAGGACGGAAAGGGATAGCAAATAAGTGCAAAAGAGCTAAACTGAAAGTGTTCCCACGAAATATGAGTACTGCCGGTGGTGAATGGGCAGTATTTCGGTGCAAAAAAGTATGCTTAAGAGCAAAAAACTTCAGTTCATGAAGTTATGAGTGTTGTAAAATGTCAACTCATTTGAGTGGCGTGTGATATGCCTCCAAGAAGAAGCGAGATAGGAAAGTTTCCCAGCAGTTTCAAGATAAATAACTTCTTCGTTCGAAGCAACAATAAGGAAGAGTATAAAAAATCCGGCAACTTCTGGTACATTTGCCAGAAAAAATATGAAATGCAATTTTGTCGCTTCTTCAACGTAAAACAAGTTTTTATACATGTGATATTAATCGATGTAATTGCGATGAATATTAATTTGTATCGCATTGTTCCCTAAATGTTATTTTCATACTATCCTGTAAACCACTATTTGCTCCTACGCGCCAAACCAGAAAGCCGAAATTATCAATTCTCAAAATACCTGCAAAATTCCCACCCAGAAAATGCTGTGATATGACCAATGACCATCTGGAAGTGATGGTAGCAAAGCCCACGGAGGGACGTATAAAAAACTCAACTGTGGAAATTTGGGTCGGCAACACTGATCGTCTAACGAAAAAAATCCATATACAATGAATTTTCCACTTACCTATTCTCAAAACTGCAAATCTTGCGCCACGAACCTAGCCTTTGAACAACCAATTAGAATATAGGAATACTTCGTCTCAATCAAGTGCGAGAAAGTCCGTCGTAAATTTTTCTGCTTTCGCCGCTCTGCGTTTATACAAAGTGTATGTATACCACAATCGACTCAAGAAAATCGAAATTTTCAATGTGAATTTCCAGGAATTTTATTCTTTAATTCAACAGCAGTAATACTAATCTGTTACTTACAGTTACATGAATTTAAAAAGATTTCTTGGTAAATAAATTTATTTTAATTAAACATCCACAGAAAAGCAGAAACGACGTGGTTGGCAATTGACGGCAATTACCAAACTAAAAAAAGATGGCGATTGGGATGAGGATTTTATTATCGAGATATTTTTAGTACTACAAAAGCTGCATTTACACAACATTGTTTGAAATAACGATTGCCTTGCTTTACACGATCCCTGTTTTAGATCATGGAATTTGTTGAATATCCACTTCATTAAAAAACCAAATAGAAATACATTTCTCACAATGGCTTGATATATGGTGCTCTTTATCAGGAAGTGGGGTATTAATAATTTTCCCTAATAGCCTGTATAGAAACATAAATAAGTCAAATTCTGTGGGGACAAACTATGCACTTACTATTAACAAGTATGTGAAATTAGTATCTGTTTGATGTCTGTATCAGTGCTGCTAATGTACAGATAGTTTGAAGGCAGTTGCCCCCGTATTTTTTTTTACACCAATCCATTTTTTCTACCAAAAAGACCTATCCATTTACACCTTCTATCCATTTACTGTCTAGCAAACTGTTTACTCGACAGTTTTTAAAAATCGGCTGATAAGAATGGCTAGATGTCACCGCATGTATGTGTTACTAAAAAGGTGTGTGTATGCAATAGTCTAAACTGAATTGGTTTGTTTGCTACGTCTACATCTGTACGTCACCGAAGGTTTTTTTTTATTTTTTTTTAATAACAAATTTTACAGTATCTCTCTTAAGAGAAGCTGCTCTTTTCCTATGCTTTTAGCACGAGCTACTGTTTGTTTGGTTGAAACTGGGAGGGAAAGGAAAGGGCTAGAGCGAGTTTAATAAATTCAACCCGCATTGTCCATGTTTTCAAGCCAAATTTTATGCTTTTGCTGTAAAGCAACAAAATAGGTTGGGGTATGTTAAATCCGGTGTAAACAGCGTTTTAGAACACACGTTACGTAATTTAAGTACCAAATTGTTCGCCCGCCAAATAAAAGATTTTTTTTTGGAAAAGTTGGTAATAAATTATAGTAATTACATATTCAAAATTAGTAATATTATGACTACTTTTAATACGCGGTTATGGATATCTCATGCACAGAACGTAAATTCTAGCTGTGCTTTTTTTATTGGGTTGGCATATAAGTTCGTTTGGTTTTTTATCAATATAATATCAGTCATGGGGGTTCGCTTTTTTTCTAAGCGCTATCGGGCAAATATAATACACATTTAGAGGTTATATGTGACCGTTTATATTGTCCTGTGTTTGGTGTGGTTATATCAATATTGTGTGTGGTGCGAAGCTATATATAGGTCATATAGTTCATATATGAAAATGGAAATATGTAACATGTCAAAAATAATGGAATACAAGGTCGCGCCAGTCAGGTTTCAAAATTACCTCGTGCTGCGCATTACGTCACAATAGCCATTCAATATGGCCGAACTGTCAAACGCGTATACATTCCATATGTAAAAATGCAAACATTGCTGTGAAATTTTAGATATTGCAATAATTACTTGGTTGTAGGAAATAATTATTGTAAAAAATTGACAAGGTAAAGAGATTTGTGTAATATGCGCTTTGTATTTCAGAAATAATTGATAATTTGTCTTGTGTCAGCCGATTACAAGAAGTACGAATTCAGAGTTGGCTTTGGAGCGATTCACGGTGCTGCGTATATTTGGTCAGGCCAACTCGAAGAGCTTGCGCTTTCTCTTCGAAGACTGCAAAGAGTTCATTAGTTCACCAGAGCCGAACTGATGCGTGAAGGCTTCAAAGTGCATCAGCACCAGTGAAGCAAAATTCGATCGATAATTCGATTTTCACACCAGTCGCAGACACCACATCTCGAACCTAATTTTAATCGAACAGAGGACCTGCGCCGGTATATGCAGCAATTGAGACACACGAACTGCTGCTGCTCTAATTTCAAAAGTGTTCCTATCGATTCGCTTGATCAGCTAGCGTTGATTTCAAATTTTAACTTGAAATATAGAGGTGCTCTTATATTTTGTTTGCTTTGCAATATTTATTAGACACGTATTATGTTACAGGAAATATATTTTAAAAAGTTTATAATCATACGTTTTTACATATATTATATCAGTAAATTCGACGCCTTATAACTATTTATCGACTCATTTCGGCTAAATTTTGCTACCGTATGCTTTGACGAATTGTTACCAAATAGTGTATTGAGGTTAAATATCTATTAAGTGGGGTTGGCGACCATTAAGGCCGGCCGCACATGGTATACGTTTACTCTATTAAACTTTATTTACGAATTACTACCGGCTTAAAATCGTTGCCGTCGAAGAAAAATTTTCGGCGAAGTGCTTCGGTTAAGTAAATTCCTATCTATTTACAGAGATAATATCTATAATTCATAAGCTATTTGCAGAGATTTATCTCTGCTATTTATCCACAATTATCTGGAATTGTTGGAGGAAGTATTTAATTTATTCAAACTTCACTATTGAGAGCTGTAGAAGCAGGGATGAGCGATAGTTCAGACGAAGAATGGTCACCAGATTGGATACCGTATAGTCAACGTAAAGATTGGGCAGATGTCACTCCCATAGCGCAGGACGATGGCGAAAATCCTATCGTGGCAATATTCTACAGCGTCAAATGTAGGAATAAAAAAAATATTCGCAACAAATCATTGCAATGCTTTCTTTAAAATTTGCTGCTAGTTCGCGAAGTCTTCGATTATTTCCGTGCCATTCTGGCCTCACAAGAAAAGTCTATGCGCGCACTTGAACTTACCAAAGATGCACTAAAGCTGAATCCGGCCAACTACACAGTGTGGCAGTACCGTCGAGATATACTACGCGAACTCGACTTCGATCTTTACGAGGAGCTGTACTACATCGAGGAGGTGATACGCGACAACGCTAAAAATTACCAGGTCTGGCATCATCGCCGTGTTATCGTAGAATGGCTTAATGATGCATCCAAAGAGCTTGATTTAACTGAGGTTGCATTAAAAACTGACGCCAAAAACTACCATGCTTGGCAGCACAGACAGTGGGCAATACAAACCTTCGAGTGGGTGTCGGTCTTTATTCTAATCGGGAATGCCAGCTTCCGGGGCAGAATCTCACATTTCCCCTCAATAGTTATCGAAAAGAGAAAAAAGGGCAATAATCCTCCAAAAGAGTAAATAGAAGGATTCAAGTAGGAACTGGCAGTCTTGATCCTTATCGTAATATCGATGTCTCATCAATATAATATCGCAATACAATATGCCACTATTTCTTTTTTCCTTGTTTACTTCTAGCTTGTATGATGACGAGTTGGCTTTTGTCGATCGTCTTATTGCTGAAGATATACGTAACAATTCCGCTTGGAATCAGCGTTTCTTCATTGTCAAACACTATGGCTTCACCAGTGAAGTAGTCGCGCGAGAGCTGCATTACACCATGAACCGCATACGTGTTGTTAAAAATAATGAAAGCGCCTGGAACTATCTAAGCGGCGTGCTTAAAGAAAGCGATGATGCTTTGCTCGAACACAACCCTGATGTCTTGGAGTTTTGTGAAGACCTCTACGATGCGGAAGTGCGTTCACCATACCTACTTGCATTTCTGATTGATCTCTTCCAAGAGAAGTGTTTGCATACAGAAAATGTGGGCAACCGCGAATTATTATCTCGAAAGATATATAGTCTCTGCAATGATTTGGCAATGAAGCATGATGTTATACGCCGCAAATATTGGCAGTATGTTGCTGAACAGTTTAAAAGAAAAATTACCGCAAAGCGGATGTAGGGTTTAAGGAAAAGTTAATAGTGTTTCTATTGCTACATTTACATTGTATAGTCCGTTGACCTCGATCGGCAATAACAAATTCTATACATTTAGCAACTTTTTAAACTTTTATTCGTAGATTATTTTTTCACTGAAGTCCTTTTTAGACCTTCAGTATATCTTCGGTAGAATTTCTCATATTGTTTCAATCATAAGCAAAAAATTATTTCGCGCAAACCCCAGTCAAATATTTGCAATGTAACTGCAGTCTACAAAATAATGGGTTACTTTTATATCAATATTTTTCTACGAAGAAATATGTTATAATGGGAAAATAAAGAGTTTCAAAATGGTGGTATAAAAAAGTGTTTGTTATACTTTCCTATATTTATTGCTAACAAAAAGAATACCAATTATTTTCAAACACGACCGACACAGGCACTAAATTAAAATACTGACATTATTTGACACTCCAGAAATTTATATAAAATATTTTCACAATTTGACGAATAAAAAACATTTACGTTTAGAAAGTTTTTAAAGGAAATTTTATACGCAAGTACTTCCTAATCGAGTTGAACATCGCAGTGTGAAACGCGAAATTGAAGTTCAAGCCGTTTGAACTAGCTTAAAGCAAGTTAGTGCAGTTGTCATCCCATCTTTTCCTTGAAACTATTTTAACCAATTTATTCAGTGGAGTTATTTTAGCAATACTTGGCTTTGCTTTGCAAACGAATTGCCGAAATGTTAACACTATATTCGTTTGGTGAACATAAAATGTTGGTATGTTAGCGTTATATACGTCGAAATGTTAACCGATTAAGGCATTAAAATGCCTTGGCGAGATTCCATTGTTTCTCCCTGGCAATGCTTTACAAGGTGACGCTCCGAAATATAATTGAATGGTCATTAATAGGCGGGACATAACTTCTTGCGGTAAAAAAAACGCTGCTTTCATATATATTTTAACTATATTATATAAGTATTATAACAATGTATTTCTAATTTTTTATACATTCTCTATTTCACATAATTTTGAAAAATCTTTACACAAGGTTATTTTGTTTTTTTTTTCCATATAAACCACCAACTTAAATTCGAGACTTCTTGCGGAATTATATTTCCTAAACGTTTTGATCTTGGTTTTCAGATTTATATAATGATGACTCTCTTTGATCATTCATCTATTTAAGCGTTCGGATTGCCTTGTGTGCTTCCACCATCTTCTTTTACTCGAATACTATTTTCGAGCTTTTCGAATTCCTTGCTTGTTACGTTATCCAATTCATCGGAAACCTGTTCCACAGACTGTACCTCGGGAATATAGAACTGCAGCATATTCTGAACTCCATTCTTGAGAGTTACAATCGAGCTGGGGCAAGAAGAGCACGAGCCCTTTGCATACCACACAAAGCATTAAAAGTTGTTTCGTAATGCATTCAAATATCCTACCTGCATTTTAAGCTTCACAACGCCATTATCGTAGCCCATGAAAATTATATCGCCACCGTCTTCTTGAACTGTGGGTCGAATGCGACTGTCAAGAAGTTCTTTTATCATCATTACCGTGTCATCGTCATCATCCTCAATCTGAGTGTCTGCATTTGGCTTAGTTTCGTGTAAAAGAGGCAGGCCGCTTGCGAAGAAGTCCATTATAACTGCAAAAACTTCCGGCTTAATGATGCCCCACTCAGCGTCTTCCTCCTTAGATATGGTTATGAAGTCGCTGCCAAAGAACACAGATCGCACGCCCTCCACACGGAAGAGCAACTTAGCTATGAAGCGACTGGTATATATTTCTTCTGCTCCTTACGCTCCGAAACCACTTACCCAGAGGACTGCAATGAGCCGCTTTGCCGCTTGGAAAGTCGTATGTGTTGCCCTTGCCAAGCACATCGGTACCCGGCAGAAACTTTAAGCTGTCCGGATTTGGTGTGTCCTGTGTTTGTATAAACATGTAGCGGTTCTGGGTGCCGTTTTGAGGCATCTGACTTCTTTGTGACTGCAGGGAAGCACCACTTGTAGTGCTTCTGCCGATTGCTCCATACTGAACTAAATTACGTCGCACAGCAGAACTTCTGTGTGCATATAACTGTTTGGGACTCGGTTAATGAATAACTTTATATACATGCCTTACCTTAAGAATATTTTAGCCGAATTTTCGAAAACTTTGCCTGATTTACGAATGCTCCATAAAATTAACTTGGACATTTACCTCAATTTTAAATAACTACTGCAAAAAACTGTTAAAAACAGATGATCGGGTAAGTAGAGATCGCTATTGTAAATTCACCTAATTGCACTGGTACCAGAGATAAAGAGATACGAAACTTCGTTTACAGCTGTCAAAAGCTTTACTTTTTTAGTAAACATTCATTAAACTCAACAATCTAACCTAGCTAGCCAAGTTTACGGTATCGGGCTGCCGTGAGAAAAGGGTTCTTTGTTTTTACTACTAAAGTTGGATTATTTACGTATTAAATTTATTACATTTTTAATGAATGCTTAAACGAAATGCATTCAAACTTTTAAAAATATTAGGGGGCTTGTTTAATTTGACAAGTCCTGATAAATTATGGAAATAGTTAAAATCTTCTAAGGAAAACTACTACATACTAACAACTTTTAGGAATTTTCAAGCAGTGTATAAAATGTTTATAAAATGAATTCATGTTTATAAAAAATAATAAAACTAATAATTGTATTTAGCATATAAATATATATTAGCACTGCTTTTATATCGAAAGTTTTCTTGACATAATTCTAAATTTATATTTGGTATGGTACAAAGTACTTAAAAAGTCCTAAAATATACAAGTTAAGCAACGCTGAAAAAATTTATATGTTGAGTTTCTTGCAAGTTTGTTGTATTTGGACTAATTGGTGCTTATAAGTGGCAAAATTATCTGTTTGGAAGCAAATGTTTTTCGGTTCCTTTGAAGCGCAAGGTCCGTGTTCAGACGAGAAATAAAATTTGGTTAATTCGCATACACTGTGTGAGCTCACAAGCCATACAAAGAATAGACGGACATTTGAAAGTTTCGTACCTCTTTATCTCTGATTTCCACACCCTTTGCTAGCTTTTCGATCAATATTTGTAGTTTTCCTTTTTTCTGCACGAGACTTGCATATACGCTAATAAGCACTTGGCATTGCAAATTTTCTATATCTATCTCGTCTCCTTCTTTGCGTTACAAACGGAAGAACAAAGTGAATATACCCTAATTTATTATACCCTACTCCCTTCGGGTGTAGGGTATAATACATTTTACTAACATCGTAGTTTCATTCTTTGGCCCGCATAGATAGACCTCCATACCACCTGCGTTCATTTCGAACTGCATCGTCGCCTGCATGCTCAAGCTTTCCTTTTTCGCTTACGAAACCAACTTATTTAACTAAAATTAAATTAAATTAAGACTTATTGAAAGAATTACTTAAAAACATATTCAGATCTTCTTCACCTTAAATACTTTCTTTGAAATGAATCCAGCCGGTGACCACAACCAAAATGAATAAAATTACTAGGAATAATATAATCATTGCATTTTTATTGGCCAACATTAATTTTCTAATTTAAAATGCCTTGATTCCTATCTGACCATACTTGTATGCAATATCGGAATTTAAAATTAATACATGTGGTTAAATATTATAATAAATAATATATTTATAAATCCACTGAATCTGGAGCACCGAAGGCCTCTGGCTCTTCAGTTTCAAAATTTGTGTCAAACAGAGCGTTGCATGCAGCAACAGCAGCATTACGCCGAGCTATCTTCTTTGAGCGACCATTACCGATAAATTCACGACCATCCACAACCACGCCAAAAGTTTGAATCATGTGTTGCGGCTTTGTACCAGTGCTGCCATAGTCGGTGTAACTCAAGCCTGGGCGCATCTAAAACATAGAATCACAAATGTTTTCAAGCATTAAGATTTTAACGAATATTTGGCCATCCTTTCACTTACAACACAGAGCAAGGTAGCCGGATGCATAAAACTCCAATTTTCTGGAAGCTCAGTACGTACTGGAGGCTTCTTCGGTTCCTTTACTACAGCACCATTGTCAGATCCGCCCGTGTTAGCCGCACTAGCCGATGCAGGATGAAATTCTGGAACCTCATAGCCTTCACTTTCCCATTCGGAAAATAGCTTGTAAAGCGCAAAAGAAGTCAAGTTAATCATGGGGACATCGTCAGTGTCGTTAAGAGTTTGGTTAACAGCTTCGTCTACGTTAGTTTCGACAGAAGTTACGCCTACGGATGGAGAAAAAATTAAGGCTGCTTTATAGGTGAGAATTGGTAAATATAGCCTTTACCTTCTTCCTCACCAGTGAACACAGCAGTCTCTTTAGTAGATAATGATGTGCGACGAATTCGTGGTTTCTCACGCATTTTAGCCAAAACATAGTCTCGTAACGCTCTCTCACAGGCGTTGTTTTTAGCCTGAACTTTCGACTGGCCCGAGCCTTCGTACTGAATATCGTTGACACTGACGACAGCAGTAAAACCACCTCCGACGTTGGAGTTAATGACGAAGTCACCAACTGTAATTCCCTTGACTTCATTTAGTGCCATAAGTGCGTTTTTTGGCAAAATAATTTTACGCAATTGGCGATTCTGGCGAATCCTCTTTTCCTTGGCGCGAACTATGATTATTTATGTACGGATATGTTATTGAATTAGACAATTGAAAATAACGGTGAAAAATTTAGTTACCAGATGACTTCTTGCGATTTGCGAAAATTTTTTTAAACGAAGGTTTATTCCTCTTTCTAGCGGGAAAATCTTCTTCGCCGGCATCCCCGGAATTTTCCTCTGCAAACACTTGATTATATTCTTCGGTTTGATCAGTTTGTATCTCCTGCTTCAGCTGTACTTCAGGTACGTTCTCATTCAATTCCGTTTGCGACTCATCCTGTTGCTCTACCTCCTTAACTTGCTGCTGCTGCTCTACTTCCTTAACTTGCTGCTGTTGCTCTACTTCCTTAACTTGCTGCTGCTGCTGCTGCTCTACTTCCTTAACTTGCTGCTGCTGTGAGAGCTCCGTCTTATTCTTCTGAGGCTGTGCAGTCCTGCTAACCTGCTGGCTTACCTTAGCCGTTTGCTGAGGTGTTTTGGTCTGCTGTTGCTGGCCTTGCTTAGCCGACTGCTGCTGCAAAGTCCTTTTTGGAGTGTTCTGATACGAGTAATTGCGCGGAGCAACACATGCTACAGTTTGCACTGGTGCAGCAGCCTGGTTTGGTACGGATTGCTGCTGCTCCTAGTTTGTAGATTTTTAAATAAAAGCATCAAGTAAAATATGTATACACAACGAAGAATATATTTGGTATTAATAATAGCAATTAATAGTTATGTATCAATACATACGTTAGTTTTTTAAATTATTGCGCTATACGAACCTATTCTCTCCAGTGAAGAGTTAAGGAGCACTCGAAATACGTACCAGAGCTTAGGACAGCTAAGAGCGTAACGAAGCCAGTATGTCTGGTAGTTACTATCCTTTACACTCCTCTCGGTGCTTTAACCACTCGAGTGTGTGAACCGATTCAAGTTATTTGAAATTATTTCAATAACTTTAGTTAAGGACAAGCTATGAACATTCCTACAGCCCCGATCCCAAACGATATATTATCAATCATCTAGCGAATTAGTATCTCAATAAGAGAAGGCCTAAGGTTCACTTTAAGGAGTCTTCAAAAAATCTCGACAGGAATGTGTTTCCATTTCGTCTAAAAGCCTGACTAGATCACTGACTTTACTTTTGTAAGTACATAAAAGTTTCATTACATATTCGGTTTAATTCTGTTTAAACTTCTTTTCTGTTAACCTATTATACATTTTTATATCGAATCTGGAATTGACATGCTCCACATTTCTTAGATCACTACTTTACTCACTTTATTTAAGAAGTTTTTATAAAGTTACAAGCGTGAACTCTGAAGTAATTTTTCAAATTCATTTCCCAAGCATTTTGCAGGATACCTAGGGTCGTGTCCTGGATAGGAAACTGAATTTTAAACGCAGCATTGAAGAGCGAGCAAAAAGGGAGACGTTGGCTCTACATGCATGCAAACAGGCCTTTGGAAAGCGTTGAGGTCTATCACATTGAATGGCTTATTGGCTCTATTCAGAAGTAATTCGTCCTATACTAACATACGAAGTAAAGTATGGAGTCCTAGCATGGTGGACGTCTGTGAGTAGAACGAATAACCTTTCTGCTATTCGGTAAGTATAGCTGAGCGGCTAGGCCGAAATGTTCTCTCTACTACGTGTATGAATATACACATCTAAAGTCATGCAAAGTTTATCTAGTAATGGAATCGGTTTATCTGTGCTCTCCTGCGTGTGCAGGCATATCAAGCGGTTATAAAGCTCATTATGGATTCCATGCCATAGTCTCTTACTTTATAAAGTCGCACTTCTTTATGGCTTCGTAGTAAAGTCGAAGTGGTTCTACATGGTCATTACGGCGTAGGCGAATTAAAGGTCTACGTGGGACTTTCGAATTAGTGGCAACACAATGGACTGTTTCTGGCCTAACTGTTCAGACCGGCTGCCACTTTAACCTAACTTACCTAACCTATTTACCTCTTACTGAAGTTAAGATTACTAATTCGCTTTTATAAAAACCCAATATACAATTTAGTAATTATTTACCCATCAAAATTGTTGCCAAATTCAACATTTTACATTTCACACACATCAACTACAAAAACCTCCAAATTCCGGCGATATTACAATTCGAAGATTAAGTAGTTGACGAATGAGAAAAATTTAGTGTGGAGGGCGGGTTGAAATGGCGTTCAATTTCTTGTTATTTGCATACCGACCTTTTTGCTTTTCAACAGGCAAATAATCACATCAAATTATATATTCGCGCCGTTATTTGATTGTTAGAAATAGGATCGTTTGAGACTTAAGCTTAGCAAATGAACATAGCTAAATCACACAAAACTAATTTTAATGCAACTCTGAGAGAATGCATTCGTAATAATCTGATAAAATGAAGAATCATCAATAGGTAATTTATGGCTAACTGAAGACTGAGATGTACAGAAGTAACTTTTACACAAAAGTGGACTGACCGGCTAACTGATTTTATATCAGAAAAGTTCGGTGCTGCTTATATTCTTGAGTACAAGTTACTCAACCATACCACACACTTCAGTAGTCTTTGTAGTTTGATTATTCAAATTACAAGATTTTTACTAATGAATTCTGACGTAAATAGTACTAACTTGATGTGCTGTAAATTATAAACAAATAAAGTCCAAATAAATAGACAGAAAAGATATTTTAATATCAAATCGTCTTCACGATTTAGAGTAAAACTGTAAGTAGAAGGACGAAATTGTTACATTTTCTTAGTTGTCAAAATTTTGTTCGAAAAATTCTAAACAATTTGTGTATTTTTTTGTTGAAGAGTAAAACTTTACGCTTTTACGTCGTTACTCACAATTTCGCCCTGAATCGTTAAAAAACCTATAATAAAAGAGCCGAAAAATACGACTATATTGCTGCAACGACGAAATGCTTATATTATAGAAGAAAAAGGACCGATTAACCACCGTCTCGTCAGGTCATAATTGCCGTAATATTTGTGTCAATATATTGCTCCAAGTTCCGTCTTAACGTGAAATAAGAAATTATCTTTCAACAAAAAGCCAAAGTGAGAATCCTCCTATAATTTCATTTTTTCTTTTATCTTATCAAAAATACTTTTTAAGAAATTGCATTCGAAAATTTTACTTCTTATGGCAATCTAGGAAACTATCTTTATTATAAGTATATGGAAACTATCTAGAAACTCTCCATATTTCCATTTCAATTAAGCTATTTGGAACACCTAATAAAATTAAGCAGTTATGAATACTTTTTCCTCTCATTAATACATACATATGTATGTATGTATAGTGGAGCTGGACCAAATAATGCACTAAAGATTCTGTAGCTTTACACGAAAGAAGTATATGCAGGAGTTGAGGATTTAACCGCTCAAGATTCGGTCATTGATAAGGAAGTTATTATTAAACAGGAAGATTAATTCGACTCAGCTGATAATTTTGAAGAAACAGCCTCAAGGTATGTCGTTTCTATTATAAGAAACTATGAAGTAGAGAGCGGCGCTTTGGACTCTAGCCTTCTATTTTTACAATATTCATTTAAGAACACAAGAAGGTAAAATTCTACTTATAATTTGATATTTTTTGTAATTTGGTTTGTATTATGATAAATAAATATTTAGAGATGTCACCAACTTTCAACTCTCAAATTAATATAATAATAGATTATCATAAGTATTAAAATAGACGAGACGGAGGTTAGATACAATATTAAAGTTAAATGAACGGCTTATAGAGTCTTCAATTTAAGACTTCGTCGTGCAACAAACTCATAGCTAAAGGGAAAACGAAATCTATTATGATAAGTTCTGCAAACACTATTTCACATGAACGCTGAAAATGCGGCTTGCTATAATATGTTTTTAGTTTTATAAATTCTTCAAGACTTACAAATTTGACTTAACGCTATTTAGTACCGTTTTAGTACAAATTTAGTCGGCGGCTTAAAAATAATATCAACTCTAGCTGTCTTGGTCGGCTGCAAAAAATACCACCAATCGTGTGGTGCACAGGACTCAAATTAGTGGCGGACAATGAATAGAGCATTACTTCAAATTACTCCAAAAGCATTTCTATAGTCTACTAGATAGTTTACATGTAACGCCGCGTGGAGAAAAAATCTTTCCTAATCAACGATATTGCACATGTTCTATCATGTAGTATACCGAAAGAAAAAGGCTATATAGACATGTAAATGATTACTCAACGGAACATATTTTTCAGAAGAAAATTATCGAATGACTTTTACTATTACTTGACTTCGAAGAACTCACTTTACCGCTCCGCTCTGCGGACTTTGACGCTGGCACTAAGCGGTAACGAATCATTGCTAATTAAATACTTTCTGCAATTACTATTTATAATTAAAGTCGACTCAAATTCCGCCTCCTTGCACCTTGCTTCCAAATAATCGATTGAAATTAGTGATGTTATCGTTATTTAAAAATAAATATTTAATACTGAAATGTGATTAACTTCAATTTACGCACTAGCCCAGTTAAAAAAAAACATATCATTAATAACAGAAGCAGACCTAGCTGCTTACGTTAAAAGTTACTGCATTTAGAAATAACATAATAGTCGTATTACCTTATGTTGAAAATAATAGAAGCCAGATATAAGAGCAACAGACCAAATGCTTACGTTAAAAGTTATATAAAGCAGAACTACCATTAGCAGACTACACTGCTTATTTTAACAGCCGTATTTTGTATCTGCGAACGGTACGCTTCTCAACGGTACTCTTTGTTATATTCGTAAAACAGGTGATCAAAATGTATATCTGTGCACGCATTTTGATCAGCTGTTTTACGAATATAACAAAGAGTAACGTTGAGAAGCGTACCGATCGCAGATACAAAATGCGGCAGTAAAAGTCAAAGGAAAATTGTGGAAATTCCTATACAATATTTACTTTAATTGTTGACAATTGAAGGATTCTTTGGTGAAGTTCCTATATAGACTGATAGAACTGAAACGTGTAAATCTAGAAATATATATATATTGTGTGAAACTATAAAAAATTTCATATTTTTTAATTACAGTAAAAAAAAATCTGAATAAAAATATAACAAATCTCTACAACTCTAATTAAAATATTTATCGACAGGGTTGCCACTATAATGATCGATATAATATGATTTAACTAATGCCGTGTATTCACTTAGGTCAAAATTCAAGATGTATGCATCAAATTTGTTAAAATCAACTTTTATTGAGATTTGAAACCTGAATCACACGTTTAAAAGCTGAACCATGATTCGAGTATAAATGATTTTTGCAGATCGTAACAAAAGAATACGAAAATCTTGTAGCTTTGTGGTAAAATATGCATGCACAGAAACTTTTCTGTGAACAGCGTTTCACGCGTAAGCTGATTTTGCTGATAATTTGGGTGTCAACCATTTTGCCGTATTTTGTATCTGCGAACGGTACGCTTCTCAACGTTACTCTTTGTTATATTCGTAAAACAGCTGATCAAAATGCGTGCACAGATATACATTTTGATCAGCTGTTTTACGAATATAACAAAGAGTAACGTTGAGAAGCGTACCGTTCGCAGATACAAAATACGGCTGTTAATCTCGATTGCTACAGATTCCGTAGACTTCTTGTATACGGTTGAAGATGATGAAAAAATATTAAATTACTTTATAGCAATTATAGAATTAATGAGAGAAGGGCAAAGAGGTGAACCCAAACGAAAAAGATGTTGTTGGGTGAAGAATTGGCGGAAGCAGAAAAGTGTTAACCAAAAAATTAGCTCTCGTCTCTATAAATTATGCATAATTATTATGGAAAACTTTGAGATGACTAACCGATAAATTTTTCAGAACAAGCTTTCGCTGAAACGGGCAAATATGTGTATAATGCACTGTTTGTTTCAAATGTCCGCAGAAAAATTCATTTTTAATTTTGGCTGGGAAACAACAACAAATTTTGTACCTTGAAGGACAAGTGGAGCTTGTGTAAACAGCGGTGTATTACACGGTTTCCCCTGTCGCATGAAAAACGTGTATAATGCGTGTATAGCGTGGTAGAGCAAAAGCCACCACAGAGAGCCTTCAGAATCGATTCCTAACAGCTAGGGAATTGCGGAGAGATCTTCAGGACAGCATCGGAGCGAATGTCAGTAAGATAACTGTCCAAAGACGCCTGAAGACTATGAAGCTCGTTGACCTGCCAGAAAACCGCTCTTAACACCTCATATGAGAAAAAAACGTTTGGAATGGACCAAAGAGCACCAAAAGTGGACAGCTTCAGATTGGCGGAATGTCATATTTTCCGACGAATCAAAATTTAACTTGATTGGGCCCGATGGAAAGACGACAGTTCGCAGAAGACCGGGGGAACGCTATTCTGATGAATGCATTCTACGGACTGTGAAACATTCACCATATGTTATGGTATGGGGCTGCATCACATATCATGGAGTTGGTCGAATTTTGGTGCTAGAGGGATCCGTGAATGCAGCCAAAAATAAAACGGTTATCGAGGAAGGGGTAATTCCCACAATTGAGGAGTTAAGCTGCTATGCTGAAAACCCAATTTTTCAAGACGATAGTGCACCTTGCCACCGTGCTCGCTCTGTAAGTAAAACTTTATTTTCGTCCTAAAAATGCATTATAAACTTTGTCTCCTAACTACAGATTTAAAGAAACAGAATTAAAAGAAACTCTCGGGATAAAATCCATGTCCTGGCCCGGAAACAGCGATGACTTGAACATTATCGAAAATTTATGGCGCATAATGGGACGTAAAATCCACCAAAAGTATCCGTGGTTCAGTTCAGGGACTCAAGGACGTGATTACTGAGATGTGGTACGGTGAACAAATTTCACAGGAAATCAAAAATCTGTACAATTCCATTTCGAGAAGATTGGAAGCTGTTTTGAAGGCCAAAGGAGGAACAACAAAATATTAAAGATCAAAAACAAAACAAAAATTAATAGAAATTTAAAAAGGCTAATTTTCTGTATTTCAAGAATATTTAAGAAGAATACAATAAAAAAATTCAATTAAATCCAACCCATTTTCATTTTTCACCCTTTTTTTATAATAGACAATAAAATATGAGAGTATCCCTTTTTTCAGCTTTTTAAGGGAAATGTACCTGTCAGCCACGCCCTCATTTTCGCTAATGGGTTTTACACAGGTAAAGACTTTAGGAATCATATAGTATAAAAAAAAACCCTTAATAAGTAATATAATGATTTTATTATTGTATTTCTTTGTTTAAATAAATAAATAAAAAAAAACCCCCTAAGCGTGCAGGTAGCTTCCATTTTTATGTACAATATTTCAAGAATAATGAAAATTTTTTAGTGCGGTTTTTTTGGCACGAGGTGTAGTTCAGGAAATACAGTTTAGTGGTAAAAATTTTCACCACCTTAAGCTAACTCCTACACTAAAGCGATTCTGGCTTTTTTATATTACGACAACAGACCGCAAAAACTGCATTTTTTAAGAATAATTGCAAAAAAAATTGGGGTGCATTATCGTAGTAAACCTCATCCAAACTTTCTATATGATTTGGACGTATTAAATGGACAATGCTTAATTTTAAACAATCACACATTCTAGTGAGTCCTCGAAAATTAATTTTCTCACAGCTACTATGGATTATAACTTAAGTTGAGTTGTACCAAATTAATTTTATTGAAGCTTCGCCTTATAAGAATGCAGCAAAATTTCAGTTAATTCGGCACAACTCGAGTTGCAATTTATAATAGGGTCTTGTCGGCTCATTCTTCTGACCCGCCGAAATATGTGCGTCAGATTAAGCGATAAAAGCCAAAGATGACGCCGATAAATGGCACGACGTTCGGGGTTTGCCCCAAATATGTTTCCGCATGGAACGGTGTTGTTGGATGTATCTTGGACCACACACTTATTTTCTTATAGAAATGTTATAATAATTGTTACACTGACCGGCGGAATCTATAGTTTTTTTACTTTAGTTTTTGATAAAAAATATCGTCAGGAATCCATTTGTAATAGTATTTGCAGAACTGTATAATTTCACGAAATTTCGAACTTACCAAAATTCCTCCTGATACGAAGGGTTTCGGTGCTGCTGTACGTCGTGGACGAATCATTGTTGATTATATACTTGGCCTGAATAATATTTATGAAAATATAATTAAAACTGACCAATATTCTTGTAATAAATCGATGAAGAAGCAGATACTAAAATCTTCAGTTTTGTAGAATTCCACAGATAGCGTATCTGAATATATGCGTTAACCAGGAAATTTTTTCAGTTTCATACTGGAGTAAAAGAGTCAGAAATAGGTTATCTTCATTGAAAGGATAGCAAGTGAAGGAATAAATGAGAAAAATAATACATATAAAGGTCCACAATGTTGCCAGAAAATGTTAAAGTAAAACCTTGGTATTATAATAAAGAATAGTGGGATTTTGTGGCTAGAATCCATAGCATTGAACTATAATAATGGTTATTTATTAAAAATTTTGACAAATGTTATATTGGTCGAGAAAAGTACAACTTTTTAATTTAATTACTTTGCATACAAAATTTTGGCGATGATTTAGATGTCTTGAATATTAGTAAAAAAATATTATTTTTAATTTTTCTACTTTTGCAAACGAAAACTAAAACTGCAGAAGATAAAGTCTGAAATAAAAATTCGTTTGAGTTTCTCACGATTTGAATAAAAATCTTATGTGAACAACAACAAAAAGTTATTCTTTAACTTTCGGAATCATAATTTTGCAATTCAAGAAAATTATTTATGTCGGTACTAAAGTTTTTGCTCCAGATTAACTATTTTATTAGGCTATTTTTTTTAAATTAACTTTAAATATATATTTTTTATAAAAAACAATAATTTCGCCTCTTAACAAATGTTTTTATAAGTAGGCAGACCACTCTATTTTTGAACATTTTGTTGTCTAGATACTGCAGGATAAAATCGCGTATTAATATTTTGTACCGTTCATAAAATATTGCCAACTTCCGTATGAGTAGGCGGATCACACCCATTTTTTGCAAAAATTTTAGTAATGGCGCTATATGTTCCGAAATAAAACTATGTTATCTCACACAGTTTAGGAGATATTTATCTCATAAAATTTTTAAAACGAGATGCCTTTACACCTTCGTATGTAAAGTGGGCGTGTTTGTTAACCGATTTCGCCCATTTTCCTTTCCAACAGCCTATGATGACAGATAATATTCATACCAAATTTCATGACGATACCTCACGTCCGTCTGTCTGTACAATCGGTTTTGTTGTTTTTGTTTTAAATGGGAAATTATATTTTTAAAAACTTAATTCGTTGGAGCAGAGTTCCTTGAGGAAGATTTAGCTTCTTTTGACCACTGTTCGAAAGTTATGAGGACTAATAACGCACAATAAAACTGTACGTTCAAAAACATCTTTGGAAAACACATATGTTTTCTAAACATGTTTCTATTCCGTGCAGATAATGACTGTTTTTGTTGCTGTTACTGTTTGGTTGTTTTGTTACTGTTTGGTTGCAGCAGCGACTGCCTCATTCTTTAATATTACTTATGAATTAACCTCGAAAATAACAGTGGGACGACTTTCGGTAGTTACTTGAAATTTCTTTTCCAATTAATATTTTTGCAAATAAACATGGCTGCCTTATTTTAGTAATTCTGCAGGAATGAATCTAGATCATTTGTTTACTTAACTAATTTTTTTAATCCAAGTTTTTTATTAGTCACAAACTTTCGAAAACTGGTCTGTACTCATGAATGTGTGTGTGTGTGTGTGCTGGATTGTATATACGACTGCATGCTGCTATATACCTACATTAGATGTAGATTTGTATTTATATAAGAAATATATCAAGGGAAACTTTAGTTATATACTGAGAAGTACCAGGTATATACAAACATACATACACGGCTGGCTTATGTTCTCCCTTGCAACAAAAAGAAAAAAAATTGCCTACAAAGAGTACAGTCGTGCCATAGAATGGAATAGTGGACTGAAAACAACAGGAACTAAAACTGCACAGTGGCATAGAAAAAGGCAAATCCATTTCTACGGAACTGAATGCGAAAATAAAATTTGGTATTTTAAAATCTTTTTCTGCTAAAAATCCAAGTTAGGCTAAGTTAAGGGGGTGTTTGACTCCATGATACCACGTCAATTCCACGACTTCAAATTAAACATTGGCCATCCCTTCAGAATTCATAGCTAATTTAAAAAATTAACCACGAAAAGTTTAAAACGCCGCTTTTAATTCCATTAGAACTCATTTGCCTTAAAGTTAACGTTGTCTCAGAAATATACTTTTCTTATGATTTTTTATATTATTACGTTATGTATTTAAATTGGCTTTATCAAAAACCGTACTCAAGTTGAACTTTTAATATAAATAATGTGCTGTGCCGCAACCAACCGACGCGACAGCGTGTTTATTTCAAATGAAGTCAAAAACCGGGAGTCATGCTGAAAATAATAGGTTTTTCTTGCTTGGAGGTTTTTTGCCAACGCTGAAATGTGCGCAAAAGTGGGCACAACCAGATACTCCTGCTGGATTGCTGGCCGACAGCAATCGGCTCAGTGTGCTCGCCTGTGCTCACTACGCCAAGCCAAGCCAAGCCAAACAAACACCATGGTATTTCTCAGCCAACGATTTCTCCCACGAACTCGAGCTCTCTGCTTGTTTACGGACGATTGCTACTGGTATATAAGGTTAGAGCAGGCCAGCCTACAGCATTACAATACTAAAGAGTGAGCAGTGTTGTCTGATTCGAAAAATAATATAAAGAAGTGCGGGGCAGAAGCGGAAAACCTTCTGTATAGCTGAAAAATTGTGGGAAAGAAACCACAACAACAAAAGTGTAAACTTCCATTCACATTCAGGGTTGCCACTCACCACAAAATTGTACTACCAACTGGTAGCCGAAATTTACCAAATGAATGAAAAAACTATCAAGATATCTCGGCAACCGAATGAAAGAAAGAAAAGAGACAGTTAGTATTAGAGTTCGAAGGTTTATGTAAGAAATTAAAAAGTCCTATTTCCTAGATAAAATTAAATGTTTTTGAATATAATACATGACATTTTCTAAATAATTTTTTATTGAAAGGCTGACATTTTCACTCTCTGGTCACACTGTTGCAGAGTGAATATCAGCAACATCACAACGTTTCTGGACATGCATGTTAAGATAAAAACGCACACGATAAAAATAGCACAAAATAATGCACACAAGAAATTAAACAAGATAAAACTCTGATTCTGAAAACTAAATGAATTAAGAGAATTAGTTATAATACGTCCGCGGTGAATGAGAACGGATCACTTAAACTGAATCGCTCATTTCTTTGAAGTTGTCTATTTTCTTTCTAAACTTTCTAAAATCGTAAATAAGGAGTAGTTTGTCCTTTTGAAAACTCGTATTGACGTTCTTAAGCGGCAAGTTTTCCAAAATGCTATAACTTCTCTATTTATACAAAGTGATAAAAAAAATCCAAATTATCGCAAAAAATTGTTGTTATACCTAAAGTTATATAAACAGGATGAATAAATCTATCAAATGATAATAAAAATTGCATAGTGAAAATCTACCAAATTTGAGAGAAAATTACCATGGTGGCAACACTATCCTTGATGAGGCCAGTGTACAGTGGCTATCTTTTGGAGAAGATGACCCAAAATATTCTTCCATTCCTTTCATAATAAATCCTGCACGCTCTAAATTAAGTTCAAGATTTTCATCAAAACCTGCGTTTCTTATAAAAATAAAAAGGCGGTTGGGAAATAGGCCTTATCTCGAGTATCTTATAAATAATTTAAAATTGAAAAGACGTGATAAGGGCTTAAAAAAATGACATGATTTGACACGTTCTAACATAACCAAAATATAAACAATTTGACTATATAAAGCATATGGTGGATATTTATCAATTGGATACCCATGGCAAACGGGTCCGTAATTCTCTCACATTTTAAATTAATTGAATTATCTATTATGGATTCACATTTAAAGTAGAAAAATTCACTTAAAAGATAAAAAATTCTTAAGCTTTTGCCAATATTATTGATTCGACTTGATACATCTTCTATTATAATATTTTTGAAAATTATACGTGTATTCCTTCTTTAAAACAAGTTTAACTTAGAAAACTATATGAATTACTTAGAAAGTTAGTATATAAATTCTATTATACCAAAGCTGATCCGTTATGAATGAAAAAGATAAATTTAATTTTTTCCCTGTAGAATTTTTAGTCATGAAGCTGTCAATCAATCATAGAAAACGTTGAGTAACTGGAAAATTGGCTCTAAGCACGTTAGACCAATAATGACGACGTATATAAAATAAGTTAGGAATGGTTGAAAACCATGAGGACATAAATAAATTGTGCTGCTTTTTCCGAATGTTGACTACTGTGCAAAGACTGTAGCAGACGGTGCACAGACTTTGGTATAACAACAAAAACTGCGGCATATAGGACGTAGTTGACCGAACGGTGATGGTGTTAGGAGCGGGACGGGCAAGCGAGAAGAAGAGAGATCGAGAGAGAGAGCAAGCGAGCAGAATGACTGCGGCAGCACGGTGAAGGCATCAATTCAATTCAATAGCCTTTGCACAGGCAATTGCCATAGCATTCGTTGTTGGTACGCTGTGTGTTTTTAATATAGCAGCGGCGAGCAGCATTGAAAACTGTATTGAAGTGATTCAACGCTACCAGCAGATCCAGCGCCAGGCAAATCCACGGCATCGTACGAGACGATACGAGCCCATACGAGACAGTATCCACGATACTATATGGTACAATACTATATGCTGTACTGCAGAAAGCCAGTGAGCAGCGCTAAACGTGTATCCATAAGCTAAGCCAGCAAGTGTAGGCAAGGCAAGCATTATAATAGCCAGTGAGTTGTGGAAGCAGAGTGAATAGCAGAGCAGCAGAATATTTCCCACTGCGCTTCTAGGCTACGCTACCAGCGCCATGGAGCATTTTCATCAGATTCAGGTAAATCCGTATAGATTTCGTTTCTTTTTCGTCGATTTGTTGCTTTTCGTCGTCTTTCGTCGCTGTTTTTATACTTTTTCACCATCAATCGAAATCAAACGCAAGCGAAAACGTAACGTAATGTAATCGAGAAATGTTTTGCTGCGATGATGATAATAATTTATATGATCGGACGGAACGCCGCAGAGCTGAGAAACGGGCGTATATATTAGGTGGCGCTGTCAATAACAACGACAACATCCGCTGCATACTTATATAAACAGCACAACAAGCCGAGACGAGTAATGAACAAAGTAAATTTAATTTTGTTTGTTAAGCAGCGTTGTGTGTTTTTCCGCTATTATCTGGCTGAATGTAGGTTTCTGATTTGTATGAATCAACTGCAAATGCTTGCAATGCAGCCGACATGCATTCCCAAAAAGAAAACTGCAAGTCGTTTAGAGCTGTTGAGAAGCGCGGAGCGATCGAATTTTATAAGTGACGAGCGACGGTTCTGCGAAAGAGGCCAAAAATAAACGGGAATGGATACTTTTTGAAAGGTTAAAAAAAATATATGAAGTGTTCTTAGTGAAAATCGAAAAAAGAAAATTTTTGCAAAAAAACAGTATTTGCAATCAAGATTTACTCAAATCAAAATTTTATTAAAAAAGTGTCAGCCTTGTTTTTCTACATATTAACCTAAAAAAAAAATTATTGAAAAGAAGTGAAAGGGTATAAAAATAAGAGAAGAAAAATTATTTATAAGTTTTATAATTTTCATGTAAACGGATATAAGTGCCACGCCCATTGTTCTGACATTTTGGCGTAAACGAGGTGCAACGTGTAAACACAAAATTCTGCGTAAACATAAAAGCTAAAATTACTCCTTTGCCAATGTGTGCGTTGATAGTTACTGCAAAAGTGCCCTAAAAAAGAATTTTTGAAGTTTATCTACTTAAAAATTCTTATTTCGAAGGCAACAGAAACCGCGAAAAAGCAAATCTTGCAAATATGGCATCCTGTGAAAAATCAATTTCTCAACGTCCGTCTACACACACGTCCTTACATATATGCTTGCATATGCAACTGTACAGAAGAAACCAGAAATGTGAATAAGATTGCGTAATAGAAATTTTCTCTGGCTTATGGAAAACGCAATAAATCAGATTTTCCAGATCAATTCAAGTGTATTTAAGATTTATTTCACAATCAAAATGTGTCGGAATTGCCACTATTTTACCCACAAATCCCTTTTGCTCTTTACTCAAGTATATCAAGCGGTCCCTTTTTCGTAGATTGCAGCGCGGCGTCGCTGTACCACGCCACCATTTTATTTCGTGAGATTTCGCGCGCAATAGTGTTGCCATTGCAAAAAACTAAAAATGCCATAACAACAAAACTTCCCGCCAAAAACAAGATTGGTAACAGTGCAGTATTTTTTTCAGTTGAACTGAACTAGCATTTGTGCAAATAAATTAGCTTTGTGTTCAATCTTAGTGTACAATTTTATCGCAGTGTATCGCTATATTTTGCGGTGTTGACGCAGCACTGTGTACTTCAAAAACAACATCATTTTTAGCTAAACTGATTCGGCTTAGATAACATTAGCTGTAAAGTTTAGCTTTATACACTTTAGCTGTGAGAATTGCGTGTAGTATTGTTCTGTCGTAAAGTCATCTTTTCAGTCGAATTTCTGAATTCGACGAGTCATTGCTATATTAATGCGGAGCTTAATATTTCTACGGATGGGAAAAATATGTAGCCAGTTAGTTTCATCTCGCTTAATTTGAACTGCTTTTTATAAACTAATAGTGGCACTGAGCTGCATGCTTGACTGTGAACTGCGAGGACGTTGGTCAGATCTCGTCGGATACAAAGTCTTCGGAAAAATATTAGTTATAGCTAGAAAATACTAATACAAATTGGGGACATCTGACAGACACCAAAATCTTGCAACGATAGGGTGATGTAAAAGTGAAAGGTTTTCATTTTCTTGTTCGCCCCAAGAACAAAGCCGGGAAATGTCATTCCAATGTAAACAGGTGCCAAGACAACGTGATAGTAAAAAAGTGTCATTTCAGCTAAGGTCTCAGTAAATCAACGTCAAGAGGTAGATTTACCAGAGAGAACAATCTTAATAGACTAAAAAGCATTGTTAGGATTTTGTGAAAAGTGGAAAAAAAGTACTACGGACTGAAAGAACAAAATATTTTCAATCTTGTACCACTTGAGGTCAAATGAAGTTCCCACACAAATGTGTTGAGATATCGAAAAAAGTTAATTGTTACACAGAAGAATAACAGTTTTTAACGAAATTCTACGGAGGATTTTTTTTACATTGCTAAACACTTCTTTCAATTAAAAAAGGAGAATTAAAGCAATTCCCTGAAATCAAAGCTATAAAGTGGAATACGGGATTAACCAAATAATCTTACATCTTAGAGCCAATAAACGGTGGATGTGTTAAGGGTTACATAAGGGTAAAACATTATAAAACTATAAAACGGAATGGAAAATTCTTAGGAAATAAAGGAGTCACTAAAGGCTGTCATAGTTCAACAAATATAAAAGAAATAAGAGTGCAAGAGTAGATTACAGGTATACATTTGACATCAATCGTTAAGTTAGCTGCAATCAATTAGTGGAGGGTAAATCGCAAAATAAGAAAAAATTATATTATATATCATAAAACCTTAAAAGTTTTTAAGTTAAGATTGGTCTGAAATGACATCGCTTATGAGAGCAAAATATGTGGCAACAATGTCTCGGGGGCCCGCTTGCAAGCAATCATTGATTTAGCAAAATTAGACTCGCCAACTGATTATCTCGTATCCGCGTATTAAAAATTGGCGGGAAATTTTATACGATAAAAAAAGAGATTATAAACAACAAGCCTTGCCTAAAAAAACAAAATACATAAAGCAAAGTTCCAGTAGAAGAAATAACAAGCGATTTGCATTAAAATAGCTACTGTCATTCCATAAAACCTGGCAACACTGCAACGAGAGAATAAATATGTTGGAGTCGGGAAAATTGCGCAGTATTTCACAATTGAGAGAGAGATAGAGAGAGAGAGAGAACATCCAAAGAGATAAAATAGAGAATTCACACAGTTTATATTAAATTCAAGTAAATAACATTTATAGAGATTATTTGGTGCATGTAGAAAACAAGAGAGGAAAATTGATTAAAAATTGTCTTTTGCCTCTTTCTGCAGAGTGGTAAAAGAATATACAGTATACAATATAAATTACTTCAAATGGTTGACTGCATTTATATAAAATGCCCGAGCGCTCACATAAGGAGTGAGTGAGATGTAAAGGGAACGCAAGAGTTTCGTATTCATTCATTCGTTCGTTTTTCTGAACATCCACCGACGAACACATTTAAACGATTCGTGTTTTATTGCATGTGTTTAAAATGGAATAATTGCGAATAGTGTGTAAAAGCAGCTGGCATCCCTCTTTTCCGATTTTTTCATGAGAAGAAAGAAAACCGGTTTTCGTTGTCAGGCCAAATATTTTATATGTATTCACGAAAGACAAGATAACTCTTCTGGAACAATGCGGAGGCGCCGAGTGGAAGAAGTAGAAATTAAATTTAATTCGACTACAGCTTCGATTTTCGTACAGGCAGGCTTTGTTGCCACATTTCTATTAAACCCATTATATCATTAATTCGCTTCAAAATGTTTGCAAATTAGTTCTAATGTTACGGCTCGTGGACCTAATAGTGGTTTTATTAACTTTTCTGCGAATGGCTTAGGTTAGTATTAGATTTTAGACATTCTATATTATGTCTTCTTGCGTACTTTTAAGGAAAACCATTACACCCGCCGAGGAACTCTTGATCTCACAAATGATCCTCACGCTACCAAAATTGATAGGACTCAAATATTGCTCTACAACAAGTGTAATTGCTTGTGCTGGACGCAATTTATCGATTTATGGAAGAAACGTCAATAACCAAAATTTGTCCTTTCTCTCCGTTTCTTCACATTATGCTCTCAATTGCACTCTGAGATAGATAATGCTTTCATTTGTTTGTCACAACAGTCGCTAAAAATTTGTTGGAAAACAATACCAGGGCTTACAATTTGACACCTCTGGAGAAAAAGATACGAGTCAGCGAGAAGTTCTTCAAAATGTCGATCGTGTAAACACTGCATTTCGGTGTAGTCTTTATTTCACGTGAAAAGTTGAAATTCGAAATGAAAATAAAGAAAACATAAGTTGTATATGTTCGCAGGTATTAGAAACATTTGATATCAACATCGAGATCTTCCACGAATCCAAGTTGGCACTGAATTTTATTTGAAACAATGAAAACAATTGGCTTTATGTGAGTTAGAGTTGCCTCTGAATCCATTTAATGAAAAACAAGCTTCTGAGGTGCCTTGTACTTTATGGTTAAAAATTCCAAGACTGGGAGAGTTCACAGTGACTTAGCAGCAAGTGTTATGATCGCGGGCGGGGTGATCATGAAAATGTTAAAAGATACTCAAAATATCAGTTTAGGTTTTGGACTGAAGTGATTAGAAGGTGTTAACATTATTTCGCTACTGATGGTCGATACATTTCAAATAAGTGAAGTACAGAGGTAGTCGTTTGAAAGTAGATTTATTCCCTCCATTCACAATAGACTGCAGATAGCTGACACAAACTTTTGTTCAGTGTTGCAAAATTTGTATAATCAAATTTAAAATAAATTTAGTCATAAGCCTTCTTAAAGTATTCTGATAATTACTGGACTGCTTTAATTAAGGAATTAAAATCCTGATACACTTGAAAGTTACACGCCGTTAAAATTGTGGATCCGGTTCTGTTTTTACCTAACACGAGATTTCAGTTCGAACCGAAACCAGTTATTGCATCAAACTTTAGGTCTAATCAAACTACGTACCGTACTGATGTTGAATACATCAATTGTACAAGGAAAACGTGGGCCTTCTAGGTTGGTCTTCTTTGTTTTCGCTTAAGTCCTTAATAATTTCATAGTGATCTTGCTACCTCGTTGATCACACCAGGGGCAGACCTACTTTGTTTTTGAGTTCAACTTCAAATTCGAACATTTTGGTAGTTGATGGAAAACAACAACAAAAGGTGGGGGGGAACTTCGCACAAGTATGAGCTTTCAAATTTACAAGCAAATTTTACTACAATTGATGAGGATTAGCAACGGTGACGACGATTTTTATTATGCCCGCGTACGTCTTACCAACATTCTCCGTCGTCATTCGTTCGATGCCTGGCTTGGTCGGGACGCAATCTAGCTTCCCATAGCCGCAATCATCATCATCAACCAGTTGTGCCTTTCTGCTTACATACATACACACCCTGTAAGTTTAAAACCATGTTTTTATCATACCCCCATGAATACACAGGCTTACATACAAATTTATATAAACATTTTTTCGATATAGTGTTGTATACACAAACACACGTAGATACTTGGAACACAAATGTATAGCTAGCAGACCTATACACTGTGTGTGTGTGTGATACATACACAGACGTCTGCACATACACGCGCACCACCAACCATACCAGGCAGGCAAAAGTTGTGGCATAGCACCGCGCAAGAAAGGCAAAGGCAGGCAACGCTCTACTCAACGTATTAGTGGCCAAGGGCTAGCATAGCATAACAGCAGCATACACAATACAAGAAGGAAACGAAGCTATTCGAAATCGTCCGTACGTACTGCCGCGCCAGCGTCTCTTTGTTTTAAAGTGCTGCTCAATAGAAAAAACGAAGAATTCATTTTTTTATTTCTTGAATTTGCTCGGTAAAAGCAAATGCCGTGGATAATAAGGAAAAGCAAAGCGGCAGCAGCAGCAAAATAAAGCGTTTTATGCTGTAACGACAACGACGCAGTCTGCAAATAGGTTTTTGTGGTTTTTTTTTTATTCCAAGCTTTACGAGTTATTTTATTGATGAGTGCAGAAATTTCAAGGATTAATTGAAAGTGAAAAGCTTTTAAAAGCGTCCTTCCGTTCCACTGTAAATCCAATATTGTGAATAAAGTGCGTAACGTCGTGTGTGCGTTGGTTCAAAGCAGTTATCGGTTCGGTACTTTAAATACGATCAAAAAAAGTGATAAAAAGGGTACGAGCAGTAGTTGAAACTATTGTGAATGTCCAACGTGCTTTTAATGGCGTAGCTTCCAGTTAATAGCTTCTGACGGAATTTTTCTGGTTTGGTGTAAACCAAAGAAGTGAAATTTTTAATATAGTTTCTGATTTGAGGTTTAAGAAACCTTACAAAGAGGAGGGCTGTAGTTATAGTGCATATAATTCCGCCTCCTAGTTACACGATCTTGACTGAAATTCTTAGTGAGCGAACTGCAAGCATATGTGAGTAGATCTTGGGCTCCCAAATCCTTTGACTAAAACGTGGGAAAAATCTAATTTAGTTGCACACAATTGGTTGACTTTCCCTCGAACGTCACGCACGCCAAAATGTCAGAACATGGTGCCTGGGGTAACCGGCAAGCGACTGCTGCTGAAGCTGCACTTTGGTGGCCAGGCGCACTCGCTGCCGCTGCCTCGCAGCAACAGCAGCAACAGCAACAAATTGACCAACAAACTCTTCAACATTATCAACAGCAATTGGCTGCACAGCAGCAACAGCAAGCCGTACAACAGCAACAGTTGCAACAGCAGCAACATCAAGTTGTCGTCCAACAGAATCAGCAGCAGGCTCATCAGAACGATGGACGTAACAATATTAACACAACCTCCGGCGTCGGCACCCAGCAGCTTTTCACCTACAAAATGGCCAGCAGCTTTCCGAATCCAGCAACAACCATGGCTCAAGTGGTTGCTACCTCGAATGCCGGCTCAGCCGGCTACGATTATCGCTTGAATATGGCACAAGCAGCTGCAGCAGCAGCTGTACCCGGCTCCCAGTGGTGGTATTCGGCCGCCAATCAAGGCCAAATTGATGCGAATGCAGCTGCATTGCAGCAGCAACAACAGCAACAGCAGCAGGCGCAGCAACAGCAGGCGCAGCAGCAACAACAGCAGCAACAGCAGCAGCAGCAGCAACAAGCGCAGCAACAACAGGCGCAACAGCAACAGTTGCAACAGCAGTCCAATGCATCAGCGGTAAGTTTTTCAAATTTCCAATTGTAAACTTTCGCAAATTAAGATACTTTTGGGGAAATTGTGCGAATATCGGAATAGAATTTCCGATCTAATATTATCCTATACAAAATGTACTCATAGAAGACGAAGAACAGTGTGAGTATTCCCTTCAAAATGTGGGTTATAAAATGGGTGGAACACGTATGAATGGGCGGACTACGCTCATTGCAAATATTTTGGTAATGTTGTGATATGTTCCGGATTAAAATTTCGGTTTAATATCTCCTACCGGTTATGAGATATTAATATCTTTAAAAAAGTGCTACATTCAATACGTATGTAAGGTAGGCGTGGCGTGGTTACTAACCGAATTCGCCCATTTTCGATACCAGACTGTTCTGAATAACAAGGAGTATTTTATCGCAATATCTCTGTCCGTTCTGCCGTAATCGTGATTTCAACAGACAGGCAGACGGTCGCACACACACAGGGCTAAATCGGCTCAGGAGGTGGTGACAAGAATATTCATACCTTCTCTATCTATCTTGTCTCCTTCGAGGGTATAATGAATCCTCAAAAGTTGTTCCCCATGAATAAAGAGTGATCGTTTGAATAAAGAGTCAATAAAGATCGAATTGGATCTGATTTTATATTTATGTTTAAAAAGTTAGTTTCCTGTTTAAAGTGCTGCTCAATAGAAAAAACGAAGAATTCATTTTTTTATTTCTTGAAAAAAAGTTTAAAAAGTTAGTTTCCTGTTTAAAAAATTTTTAATTTTTCCTCCACAAATCTGCAAGGGCAAATAATTTTATTATGTAATTCGCTGGTAGTTAACGGTATTCTACACAAATGCAATTTTAACCAACTTATCTGATTTATTCAAAATCTGTTTATCGTTTGCAGAGAGCAATTCCTGCATTGATTGCAATCCTAACAAAAAAAAATAAAAAGGAACTACTTTGTTGTTGCTTTTGCAAAGGGTGAAAATGCCGGCAATACAAATAAAAATAAAAAACTTGAACTTGCAATCGGAATTCGGTCAAGGGTTTGTTGTTTCATTTCATGCGCTGCTTTCGAGTAAACCTAAATATTGTTAGAGCAGAACTTTGCAACCAAAGTCTCTGAAACTGCTGGTGGCAATCGCAGCTGCTTTTGTCATGCGTTGTGCAGACGAGCTCCACGAAACGGTTTGCGCAAGTGGTTGGCGGGAGGTGTCATTTAACCGACCGACCGGGTAGTGTTGCCGGGTGGTGTTGCTGCCAAAAATATGGGTGTGCGTTGACTTGACTATCGTGCACTGACTGTATAACTTTGTTTTGGTTGTTTTTTTCTTTTGCTTATTGCGACTTTAATAGAAATCCCTTCTTTGTCTTCTTCGAATTCCTTATACAAATTGTGAAATGCGTTCTTTTTTTCGCTAGGTTAGGGTGTGAATAGCGCTTTCACGTTTGTAAGGTAGCACAACTTGGATGGTATGAGAATATTTTTTGGCGGTTGAAATCCATTATCGGCAGCTTGATTTAGTTGGACTACTTGAGTCAATAGATTTATGTGACTGTTCAAGATGGTTTTAAATTCAGTTGCCGATATTGTGAGTATCAATTAAATAGCAATAATAGCAATAACATTCAAAAGAGATCCAAAATTGAATTTCAGACTTGTTTTCCGTCCATCAGAATATCTCTTCGCTCCTTAAGGATTAAAGTTAAAGGATATTATTTAATTCAAATTGATTAATAATTTGTTTGCAAATTTTCTTGCAAATTACATTACACACACAATACAAGTATAAAGAAAATTCAGTTCAGCGAAAATCAAATTCGAGAAAATTTGGACGAATATTTTATACTTATTAATTAATCTGTATGTACGTAATTACTAAACTATAATTAGTTTACTTGCTTTAAGGCTTCCAACACATTCATAAGTCTTCATACACATTCATAAGTCTTCATACACATTCATAAGTCTTCATACACATTCATAAGTTTCATACACATTCATAAGTCTTCATTAATGCGAGAAACTCAAAACGAACGTAAACTCAAATCTAAATAGCAGAATTAGCACATTTGATATAACTTATCTGACTTATCTGAATGTGTATTTGTACGCATGCACATGTATATAAATATGTTTCTGGCTACTATCAGCTAATATTCACAATAAATTCTCTGCTTTATCTACGAAACACGTGGTTGATGTATAGTATGAAGTTGAATTTTCCTATATAAAACCTATAAAAATATTTCGTGATTAAAAATTCTGTTCTAACATAAGCACTTTCATTTTGTAGATAACTCACCTCTGATCAAGCTTCTGTCGACATGTGCTCCATTTTTAGTGGTTGGTATTTTTGAATGCGAAATAAGAAAAAAATTGAATGAATTGAATGAATCAATCTCGCTCGCTTCTTTCTTACTTTTGTTTGCATTTTTGCTGTCGCTATTCTTGCATATTGTGGGTTTCCTCACAGGCCGCTACTGCCTGCATCTCAGCATCGTCGTAGTACACCACAGCGCAGCGCAGCGCAGCGCAGCGCAGTCAGTAGAAGTGGAGACGATGGAAATCGAAAAATATACATATGTTACTTTCGAACATATAGTAAGCCAGCTTCATTGTCACGGATTTCGCCGGCACACTTATCGTCAGCGAAATGCTTATGGAGGAGTCACGCCATGTTTTCTTACCTTTTAGCAGAAGCAACGCTTTTGATGTCATATCACCAACAATTATAAATATAAATATAGCAGAGAGCAGCGGATTTTTATGCGAAAATTAGCTGCTGTCGCGAGCTAAGGAGAGATTCAAGAGCGAGAGTCACACTGGAAAGAGTCCATTCAGAAAATGTCCATATAAAGCTCATTTTGGTTTGTCATCAGAAGATTTGCATGGTAATACGGGTCATATAACATATACTGCCTGTTTTGTTCAACAATTTTCCAGCAATTTTATACAAGAAATATAAACACGAAAATTTAGAAAATCATTATCATCCTTCCATCATCGTATAGTTCTTAAAATTCCTTCTTTTATGTAGAATATAAATAAGTTTCGCATACTTGAACGCAACGCTTAGCGTATAAAGTTATTTCACGTAAAGCTCTCTCTCTGCCTCTGTCTCTGTCTTTGGCTCTGAAAAAAGGCGACTGGTTTTTAATTGAGGTCAACAACCTTTCTTTTTTCATTATTACATGTGTAAGACGTTAGCGCTTTTAGCTAAATACACATGAAATATTTAAATGTTAGTTTGCACACGTCTCTGTTTATTGTTGCTGCTATTTCTTTAATCGTATTACTAGATATTCCTGATTTAACTTTGTGTTTTTATATGGTTATTAAGTTACATACATATAGCAACTAATCAAACCTTACAAAAGACGTAAGGCGAAATTTGTTAATGAAAAATAATGAAAAATTGATTCTGGGAATTGGTTGTGAAAATTGATTCTGAATCACAAATGTAAATAAATAAACAAATAGAATTGAAATGTGTACCTGGTTTTGTGACTTTTTGTTTCCTGAAAAAAGGTACGAGTATGAAAAATCTACACTGTGTAGGTGGTATTCACGCCACGAATACGAGTTACCACCTTCTTTTCGCAGTACTAATTGTTAATATATTTGGTTTTGTAATACATTTTGTATTTCTCGAACATACTTTCGCCGTAAATATTTCTGATGACTATTTTGCCCACTCATCACAAGCACTGGCGAAGGTATTTTCAAAAGAAGTTCTCTTGCGTAGTTTATTTGAAATATGCATGTGAAAATGTAGCAATAGATCTTTCCTTTGTTGTATCTGTGTTTTCATTGCATTTGCTTTGATAATGCTGAGTATGTGCATCTGCTGAATTAAAAATTCTAATTATGCATTGGATTATACAAATATAGTTAGCACTATTAATTTTTTAGAACTGATCACTTTATAATTTCTCAAATTATTTGGTAATTGTCACTGTTTATACTATTCTGTTTATATATCTGCTTATATATCTGTTTATACTATTGTACGTGGCTAACATTGACTGAAAAGAAATAAGTAATATTGAGCTTTTTAATTCCCAAAATTTAGATGTTCACCTAATTTTATTACTTTTTATGTATCTTGCAATTGAAGAAGGTATTAAAATCTATTATACAGTACAGGTGTTTTTCGTACCACCAATGCCACTCCTCTTCTTTACGGTAAAGAAATGCTAATATATATTGTTGAAATAAATTTCCTATTCCCCAAACACACTTTCGCCGTAAATATTTCTGATGACTTTTTCGCATTCATCACAAGTACTGGCGAAGCAGGTACCTTTAAAAGAAGCCCTTCTGTGTAGTTAATTTGACAATTAAATATGCATACAATAGTTCAAGACTGTCGCCGCCACAAGCCTCCCAACCGCAAATGAAAAATGTACATTCATAATTTACTTTTTTTTTATTTAGTTAACTTTTCAGTTGCATGCTAATAGAATCGAGTAAGCTAATCGATGATAATTATGCGCGATAGCAAGCAGCTCATAAAAATCGCCCACATAACTGAGTGAGGACAGTTAGTTCTCGCACGTAAACACAGAAGCTTACAATTTTACTTCTACACCTAATTGCTTCATATTTTAGATTTAAGTTGTGGCTGAACTATTCCAAAAATTTTAAAGCGAATTAACAATGCCTACAAAATTTCAAACCTTCCTAAAATCAAGTGTTGGTCGGCGATCAGTTATCAGTTGTGAAATTCTCCTATATGCGAAATGTAGAATTAAATGTAAAAAAATAATAATTGTTATATAAAATTCTATATTAAAAATGCCTACTTGTTGATAGATCTTGCTGTGCTCCTAATTGCATTGAGATCGATACGCTTATTTTCAGTGAATGCGAGATACTCACTTCAACAGCTAAAACAAATTTCAAGGCAAATCATTGCTTGTTCATAGCAAGTTTGCTGCAATAGGTTAATGAACAAAGTAGCAAAATAGCAAAGAAACTACTCAGAAAACTTGCTCACCAACGAAACTGAAAATAACAACTGCAAACCACATTCACTTGAAAACCTGTGGATTATATTGGCGCGCCATGTATGCAGACTCGCATTAAATAAATGCTAGTAAGTGACTGACTCCAAGTGACTAAAGTTCTTCCACCTCCTTGTCTCTGTGCGCGCTTTCGTTTTAACTTCAGCCAGTCGGTCAGCCACAGCAGACAGTTCAGTCACCATCGGACTGAGGAGGGACTCCTTCGGCTCTCACTAGTTTCCCAACTAATCTTGGCACGCACCACACCATTTCAAATGACGCAAAGGGGAAAAAAAGCAGACTCGAAAGATGTTTTCTATTCGCGACTGTTTTCTTCACACACGGAGCCAAGTTTAATAACCAGTCAACCCAGCCGACCATCCAGAAATACCCCCGCCTCGACTTGTTTTCCAGACTAGACTCAACATCTGTTTTGAGTGTTTGCAAAGTTTTTACTATTCTTATGTGGAAAGTTGGATTAGCATCGGTGCAAGTTCTGGGTTGCACTGTTGTGCTTCAGTTGGTTGTGCAGTTGTCACGTGTAGAGGAAGGTGAACATGGATATGGAGATATGGTTTGACGTAAAAGGAAAAACAGCTGTGTGATCGCAATAAAGTTAATACATAAATCTCTTTTCTTAACTATTATGAGCTTGCAGTGGCTTTGCTCTCACCTATTTATCGGTGACATACATATTTGACCGGTTTTAGGTGCCATTCTAACCTACATTCTGTTTCACACAATGGGTGAACCATGGAATTTGGATGACCCACGGTTGCATTTTGGCAGTTTTCTTAATATGGCTCTGGTAGTATTAACGCTGCGGTTGTGGTTGCCCAGTAATGAAATCCCATATTTCTGGAGCTTCATAAGAGTTTTGAAATTCGCTTTTATGAGAGCACCAACGAACAAAACACTCAAGATCATTAGAAATTCGAATTGCTATTCTTCGATTCGAACTTTGCGGAATTCTCTCAATCAATTCGAAAAAATTTTGAAATTGAAAATTTTTATATACATATATATAAATTTGTTTCAATATATACGATATTTATATTATGTTATAACAAGCATTTATAAATTTCATCAATACAATTGTATAGTAAAATTTAGTTGAGAATGAAAACATTCTCTTCTTTACGTTCATATATTATTCAGTAAAATAATTTTCCGTTCCTAAACTTGTTGATTTCAGACGAGTCTACTTTAACCTTTTGCTTGCTGCTTTAATTGCTTCCAAAACGTGTTTATGTTGATTCTTGGAACGATAAAAATTAAGCAGAGAACTTGTGTGCACGATTTTCGTGTTACAACAGTAAGGAGTTTCATCATGCGCTCCTACTGTTTTATGCTGAAAAAATATGCTTTTCAGTCGCCAGGCTTTACTTCAGTGGCAGAGAGGAAATGTTGTTCTACGTATTCTACATTTTTGGCACGTCGACTCTTTTTCTTTTTATCTTGGAAGCAGGTTTTTCTTAAGTAGCTTTTATTCGCTTTATTTTCCGAGGGTTTTCATGGAAAAGAGGTTGATTTCTGTTTGCAGACTCAGTTCGAATCGTTCGACTATAATTAACTTTGTCGCCTTTCCTGATTCCTATTGATTTAAATGACTAAAAACGATTTCACCGACTTGAAATCGCTTTTAAACGATTTCATTTAGATGATTTTAATGGAGAGAAATACACCTCATTGACTTCAAATGACTGCAGTGATATCCCATCCGCCGATCGTTGGTTCGAATTGCTGCCTTTGATTAAATTGCCAGGCCTAAAAGAAGGAGTCGTCTCAGAAATTTTTCCTCACCGAGTTACATACTTTCGTTTTTGTATATTTTTTAAATTTTCCTCCCACAGTTTTGCATTTACAATTCGTAAATATCTTTATCGACGACTTCTCATGGATTGCACAATTTCTTCATTCTGACCAACGTTGCCACCCACTCCACTTCTCATCGATAACTTGCTTGTGGTTGATTTTATGGGCCGCTTTAGTTTAGTGTTTAGCTTGATGATAATAATGATGATGATGATGACAACGATGACGATTGAGTTGCTGTTATTGTTTTCACTGCTACTTTTTGTTATTAAATTTGTTTACGAAAGCAACAGCAGCTCGTTCTTTGTCTCTACTTTGATTTTAGTTGTTTTCGTTTTTCTTTTTAACGTACGTCTCTAAAAGTACGAGTATCAGAGATACAAAATATAGAAATTCCCGACTGCTTGTTGCATGCAGTTTTTTTTTTACTTTGGTAGCTGTAGCAGCTGTTGTTGTCGCCTTCGTTGATGATGAGAAGTTCCTTTCTGTTGCTGTAGCTGTAGCTGTAGCTGTGCTGTGCCCTGCTCTGCTCTGCTCTGTTCTGTTGTGTTTGGTTTAGATTTTTTCTGATGCGTTTTTTCCCGCCTTGACAAAGTGCTTTACCGCACTGACTGACATACGTACAGTCAGTAGTCTGAAACGTACTACTGACTGTACGCGTATGGCAGGCTTGTAGAAATGTGTGCGTTTTATTTTTACCCACGACTTTTAAAGCATTTAAAAGCATGAAAACGGTTGCTTGCTGTTGCTCTTACTGCTGCTTCTGCTGCTGCCAGTTTTATTGGGTGTTGATGGTGTGGTGTTGTTGGTTGCTGCTACTATGTCATTTATATAAACAAAAAACCAGCAGAAAAAAGAAGGGCATTTTTTTATGAATGAATTGAATTGTAAATTTTTGGCGCCAACATCAGAGCATTGATAATGAATTGTTCCGAATATTGGTGCTTTGTTTTTTTGGGTATTTTTTGTTGTTGTTGTAAGGGGGTGGGGGTATTATTGGCATATATTTGTGTACATTTATTTTTTGTTTTTTTTTTGTTTTCTTTTTTTGTTTTTTTTTTTTGTTAATTTGTTAGCTTAGTAGGTGACTACGTACCAGGACGTCGATGACTATGACGATGACTGTGGTGGCAGCCAATGTTGTCTGCTGTTTTGTTGTCACTTGACTGCTTATCTAGGCGACAGAATGTCTGCGTAATTAAGGCAGCAATCATCACTATCAGCACCAGCACCGGCACCAGTAGCAGCACCAACTGTGGCAGCAAAGTTGCTCGAATTGGCAGTCGTCGCAAGGTGGAGTGAGGTCTTCCCGTCTCTGTACTGCCTAATAAAATTGTATTGAATTATGTATTTGCAATTGGATTTGATTGTTGGTTTCTGTTTTGGTAGCCTTTCGTCGCTTGTTTGTTTTGATTATCGCTAGATTGGAGATTTGATAGTTATTCATTTTGCAGCTAATAAAGTTCACTTTGTATTGCATTTATTAGTAACTTTTTATTGAATAATGAATGCGCTTATTTATTACTTACTGTAAGTTGTATTTTCTATTTCGATTTGCTAAATTTTTCATTTGTAAAAGCTAAAAGCAGAAGATTTCTTATATGTATTTGAATCGAATACGATAGTAAAATCGAATAGCAGGTATTATCGTATCTATATCCAAATCGTATCTCACCTCACCTACAACTATGATAGCATAAACTTTGTTTTTTGTTTATTTAAGCACTTTTAACCCCTAAACTGTGCGCACTATCGTATTAAATCAGAAAGTAACCAGTCTGTGCACCCTAAAAACTCGCCGAGAGTAGGTTGCAAACAAACCTCAAAGAAAAGATGTCTCCTTCTAGCTCGCAGTCTTGTTCCGACTTGGAAATAGCTTTTTAAAATAATCCTTTATATTTTAAAATGTTGATCTGTCAATTATTGGGAAGAACATATGTAAATGCGTAATAGCGACATCCAGTTCGCAGCTTGGACATGCATGACCCGATTTCTCTTTTAGAAGAGAATTTGTACGCTACATACATTCTGTTAAACTTCTACCAGGAATTTGTCTGTAAAAATGTGTGCATTGATTGAATTAAGCAAAAATTGTAAGTTGGTAGCACTGTCCTCGATGACTGCCAAGAATTTGAGCGCGATCTGTCAATTAGTATGGTTCAATAAGCAGCTGTTTGAAGAAGTCGATGGTTAGTGGTGTGTGGCGATTTTTACACAATGAACGACAATGAACGAAATTTAGGAAAAAAGAGCTTGCTTGAAATTTTGTGTTGCAGACGAAATTTCGTGCGCTGATGCACACAGAACATTACAAAATACATGATTAATCAGTATCAATAAAACAGGCGCATGAGTACGTTTTCAACGATGACCGAAAAATCGTCGAAGATTTACCTCAGAGTCTACGACGTTCAATCGCAACAACAGGAGAAAACATTAAAAAAGTGAAGCAAATCACTGTCGATAATCGCCATTCGAGCTTGAGGGAGATTGTCATAAAAAACAGTAACTGCTTAAACACAATCATAGCGGCATTAAATTATTAAACACAATCAGATGCAACTGCAAGTGATGAGAGCTGTCAAACTCTAGCGATTAAACCAAATGATACTTGCAGTCACTGGCCGCCAAAAATTTAATTGTAGAAAAATTATAAACAAAAACAATTGTTAAAAGGTGTAATAATAAAGTGAACGCGAAAGTGGAAAATTAAGAAAAAATTGATGAAGAAACGCAATGGATGCGTTAGAAATAATGTACGATATAAATATTCTACCGCTATTAAAATTAGAATCAAACCGACTGCAAGCGACCAAACATAGCGACGAAGGGGAAATTTAATTTTTTCTCTTGACCTAAAAGAGTTCATGTAATTTTGACAGATGAGAGTTGCAGTTGCATCTTGCCGCTATGATTGTGTTTCAGCTATAACGCGACCAAATCTCGTCAGGCATATTGGATTGCTACCAATCGGATTCCACCTTCAAGGAATGTGGTCACTGTTCTGACTATGACTGTTTCCATTTCCCAAAACTGAAATTATTGCTCTGGGCTACCCGTTTTGAGTCGATTGAAGCCATAAAACGAAGTTCGCTGACAGCGTTGAAGGCGATACCGGAAAGCGTCTAGAGAAGATCTTAATTTTATGATTATCGGCTTAACAGCCAATACTACTTCCTGAACGCTTTCATTACTACCTGTGCAATGATTATGATGAAAAGATAACCAGAAGTTCTTCCTCTTGAGATTCTCAAACATGTATTATATATTGTCGCAGATTAGTTTTTTCTAATTTAGGATTCATAATATACCCTCTAAAGAATTATCTCTTTGATATGAACATTTCGCAGATAAATTAGCCTGATCTCATTTAAAACTAACAAGTAATTTTCATGCAACGATAGGCTATCTATGTAATCTAAAGAAAGGGGTTTTTGGTGGAATACAATTTCTTTCTGTTAGATGAAGTTTTACATAAAAAGAGGTCATTCATTACGCTCAAGATCATCGCTGGTGTTGGTTGGTAGTTATTTTGCTTATGTTGAAACTCCTTAATTCGTGCTCGATTATCATCAGGGTGAAAATAAGTCGTTTCGGGACCGAGACGATTATCATCGTGTGCAGGCTGCACTTTTTGTAGCTCTAATGGTAGCACTTGCTCTTCTAGTTGATGTCGTTCTTGATGATCTTGTTGATGTTGTTCGTGATAATTTTGGTGATGTCGTTCTCGATGATCTTGTTAATGTCGTTCTCGATGATCTTGTTAATGTCGTTCAAGATGATATTGTTGATGTCGTCTCGATGATCTTGTTGATGTCGTTCTCGATGATATTGTTGATGTCGTTGTTAATAATTTTGTTGATGTGCTCGATGATCTCCTTGATGTCGTTCTCGATAATCTTGTTGATGATGAGGCCTATCATGATGATAACGAAGATTATGTTGTTGTTGATGCCTGTCATTATTTTAACGCAGGCCTTGCTGATGTGTTGGCCACTGTATGCACCAACAGGCCAAAAAATTGTTATCCTTTGACTTATACTGTCAAAGAAATAAAGAAATTCCGCGTATTTTTTGGTCAAGCCAATTAAATAGTAAAAAAAGTTGAAAAATGTCGAATGGCATCCGAATAAAGATAGCAAAGTGATCGATACCTGATCTCGGTGTGCTCACGAGAAATGTTTCTTCTGAGAAGAAACGAAGCCGTGTCTGAAAGTTTTCGCATATATAATTCAGTAATTTGATGTTGCACCACCGGCATTCAGTCAGTATGTTTATTATTAGTATTTCGCTTTTGATGCCGCCAAGTTACCGAGTGTACATTACTCGAATTTGCAGTAGCTTATCAAATCCATTTCAGCGGAATTGTTTGTATTTCGACTAAGCAAAATAACTTGCATTCAAATTTGGTTTCGAATAATTTACTTGTTTATTTTTTGGGTGGTCAATTTTTCTAAATATTTTTATAGCTTCAAAGGAATTTTATAATATAAATGAAAGGTTTATTTGTAGCTCTTATCATTTTACGTAATGCCACGAAGAATTTATACGTTATTAGTTTCTTAAAAATTTAATAACTTGAATTTTTCGAACCTGCATTTCCTGGCGGAAAATGAAATTCTTATACTGTGGAGCTATTTTCACAAGAAGATCTGAGAAGTAGTTTTACTAGATGTAGATTCAAGTAAATTTAAAAACGCCTTGTAAAGGAAAATTTAACAGATTGAATTTTGTTTGGGGAAAAACTAAAGATTTTGTAGTAATTTTGACTAAATAAACAACTGAATGGGACATTTTTATCGCAATTATTTTTACGAACTTAATTTCCTTCCATCATGGCATTAAAATGTTTTCAATTTTTCCAGAGCACGATGCTTCGAGGAGTTCGGGCAGACGCTAAACCCAGAGGCCGCATGACCGCGTACGCTTATTTTGTACAAACATGCAGAGAGGAACACAAGAAAAAGCATCCCGATGAGACTGTCATCTTTGCCGAATTCTCCAGAAAATGCGCTGAACGGTGGAAGGTGAGTACAATAAAAAAATCCGCTAAGTTTTTTCAAGAAAATTAGATTAAAATAAATTGTGGTTCTACTCTAACGATCTTGTTTGGGAGATCACAAAAGATTGCAATAATTTTGACTGAAAATTTAGTTGAAATTCTTGAGTTAAAGTCTGTTGCTTCATTGACATTAAATGACTTCAGTTGCTTCAAATGACTTCAGGAAGATTTCAACGAATTTCAGCGACTTCAAACAACCTCAATACCGATAACGATACCGACATCAAACAATTTCAGTTACTTCAAGTGACTTCAGGAAAATCAAAGATTTAAAAATTGATGATTTCAGCGACATCAAACAACCTCAATACCGATAAATATGTGACATAGCGACTATAAATGATATAACTCAGACAAATCAACCGACTTAGACGACTTCAGTGAGTAAAATAGACAAAAACTCGACGCATGAGTCAAATGACATCCAGTAACTTCAAATAAGTTGAAGCAATTTCAATGAAAAAATGTGTCAACAAATTAGAATTACCTAGGCGGTTGCAAATGACTTTAGCGATTTCAAATGATTTTAAAACGGAATATGTAGAAATATATAACGTGGCGACTTAAGATGATTCAAGAAATTTCTAATTACTTCAGTGACTTCAAGAGATTTTTGACATTTAAAAAAGAGATCGACTTCAAATTACTTAGGGAAGAAGAATGCTAATTAAATCATTGAAAAGATTTTAGCGACTTCAGTGAATATCATAATTTTGTATAGAAAGCAGAAAACAATGATGTGCTTGATGATTTTTGGTCATCTCATACTTTAATATCTCTAATATCACAGCCGCAACGAATTCGTAAGAGCAACTTCGTCTGCGCTGTGAATTTTATCATCCTGTAAGCTGAAAATGTATAACGTCATCGCACATTAATAGTCCTGGCCCTGTGCTTAAACCTCTGCATCCTTGCATTCCCCTAGACAGCTTATCAGCTGCACTGAGTAAAGCGCTGCACAAAATCAATGCACTGCTTCGTCCAGAGTCCAATCCCTCTCACAAAATCAGCCTTACCGATGTTGCACTTGTCTCAGCACGTTGTCGTCCTCGTGTTTTATCATATAGAATTTCATCCATTTCACTGGCAGAATCCCCGGCTGGTTACAACCGAACTTGGTCGTGTGCAAAAGTACGTAATTTGAGTGGTGATATGGCAAGAAGGTGGATGGGTGGTGGGTGGTATTCCGTTACGAGAGCGACATGGCTGGCAACGTGGCTTTGTTAGGGAATATCGTAGATTGCTGCTAGTGCGCTATACGGTTTTCGGATGATAAAAGGAGGGGGGGTGAAGAGGGAAAGCAGCCAGTCAGGCGCAAAATTTAAATCGCTTGCTTGAGGTAGGGGTTGCTGTAAAAATCGATGATGAAAATGGGGTGGGAAGTGAGCAGTTGGAGCAGCGGGGGTTTCCGAGCCACACACACATACATATAATTTGTGCACACCTTGCTCAGCAACGTGAAATAAAATTATTGTTGTGCTTTCTGAACTGGAAGAAAAATTTAATTCAAAGGAAGTTGCGTGGTAAGTAGGTAGCGTGCAGGCTGTGATTGATTACACAAAAATAGAACGAAATACACGTGTGATTTCAGCATAGTTTTTAGATAATAGTAATTAATTTACAAACAATCGAAAAGTATTTTGTGTGGACGACTAGGATACATCTTTGAGTGAGAGGGAAATTGTAAATTTATTTTTGGAACATTGGAAATAACACGTACTCTTGATACGTCATCGGATTTACATATATACTCAAATCAACACAAACGTTGGCATGTGCGTATATCTTCTCGTCTAATCGCTCGACTGGCAATCAACCCCAACCAACCGGAATGCGCCACCTCATTCATTTGACGCATCATTTTTAATAGGTTTATATGTCGTCATCCCCATCCATCTTTCACCCCTCCCGTTCGAGCACCGCGTGTGTTCTAATCTTGTAGTTTTTCGAACTTACCTTCCATTACTACCTTTGTTGTTGGTATCATCGACGTCGCTTTTGCTTTTTTCCATCCAAGCTTTGCAGGGGGTTGTACATTTTGTGGAAATCGCACTTTAAGATTTATCCGTTGTGTTCTTTAATTCAGCATTGTTACGTTGATTACGTTAACTTAACAATCTATTTCAGGAAAAGGGAATTTTGAATTCTTTGAGAATGTTTATATTTTGTGGGAATCGAAGTCGGGCGTCTGTCGTTTGAAATTACTTTCCCGCATTTGGCCCCCTTTTTTGTCTGCTGACAAGTAGTAACTTTGCTTACGGCTTCCTTTTTTCTGTGTTTACACGATTGATAAGTCCTTCAGATCCAAAATTACTAAAAAATAATATTTTCTGCAGACACATTTTGTCTTCCAATAGACCGCTCTAAAATTCTTTATCGTACTTCATCGTTTACTTGCAGACAATGGTTGACAAGGAGAAGAAACGCTTCCATGAGATGGCAGAGAAGGACAAACAGAGATACGAAATGGAAATGTCGAATTATGTTCCACCCAAAGGCATCGTGGTTGGCCGAGGCAAGAAGAGGAAGCAAATCAAAGATCCAAATGCTCCTAAAAGATCATTGTGAGTTCGTAGCTAACAATACTTTGCCCCTAATTTCCTTAAACCTCAAAGAATTCGTAACCGAAATGTTTTTTGGCCTCTTACAGATCCGCATTCTTTTGGTTTTGCAATGATGAGCGCAACAAAGTTAAGGCCCTCAACCCGGAGTACAGCGTGGGCGATATTGCTAAAGAACTGGGCCGAAAGTGGTCGGATGTGGATCCCGAGGTCAAGCAGAAGTACGAACTAATGGCGGAGAAGGACAAGGCCCGCTATGAGAGAGTAAGTTTGGGATCAGAGGGGACACAGCATTGTGGGAAGCAATCCATTCTAATCCGCAATTCCTTCCATAGGAAATGACCGAGTATAAAACCAGCGGGAAAATTGCCATGTCTGCTCCTTCGATGCAAGCACAGGCACAGGCAGCACAGAAAGCAGCGTTGCTGGCAGCCGCCGCCGTGCAGCAAGCGCAGCAACAGCAGCAGCAGCAACAGCAGCAGCAACAGCAGCAACAGCAGCAGCAACAGCAGCATCCCGAAGAACACGAGGACGACGACGGCGATGGCGACGATGACGAAAATCAGTAGGCTTAAGTTATTTTTTCCAGTTAGTAGTGTGCGTGCGCGAGTGCGTAGTTTATAATTAATAACAAGAGAAAAGAAAAACCTCTAAAGCTCCACACAATACTCCCCATTCCCCTGGACGGACGGAAAAATGAACACTAGAAATTATGATGAACATTTCAGTTCGCTATTTTTCTCGATATACTTTCAGTTGTTCGTAAGTTGAAAAGATGCAGTTTATTATTTTGTAAAATAGTAACATAAGGTTCAACAACCAGACACAAATGAGAATACACACTCGACGATGTATGATAGTGATCGGAGAAGCGAGGAAAGCCCGAAACCGAATTAGGCAAATATTTTGCACTTGTTTGTCTTAAGAGCGAAATATTTTGTATTTAGTAGTTTACTACATTTTTATCACGACTATGAAATGGTGCGATATTACAAGAAATTCTTGAAATTCATCCTTAACACCATCGAGCATCCTATATTATTCTTCCTGCAGATCCCTCCAAACTATTGTATACCCCACAATCCAGCTCTATGATTTTAAGTACAAGCAGAATATAATCCATAATGCATAATAAAAATAACTTTTATTATAAAGAAAATATAAACTTAAGTTAAGATTTCCTTAATAAACAAGGGTTTGTTTTATTTTCCCCTAACTAACATTTGCGTTCAGCACCACGTGCTAATAGTGCAGCAAGTTTGGTTTTTCATATTCAAATCAGTAACGCGTTCCAAGAGTCTGACAGATTATCCGTGGGAAGTTTCATGAAGGCCTAAATGATCGATTCATTTTGGTCGTCAGGAAGTAGTGCGTGAATTTCACAAAAGCGAAATTTCTGCATCGAGTAATTGACTAAAAATAAAAAGCACCAGAGACTGCGTGAATAATAAACGGTTAATCGTGTTTGTTTAAAGTAAAAATTCAGTCAGATAAATTTCAGCTTTTAAAGTAAACTTGTTTTTGTTTTAAGAAAAAGCACGTCAAATAATTATTTTGCAGATTTAACTTTTTACACCATCTCTTGAAAGTCATTTCACGAGTTTTGTTTTTCTCATATGGATTAAAGGCTGTTTTGCTTTTCACTTCTTGTAATCGCTTTAGAATAAAATAAAATGGTAAGTTTCGTTTCTTTTCCGCAATATTCACCGGATCTTTCAAAGTTGTGTTTTTTTTCTGTTTTTTATGTGAGAATGTTTATCCTGTTTGCTAAGAAGTACTGATTAACTTAAGTAATTAATTTTTATAACTTTAGTGAAAATTCAACTCGGAGGCAATTCTTATTTAATTCTATAAGTGAAAAATAAAAAACTCGGAAGTGATCTTTATTCCGTAGGTGAAAAGTTAAATTTGCAAAATAATTTCCCTTTCGTAAATTGACAACAACAAATATTTGTGAAATCTTTTGAGAATATTGTTGCTTTACAACCTAACAGATCAAAAATTGGTACTAGTTTAACTTTACCAATTAATTTAAAAGAACATCGGTTGTTTGCAGATATTTTCTTCGTGTAAAGTTTTCAAACGCCTAAATTAATAAGTGTAAATAAAAAGCAAAGTTGCCGAAAAAAGCAGTAAATTTTAATTGAACGTAAGTTGTAAATACAAAAAGCAATTAAAATTAAGTGATTTTTTAGAGAATTTCAAAAACTAGTTGCAACAGTTAACCAGCTTCGTCCCAACGTTCCAACAAAGTTCCAATTTTCTGGCCACGTTGGGACAGACCGGGTTAACGACAATCGATTCATTGTAATGATAGAAAAAGGACTGCAATTTTTATTCTAAATACTATTCAATTTGAAAAATCGGTTGATCGGATTTATTTTAAGCTTAGAGTTTTCTAAACATAAATTCGAATCGATTTTTAATCGATTGTAGAGATAAATCATGATTAGTTGAGTTATCTAAAAGCGTAACTTATTAAAATTTAAAAATAATTTTGCATATTTTTAAAGGTTTTCATAAATTCAAACAAAAATATAACTACTTCATGCTTCATGTGTTTTCATTTTTAGCGTTTTAAGCCGTAATAAATATTATTTTTAAGATATTTTTTTATAAAAAAAAATTACTTGTTACGGGTGAAATATGTATTTTTACGAAGTATTTATATTTTTCTACGCGTATTTCGTAGTTATTACAAAAATAAAATTAGAACACATCAAAGCATTAAAATTACATTGTTTTTATTAAAAAATTAAAAATGTAATTAGCGCTACTCTTTAAAAGTCAGAATTTTGTTTGTACAAATTTTTAAACCATAAAAATAACGTAAATTACAATGGAATCGCAATAAATAGAAAACATAATAACGATTCAGGCTAAAACAATTCCTATGAAAATTCATCAGCTTTTGGAGTCGTGATAAGAAGGAAAAACCTTTATTAGTGGTAGGAAAATTTAAATACAATAAATCTTTAAATCCCATAACGCTTGTAAAAAAGTTGAAACTACTTTGATTTTGAAACCCCTTAAGACATTTTTTAAGTTAAGTTTTTTAAGTTAAGTTTTAATTTTAGTCTGCTTGCTGCATGCGATTTCTCGTGAATGATGAAGATCCAATAACCAGTATAAATTTACAGATCGTACACTTAATTATATGGAAAGCAAATATATAAATCATGTATACTAAAATAGCATTATTTTAATGTTTTACTACTAAATTTTGCATTAGTTTTCTGACCACTTTATGTACACTTCCATTATTTTTATACTAAATTAAAGGAATAAAATTAAGTCAGAAAAAATATTAATAATATAAAATTAGGTTAGATTAAGTAAACATTTAAATGTAAAAACCAGATTTTTGATTATTGTGAACAAGTAAATTAAGTTTTTACTGCAGTTGATAACTAATCCAAAATAATAGAACATTTTCACACATAAAATTGTTTTAAATATACGTAGCTTAAATATCATGGATACTATAAAGCATATAAGCAGAAATATATATTATTTACATAAAGTAAAAGTAATAAATAGAATCAGGCGAAGATAAGGTAGCAAAAACTATTTTAAAGTGAAACTTAATTAAAATTATTGTATGAAATAATAATAAAAACATAAATATGACAAAATTGTCGATACAATTCTTTTAACAATAACAACTTTGAGGTATAAAAATAGGAAAAAGAAGAACAAATAAAGTGTTTTGAACTCAAAGGTTTTTAAACTTTAATTTTTTTATCTGATATAATAAATATGAAGTGAATTACGAGTGTGTATTTTTTGCGAAACGTTAGTAAAATGTGTATGAAGTTAGTGGACAGCAAGAACATATTGAATCGCGATCTCTGTACAAACGAGCTGCGGATGCTTCTAAAAAGATATGTCGCGTGTATGGAGTTGATGCGCCTAACAGAAGTGGTATGCCAATTTCCGCTCTGAAAATTTCGAGATCAATGATGCGCCCCGTTCTCGTCGTCCGACCGAGATTAAGTCAAGAAACATTAAGTTTATAATCGAAGTAAATCCACCCCAATCAGTACGAGAGGATTCGCTATGAAAACGCAAAAAAAAACTCCATTTTTGAAACGAATGAGGACGGGTGACGAAAAATGGATCGTCTACGATAACGTAACGCGCAAAAGATCGTGGGGGCACAGCAGCGAACCACCCCAAACAACTTCGAAAGCATGATTGCATCCGAAGAAAATAATGCTCTCCGTATGCTGGGATATCGAGGGTGTCATCTATTACGAAGTGCTACCGTCTGAGAAAACGTTTGGTTCAACAATATACTTCTCGCAATTAACGAAACTGAACCAAACAATCCGCATAAAACGTCCAGCATTGGCAAATCACAAGGGTGTTTGTTGTTTTCCACGACGACAACGCCAGACCGCATACATCGTTGATCACTCGAAAAAAATTGCTTACGCTTGGCAGGAATGTTTTGCCTCATCCTTCGTATTCAGCCGATCTTTCGCCTTGTGATTATCATTTATTCCGATCGCTGCTGAACTCTATGAACGGGAAAACCTTCAATGAAGAAGAAGAAGCCTTTAAAAACTACATGGACTGGTTTTTTGCCAATAATTAATAAAAATTTTACGTATCAAAAAATTATGTTTTATTCCACTCTAAAAAACCGAACGAACTTATTTGCCAATCCAATAGTTAAATTGACAATTAAATTATAGAATTACTTCAAAGAAATTAACAATTAAAATTCACATATACGTTATTAATGTCCATATAACATTAAACTACTGAACTTTGCTTAGCAAATCTAAACAAATATGAATGTTGAGAAGTAAGTTTTTCGCTTTATTTCGAATCCCTAATTTTTTATTCCTTATTTAAACTCCAACAAATGGTTTTGTGTTGGCCAAATAGTAAGTAAAGATTTAAGTAGATTTAATATAGATATCTAAATATATGTGAAATAAGAAAAGTCTGACGTAAATTAATGTTAAGTATTAATTAATAATTGGAAGCTTTCCCTACATCAAATTTAAGAAATCTCACACGGAATATTTTCCCAGAATGTTGGCAAGCTAGATATGCATGTCATCATAGCCTAAAGTAATCGATAAATATGTTTTTGGCAGCCTTCCATCTTTAACTGCAATGTTTATTTTCTGGGGTTGGGTTCAAAGACAATGACCTTGGCTACACGATTCTTCTTGACGCGGCTTCTTGAAGCTGGCATCTTGAAGAAAGCGTTGCTTTACGTAGTTTCTTCTTTGATGTTATAAGTCGTAAATATATGATTCCTCAATGTGTGTGAGTGAAATTTGGCAAACTGTGTTGAAAAACCGGTTCGTGCGGGCAATTGTTTAATTGTGTGCGTAAGAAAAAACGGGAATCCCATGGAATTTTGGCTTTAAAAAGTCACTATATTTGAAGAACGTGTGGAGACATTTCTCTTCTCTCATCCTCTCTCTTTAAAAGACTTTTGAAGATTGAAGAAAAGAAGAATCGTGTAGCCAGGCGCAATATTATTTATTTGGCTTTGGTTGGGTTGCAGTTTTTGCATGTTGTTATTACTTTATTTTGCTAAAATGTTGGATATTTGCAAAATTCATGAAGTAATTTTGTGAAAAACTTCGTTTTGCGCCAAAAATGAAACATTAAAGTGAAATAAACTTCACCAATATAACGAATTATGGAAGTCAGTGACCGACCAGCTATTGGCAGCCTTCAATTACCTTCTTCAGCTTCACCGCTGCCTTGAAAATACGGCAGCGGTGTCTGTAATGGGCAATTTAGAATTAACCGTGGGTGCAGTAAGCACCTCCATGTCTAACATGGACGAGTACGAGCGCTGCGCAACAACAGACTTGGTCAGCTTTCAGTCGAGCGGGCATCTTATCAAACGCTGCAGTTCTCAGGAATGGACGGAAGTGGACGCAGCGCTCCGACGCTTTGGTAAATACGATGTTGCTTATTATGAGATCTTCTCGAGCGCTCTATCGATATTAATGCGAGCGGTCAGCGTGTACATCAACGTGCGCCTGGCTGTTGAATATTGGATGCACGGTGAGCAACAAAACTTTGCGTGGACGACGGCATGCATCGTGACACCGATGTGTATTACAACCTTAATTTATGCAAATATGTAGGAAATCGATTGTGCCTTCTGAGCGGGTGAATAATGCTTCTGTGTAACACTTTCAGGTGCCATCAGGATGGTAAGTTCAATGAAGGAACGTGTAAAGCTTTGCGGACACTTTGGCTGGTCTTTCTGTCTTCTTTTCTTTTTCGGTGGGTCACCCAAAATCCATGTAGATCAAAGGGGTTACATTAAAAATATACGAATTAATAAAAATATACTGAACTACGTTCTAGATATTGGAACTCTTTACGTTACTCAATAAAATGCAAAAATGCCCAACGTAATGGTGATACGGAGGCTCAGATAAAGTAAAATCGTTGCTGATATTCATGGGTCAGCTAATATCAACTAACGAGGTTCTTTTAAGCAGATATTATAAACTTATGGTGCGTGAGGAAAGTGATGTTGCTTTTATTAGACTCTTCGAATGTTTCCTTGAAGCTGCTCCACAGAAAATACTACAAATCTCAATCGTTTTAAGACATGTGGATAGAATTACAAGTAAGTGGTGTATACCACATTGACATACGCAAAAGCCTTAATTGAATCAACCCCATTTCATTTTCAATTTGATTGCAGCTCTTCAGATTATCGCAATCTGCTCTTATTTTGGTGGCACAGCATGGTGTTTGACTGCCTATCATCGATGCAATCGTTTTGCTCAAATCGATAAACATAAAATTAATATACGCGGTTTAATTTTGCAGATATCTTGGCACTTTTGTATATCAGGTGAACATTAACAATTTTCTGAAGAAAACAATTCAAGTCTTTAGAGACTGTAGATAACGATAATTCATGATTTTTTCACTAAAAAAGAAGGTAGAAATGCTGAATTTCTTAGAGAAATTAGATTTTATTTAGTTTCCTTACGAAATTAAACTGAGGAACATATTAAGAACACCAGCAAATTGAAGAGAAAAACCATTCACTGCTTTTATGTTATTTTAATTGAAACAATGAAATTCTCAATTCCTTGCAGTTTCACGCACACTTTGCATCGCTCTTGTGGCTACAATTTTTCCTCTTTGGACTCTCGTCGCATCTCTCGGTCACGCTTTATTTTTCGGATTTACGACATTCATTGTGGATCGTCCTCAATTTGCGCGCACCTCGTTTCTGAATTTTCTATTTTGTTTGGTCTTGGGCTTGGTCTATCTCTTTACGTACATATCTGTGAGAGATGGATCAACGAAAATTAAATACTCATTATATTATTCTTTATGCTTTATTGAAAACATAGCGTGCGTTGTGATCTTTGGATTGTGCGCCACAAGCGAGTTGGTGGCGCTAGCATTTATTATGTACGCCATGCTTGCTGGTGCAGTCATATTTTATTGTGCCGGAATCGGTTTTATGATTATTTACTACATTTACTTCCATCCAAACATAACAGCTAGAGCATCAAAACGTATCGGTCAGTAATAACTGAGGCCTCGGACACTTCAGTTGTTTGTATATTTATGATAAACTAGTCTAAGAATACTAAATGTAGTTTTGTACCTTAATTAGATATAAGTACTTTGTATCTTCCATTTATTAGAATTTGAAGTGAAAATGAGTGAAGAGAAATAATTTGTACAAATACTTGATGTTTTCATTTCTAGCGCTGAGATCTGCTGGGGTGGCAGTTCACTCGGATGGCAAGAAAAATAAAAAAGAGAAAGAAACTAATACAATAGTTGTAGAAACAATTCTGGATTTACAATAATCGATTGTGACTACCCTTCGCTTCTCCCAATCAATAATAAAACTGGTTAAATATGTAACTTATAAAGAATTTTATTGCAGATATATAAATACAAATTACATATAAGATTAGAATAAATAACTACTTCTAACAACAGTTGTTTATAGCAAATCTAATTAAACGAAATATATAATATCAACAGAGTAAAACCAGTAATTAAAATATATATATAAAAACTAACCTTTCATAATAAATATACATTGTTTGTCTCCCTTTGATTTCAATACACATAAAAAAGCTTCCTTTAGTGTTTCGAGTAAAACTTAACGTAGTGGAGAGACTGAGTAAAAAAATTACATTCCAAACAACACAATACACACTACTTTTGAATTTCCTGAATAATACCATTACAACTGGAAAACAAGAACTTAAATCTAAAATTAAAAAAATATATTGCACACATACATATATACAAAAAACTTAACGAAACTATTTGTAATTTTAATCGCAAACAAATTCTTAAAGATTTTTAGAATAAAAGCCTCCAGATTTTCTTTAAATTTTATTTTTAAACTAAAACTTTTTGACTTAACAACTCATTAAGGGCTGAGTATTAAAGGATTTAAAAACTAACTAAATTAACCGATTTTCTGCCGGGGAAACACTTTCTTTTGCACTTATCTAATTGTTGCTTTCTCAAGAGAGCTGATGAATAAAATCTAACAAATTATAACAGATTTTTAGCGAAGTTTTGTTAAAATAATCAGTACGAAGTATTTGGTTTCTGCAGAAACACCAGTTCAAAATCCCATATAATTTAACACTGATAACTTAACTAAAAGTTCAATCGCGTTGAACCCACGAACTAAGTAACTTTCTCCCAAGTATTTTGACTTGAATTTCATTTTCATGACTGCAAGAAGCGAACATTCCATTATTGATTTTAAAGGGTACGATTATGTGTAAATATTGCATTTAAAATTGAATTAGGTTCTATTTCTAATTTTGCGGTTCCTGATTGTGGTCTTGGCCACCTGCTGTGGGTTCAGCTGTTTGGTGCTCCTGCTCCAGTGGCTGTTGCCCCGTCTCATGCGACTCTTGTTGCTTTTGTGCCTCCTCTAATTTACGTCGCTTCTTCGCCTGTATATCAGCCAAGGTCTGCTCAATGGAGCGCACATCTTTCTTGTTCTTACTTGGAACAAATCCATAGCTTTTGTTTGTCTCGGTTTTGCGGGCTGCTTCTAGAGCAGCTTCCTGTCCAATCAGGTGAGCATATTTATCTTTATAGTTACACGTTGGCCTTACTTCAGGCTCTGCTGGCGTTTGCTTAACGCTGGTAGCACGGGCCAGCTTCCTTTCGGACTCCAGCTCCTGCTGTCGCTTCCGACGTTCAGCGTAGTCTTTGGCGATTTGCTCGTTCCAACCGTCGCCGTTGCGACGCGCAGCAATTTCATCTTCAGATGGAGGGTGTTCCTTCTTGTAGACCACCGAGTGCCTGTCAATGTCCTCGCGCCCGAAGCTCATGACAATGAAGCCTCCGCATTCGGCCACCTCGTGTATGAGAGCTCGGTGCACTTTGTCCAGAGGTTGAAACTCTATGTACGGCCGTTCGTCCCTCGCAAATCGCTCCATACGTTCCTCGACATAGGTTCGAAAGCGCTTCATCTCGTCTCTGTGTTTGATTTTTAATCGCTCGGCCATTTCTCTCTGCCTCTTGATTAACTTCTTCTCCTCCTCGTTAGCCGCTGGTGGCTTGTCCATCGAGTTAAGCAAGGAGTTCAAGAAATCCATTTTTGCATTTGAGTACGAAGAGAGGAAAGTTAAAATACTACTTTGATTTATCTGATTTTATAACCACAGCTGGCGAAGTCTGACAGCAGTTTTTTGTTTACTATGAACCCGAAGTGACTATTGAGTCAGTGGAAATGATTAGGTGCGTTTCTCTACTTGTCAGGTGTTATGATAATATTTAATTTACACTAAACGAAATACGTCGTTACTTTGGGTGATCTTTGAATGCTGACATCTCTTAAAACTACGGATATGCGAATACATAATAAATAATTAAGGAACGCGACAAAGAATTTCAATTTTAATTTTTTATTTTATTATTCTAGTTAAATCTTCGGTTTAGAACGGGTAAAACTATCAAAATAAAATTTTATATATCCAATAATATATACCATTTATAAAAACTGCAAGATTCTTAGCATTTTCGTTCGTTCGTTCTTTAACTCGTATAAACAGGCTTATTTATGGTATATTAATTTTTATCACTCTGAATTCAATAGTAGAATTCTTAAACTCTTTTTTTTAAAATTTTTGTAGTTAACAACAATGATGGGATGACTAACTCTGATATAAACCCGGCTTTTGGAACAATTATACTACGTGAAATTGATGAAACAATTATACTAGGAAATATTGAATAAAGCATTCATTAAACTCGAAAGTGTACCAGCCGTAAATCATTTAACGTATTTTAAATCACGAAAGTTTTCGCTCACAATTTGATTTTAAAATTCCTCACAAATTCATTGAAGTTTTACTGCTACACTGTACTAGCCTTTTTTATGAATGTCGTGCGTTATATCAATAGCTGCAATTTTTGTAGAATAAGTAAAGTAAGAGAAAAGATGTAAAAATCTTAATAATTGAAATATGTTATTAGAGTAATTCAGATTAAAAATGCCCCTGATTATTTTAAGAGGTGTGTACACATTGATTTTCAGGCCTAATTTGTGAATATAGTCATGTAATTGTGAATACTTACTTCGGCGGGACATCTCCCCAAGGAAGTTTTTGAATTGGGGTTGTTTGAGTGAAATAAATTTAAAGCCGAGTTTTCGTGTTACTTTCAATGAATGCTGAGAAGCGGCAGCTCTCGCCTACTAAATGTTGGCAGGAAAACGTATTGAAGAAGAAACGGTTACTGAATGACTCCGGCATTCAGAAGCCTAAAAATGAAACTGTAGTGGAGCAGATGCCGGACAGCTTTGACCTTCTGTTCGAAGACGATTCCGACTTCAGTTTGATGGCTCTCGAGGCGGCTGGGTTGGCACCGGAAACAAGTTCAAAAAAGAATGAATTGGATCTAAGCTCCTGGAAACGTTGTCGAGTAGAAGCAGTGGAGCGCGATCCTAAAACCTTCGATCTTGTGCTGAGTCTCAGTTCGGTTGAGATGATGCAGACACAATGCAGTGGATATGTTGATAATGCCACTGAAGTAACAAATTGTCACTTGCAAGGTCCCTGGTGCCAAACGCATGTTGAGGTGGGTGATGTCTTGTGCCTGATTGCAGAGTGGGACGAGCAGTTGCAGACTTATAAAGTGAACAAAGACCAAGGCTTCTGTGTGACTAATCCGGACACGTTAATATCAGGCACAAGCGTAGTAGGCTCGCTGTTTTGTCGCCGAAAGGCTGTGCTGGCGGACCGATTCCGTGGTGTGGATCCGAATAGTAAAATTGTTAGTTATGCCTCATATGAGAATCCTTTATTAAACTTTCACTTTGCAGATGGTCATTGGCTCAATGGTGCATGAATTGCTGCAAGTCGTTCTCCTCAAGGGTCTTCGTAGTTACGAGGATATCCAAGATGTGGCGAAAGAACTGCTTAAATCTCAGGAGACTGCATTCACTTTGTATGGCAGTTTAATGACGCGTGAAGAAACCGAACTGGAACTGCTAAAATTTGTACCTAATATACTAAATTTTGTGCAGCAATACGTGCTGGGCCAGGAGCCAGTCGCGGCAGTGAGTACCTTGATCTCTTCGTTACGCTTTCTAACAGTTCTTCCCACTCACCCTCATTCAAGAATCAATTTGATGGCACGATCGCGGAGATACAAGATATCGAGGAGAATCTCTGGGTGCCGCAGTTGGGCTTGAAAGGCAAAGTCGATGTGTCGGTGCGCATAAAACGAAATCGCAGTAAAGCCGTGCTTAATTTTCCAACTTCAAATGAACACCCATTGCCATTGGAACTGAAGACCGGCCGAGCTTCCTTTTCACTGGAGCACAAAGGGCAGTTGATTCTCTACCAAATGATGTTAACTGAAGCCGGCGCGGAAACCCGATCCGGACTGTTGCTCTACCTGCGCGAGGGTATTCTGCGTGAAATAGAAGGCACACATAATGAACAGCGTGATCTGATTATACTGCGTAATGATTTGGCGCACTATTTGTCTCGACTGCCTGCTGCTGACGCCTTATCGGCTCCACTTTGCGTGGGCGAGGGCAAACTCTTGCAGCCTTTCGAGCTGCCAGAACCGATATCTCATCACAGTGCTTGTGGTAACTGTGCCTATGCCACTCTGTGTTGTTCCTTCGCCCAAACAGATGCCTCGTTACAGCTGCGGCCTGGTCATCCCTTGGTCAAAGTTATGGCTGAGTCTACAGCGCACCTGAGACCAGCCGACTATGAATACTTTATGCGTTGGTGTGCGTTGCTTACATTCGAGGAGCGCGAGGCCAGAAATTCAAATAATTTGCGTGCCTTGTGGACAGATTCACCAGATGTGCGCGCTCGTCAAGGGCGTGCAATCATCGGTTTGGAACTCCAGGGCGGTGTTGAATATGTAGAAGGGCGTTATTTGCACACGCTTCAATTGAGGAAACAGCAAAACAATATTGGGAAGACAGGCGAGGACGAGGAGGAGCGACAACTGCTTGATTTGACTCTTAGCGGAGTAAGTAAAACTTTCGAAATTTTAGGATTTTATTTATTTTTGAATTTAATTCTTGGTTTTAGTTTTCTGTTGGTGAATACGTTATTGTAAGCACCGCGAAGCGCCTCGCCATAGCTGCCGGTTGCATCTACGATCTCTCTAAGGCCACCATTTCAGTCAGTCTGGAGCGTAATCTGCTCAGAAACTACACTGGCCACTCGTTCATCGTAGACAAGCACGAGTCTCAATCCGGGAACGTGTTTAATTACACCAACCTGGGCTTGCTACTGGAAGATAACGAACGTGCAGGAGCTCTCCGCGCCATTGTAGTGCAACGGGAGCAGCCTACCTTCTCAACCGTATTGCCGAAATCGATTGCCAGCGCTTGCGCAGACGTAATGAAGCAACTGAACGCTATACAACGTGAAGCTGCGTTGAAAGCTTTAACAACAAACAGCTTTTTACTGATCAAAGGTCTTCCAGGAACAGGTAAAAACAAGGGGCTTCTGCTTGTAATCGAGTAAAGTTATATTTGACCTAAGGATTAATAGATTACACGTAATTTTGTGATTAATAGTCGAACAAGGATCGATTAATTAAACACTGGATCCCTAGATGAATCGACTAAACGAGGTTCTATTATCGAGCATCTTATATTCGATTAATTTCCTACTTTAGATTAATCGATTAGTTTGCCACTTTAGATTAATAGATATCTCGAACGGCATACGATTATTCGATTGACCGATTAAAACGAACGATTGTTCGTTTTCATCTCATTCATTTCAGGAAAGACACAAACGCTTGTTGCCATCATACGATTGCTGTACTTGATGGGAAAGTCTGTTCTCATCACGAGCCACACACACTCCGCGGTGGACAACCTAATGTTACGCCTGAAACCTCATTCACTGCCCATGCTCCGTCTGGGGTCCGGAGCACGCATCAACCCACAGCTGCGCGAGTGCGGCGAATGCACTCTGACTGCCGATTGTCGTACGGAGGCTGACCTCGCCCGTATTTACGCTTCTTACAACATTGTGGGCGTCACCTGTTTGGGTGCGGCGCACAGCATCTTCCTACATCGTCAGTTCGACGTCTGTATTGTGGATGAAGCGACGCAAGTGATGCAGTGCACGGTTTTGCGTCCGCTTTTCTTTGCTCAGAAGTTCATTTTGGTCGGCGACCCAGATCAACTGCCACCGCTTATACGCTCCAAGGAGGCGCGGCAACGGGGCGCTGACGAGAGCCTCTTTCATCGATTAGACTCGCCGACCGCCACCAAAGAGTTGACCTTGCAGTATCGCATGAATAAAACCATAACGAAGCTCGCTAATCATTTGACCTACGCAGGGAAGCTTCTGTGTGCGAGTAAAGAGGTGGAGCTCGCTGTTATGAAGCCACGGCCTGCAGCCACAGTGGCTGTGGCTGTGGCTGCCAAAGAAAAGTGGTTACAACGCGTCGTCAGCGCGCACATCGATCAGGCAGTTTTCTTTGTCGACACCGGCGACTGCAGTGAGCGCAGCTACTCGTTTGCCAGCACCAAGCACAGCTCGACTTGCGCTGCCATCGAGTTGTCCTTCGCGGATGGGTCGTCAGCCGATTCCACCAAACGCCAGACCAGCAAACGCATTTCCAAGTACACAAATTATTGTGACGCTGCAGTAGTTTTTCAGATTCTTAGGCATCTGCTGTGCGCGGGTTACGATGCCGATCGCATCGGTGTCGTAGCGCCATATCGTGCTCAAGTGGAATTGCTGCACAAGCTGGCTGAGCAACATGCTGCCTTCGCCGATGAGCTGCGCGCTTTTGCACAGGTTGAGGTCAATACTGTGGATCAGTATCAAGGTCGCGACAAGGACATCCTAATTTACTCGTGCACCAAGACGGGCGCCGTGGCTGCCTCCGGCGATGTGGAGCGGGCACGCGATGCTGAGATTCTGGAAGACAAGCGCCGCCTCACCGTGGCCATCACGCGCTCGAAGCACAAACTCGTTTTGGTGGGCGACTCGGCTACTCTGCGCCAATACACGCCGTTCAGCGCTCTCCTGGCGCGCATTCCGAGCTACTGCAAGCTGAACTTGGAAGAGGGCAAGTTGGACTTCTCTTGGGAGCGGGTGCTTGCAAGACTGAGCGAGGTGATAAGTTCTTAGATGTCATATGTATATTTTGCACGGAACGCTTTTTCTAGTTGTTATGAGTATTTATTGTTATGAAATGCACAAAATAAATTATTGGAGAACACTGAATTTCCTTCGTAAGGCGATTAACGATGATCTAATTTTCCATTTTTTATTATGTTTAAATGCCGCTTTTCTTCCTAATTGTTTGAATTTCTGCCAAGTTGCTGCCGCTTAGTCTTGGTTTCGTTGCAAGTTGTCGCTTGGCTTTCGATTGTCGTTCGTAAATTCATTTTTCGATTTTTTCCTATGCTGCAGCAAACGGTTCGGATCGCTTGATTTTGCCCGTGCTGCGCGTGTGTTGCACTCGCAATATGAGGCAATCGCAGCCTACTGTTAATCATGGCATCCGAGCAAGAAACGCTGCGCTGGCGAGAGTGCGCTGAATCGGGTTACAGTGATTGCGAAGTCTCCGAACACTTGTTGGGTTTGATCGGACGGTGCTTCAGTTTAGGTTTGTGATTACCACGCTTGCGTAATTCCTGCTTGTTGTGGCGGTCGTCGCAAAGCAGCAGCTCGCCCTCGTTTGAATTGACTTCTCAAACTATTCAAAATCAATACAAACCACAGAAGCTATGAAAAAAAAATGAGAATAAACTATTCCTAACTACATAAAAACGACTGAAATCGTCTTTTAGCGGCATTTAAAATGAGAAGTGGGCTAATAAAATGCGTAAAGTAGACACTAATTTTGAATATATGTAACTAAGATTGAATTATTATGGCAAGCATAATCGCCACATTTACGAATTACAATAATCTTGCAACATGAACTCAATTTATGCAAAATCAATTTGTGTGAAAACGGGGAAAACCAACGAACACTAACAGTGAATGTATTTCTCAAAAATCGCCGGTCGCCAAATCGCTCGAAACAAGACTACAAAGGAATTCAGATTCGTCTGCACGGCAACATAATTGATGAAATCCCATCAATCCAAGTCAAACGGTTGCGAGTGAAGCCGAAGTGTGAGAGATAGAAACCAACAACAACAACAACAACCACAACAACAATAACAACACCATCAACAACAGCAATAACAGTCAAGTCTATTATGCAAATTATATTTAATTTGATTACGAAGTTAGGGCAAAAAATTGCGTCCTCAAAATGCCGATCAATTCAATCTTGCAACGTGTTGACAATCGAAGAAAGCGAATTTTTTTGTTTTGGATGGAAAATTCTGTTAAATTTAAAAATGTCTAAAGATTTCTGAATGTCGTAACTTTCGTGAAAACTTGTAAAAATGTAAGAAAACGAAGTTAAAAAAAAACTACTGCAAAGATGTAAATAAAATTGAGAGAAAGACATTTTTAAAAATTTATTAATTGTGAATATTGGAGTAAAGTGATTGTGAATATTGGAGTAATGTGATTGTGCATTGGAATCACACACACACACACACACATACACTCTGTCTAAAGAAAACTTCCCGTATGCCAAGCACGTGACAGAAACTCTCATCAACAAAACATCCGTGCTTCGGTTTGCTGTTGCTTTATGTTGCTGTTGTGTCGTGGTTGTTGTTGTTGTTGTTCTTTCTGCAATTATATACTCAGTGTTGTTGCATTGAAGTTTCTAAAAGAGTTTGAAGCGGATGCCGCGTGCCTATCAAGCGCACATCGTTGCACCGCACGTCGTATTTTTGACTGGGCGCTGAGAGGCGTGTCACTGCCACCGCCCTGACATGGTGAACCGTAAGCGACGACAACAACTGCAGCAACAACAACCGCTACAACTTGTTAGTCACCCACAACAATACGTTGCGCGTTATTTTAACAATAAAGTTGCGTTTAAGATAATTTTTTCTACAAAAATTTTTCGGTAGTTACGGAAAAACGTTTACAGACGCTACGTGACGTGTGGGAATTTTGGGAAGCAATTTCGTTTGGTTCATTGAACTCTGTGATGTATAAGAATGAAATTGTTTTCATTATAATAAAATATTTATAGATAATTCTTAGAAGGTTCTTAAATTTTACAGAGCGTTTTACAAAGAAGAATTAATTTCACAAGGAAGAATGATGACAATGAATGAGGAAAGAGGATGGAAAGCACTTTAAATTAGAAAAAAGTTTGGGAACCCCAAATCCTAGCAAGTGAAAACTCCTCAGTTCGATCAACAGCCCCTTCGACTGTTAATTAACAGCCCCTTCGACTGTTAATTAACAGCATCAGTGAAAATGCACACAAATCAGCTGCTGCAGTGTGTTTCTTCTTCTCTTCGGCGGCTGCTGCCGTTACACACGACGTATGAGTAACATTCTCACACAGTAACAGAATCGAATAACGGCGACCGACCACGCTGCTCGCCATCGCGTTCCACACAAGCAAGGACGACATGTGGAATGCGTGCAGCCGCAACCAGCCTCCCTCCACGTCTTTTAACATGGCCAGAGCGCCTCTCAGCCAAACAGGTTGTTGCTGTTTTTACTTAACCAACCGGCTTTTGTACGCTCCGTCCGCCCGCGATTCCTCTTCCCCTCACCGATGCAGCATTTCGAGTGGACTTCTTCAATTGCCTACTTGTACTGCTACTTCTCGATGTAGTTGTTGTTGTTGTTGTTGTTGCTACTGCTGCTGTTATTTTTATAAAACTCACTCGGCTTAAACGGCGTGAATCGAACTGCGAACGAGTTTGCATTCATCCGGCTGGTTTGGGCTTCGCTGTGCTCGCCAGCCGACAGCTTGGTGCTGCGTTGGAGTGGCAGCTGGCAACCTTCGGCGGTCGGCAACACCAGAAATCAGTTTAACGGCGGCTCTCGAACAGTCTGGTTGGCTGAAGCGGCGCCCAGCAAGGCAGTGCAAGACAGTCAGGCGATCGAAAGAAACGGACCACTGAAAACGTAGGATTCGCGTGCAGAAGTGTATTCGAGCTTCACTCGCAAGAGATCCACTGCAACTCCAAGAGAAGCAACTTGTGAATTTTAGCGTAGTTCGTAATTCGTGTTGGCTGGAAAGACGCGAGCTGCTTAATTGCGCTCCACGCAGGCGCGCAGCTTGCGCTTGCTTACGTTGAAAGCAAAAGTTGCGTAAATTTTGCGCTGCGTGAATTCGAGTGGCTGAAAAAAGGAGAAGAAAACAAATTTAAAAATTAACGAACTCCGAAAAAATGTTTATATAAAGTTTTGACGAGTTGAAATTATTATGTGCTCAAATTTATCGTACGATTCATTAAAAAAGAAGCGAAAACGAGACAAATAACACAAATAAAACGTGAAAAATAATGAAGGCAAAAATAAGCCACTAAAATTTGAAAACTTCATTAAACTTATCAGTTTCAATTATTTTCTTTTCGATTTTCTATTTCAATTTAAGTAGAAAACTAAAAAACTACAATTAACTTCTGATTTCAGTATAATTTGTTTAAAAATTGTTCAATAAAATCTTAGAAAATTGATCAACAATCAATTTTAAGTTGCCTTCACATTCTACTGAAATGTTTTTTATTTTTAATTTTCGAAATTGAAAATTCCTTACATTTATCTGAAATTTGAATATTCTTCAGTTTTCTAATTTAACTAAAATTCCTAAACCAAAACCTTCAAAAAACAAAACTAAATTTCTGCAATACAAAAAAAAAACAACCAAATTAATAAAAGAAAAGAATTTCTTCTCTTAATTTATATTAAAATTTTTGTTTTAAACTCAAACTTCGAATTAAATAAATTAAAAGCGAAAATCGCAATTTTCTTCAATTTCAATTTGTGAAATTTCAGGATTTATTGTGAGTTTTACGCTGCATAACGGTGACTGCAGTCTAGCATCGAGTGCACACACACACACACACACACACACACACATACACACGTCGCCAACACATCCACCGCGCCAGCAACAAAATATCCACGTTTATTGCAACTCTGCTGCAATTCATTCGAAGTTGCATTCGCGGTGGTCAAATCGACGACGTTCGAGAGCAACGAAAAATTGTGTAAAAGCTGCAAAATGCTTCCGGTAAGTTGAGATTTCATCGTTTTTAACTGCAATTTAATTAGTTCGTTATATTGTACAAATACACACACACACACACACACACACACACACGCACACACACACATTTGTGGTGAGGATTGCAAACGAAACAAAGAATTTCTATGCAAGCAAATTCTTTTTTTTTGCAGTGAGTTTTAGGTTACTTAAATTTTAAAGATATTTAGAATTTTGTAATTAATCTGTTGCGAATTATTCGCCTAATTAATGGCAGACAAATCAGAATAAACAGTACGTTTCAGTAATTAATCAGTAATTAATCAGTAATTAATTGAATAATTAGCAACAAATTAACTCATGAAAATTGATAAATTAACGCACATTCGAAAACATTATTAATTTAATACATAAAATCATGAATTACTTTTTATTTGTAATTATTTACAATACAAGACGCAATTACAAGATAATAATTGCAATACAACAACTAATTGAAAGAATTACTTAGTAATTAATTAATTAGTTAATAAATAACTTATTTAATAACTTAATTAATTAGTAATAGTTAATCAATTAATTACTAATTTTTTGAAGTACAATAAAATTGGTTTGATTTTGGAAAAAATATTTGAAAAGAGGTTTAAAATTAAAAAAGAGAGATTTTGAAACTTAAAAAACAGCTTATTAATTAATTCAATAGATAATTAAGTACTTAATTAACTAACAACCATTACCGAAGTACACAATTACTTCATTAAATTGCATTGATTAATGCATGCTTAAGCAATTAATTGATTGAATTAATTGAGTTCAATAATTTTATATAATTCTTTTATAACTTTAATCAATTTTAATCACTGAATTATATTAATTATTTAATTAAGTTGTCCATTATAACTAATGAAAGGAATTAATTAATCCGTTAATTCATCTCGAAATTCAAGTCGTGGTGGCTAGATTAAATTCAATAAATAATTTCTAATAAATAAAAATTAGATTTAGACAAGTAAATTCGATGAATAAATTCAATCTAAAACCGAATTTATTTGAATTAAATTCTCTTGTTTGGCTCGCTAACGTTAACAAGATTTTTTCAGCTGAAATGCTTACGTTTGCGTTTGCTGGCTGCTACGACGACTGATTAGGTTTTTTTTTGTTTGATTTAGATTTTTTCTTGGCTTGCTCAACCAGTGCACAAGTGTATCTGCAACGATTGTGCACCGAACGCGTGTGTATCTGCAAGATGCAGTTTGTTTTCTAGCTGCAATTTCGCTCAATCTTTTCGTTTCGCTTCTTTCGTTTTCATTGCAAGTGGATTCACTTTCATTTTCTTTCACATTCTGTTGCTGTTATCCGCGCTTGAAGTGTCATTGAAGTTGCATTTGATGACTTTAACGAAAAGATGACTGGAACGAAAAGATGCTGAACATCAGGATGCTGGAAAATACATAAAATTAAATAATATAAAACAATTTCAACTTGGCGCGAAATTTCTGAATTGTTAATTAATATTTGTGAGTTTATTTGAAATTAATGTTTTCAACATAATTAAAAGCAGATTTATGGATTGCACATTTTTTTTCTTTTTTTCATCAATAACGATTTCATTTGATGGCGTATTTTTGCTGCAGCATTTCCTCAGTTTGTCAACATCATTTGCAGCCGTTGCGCGCCCACTGTTGCTGCACATGCAAGCGGAAACGCAGCATTGAACAGCAGCAGCAGCATTCTGCTGGAAATCGACGCCGATAGCATTCGTTTTAGCGGCCGATTTACTGACCGCCGCGTTGCCCTTGAAGCGCCGCCGTGCTGCGCCACGTCCACTCGCTCGAATTCCGCTCGCCACGTCCACTCGCTCGATTATAGGCAGTCATGTAGTGCTGCTCTGCTCGCTGGTGTTGGTTTCTCTGCGCGACGTGCGTCGGTTGCATGTTGCATGAAGGTCGTTTTGTACAACTTCGGCTTTGCGGGCGCCCGAGTGCAGCTGAATTCGGCGCAAGTATGCATTTTGCAAGTTGGTTTCGTGCGGATGGTCATCAAGCCATCAAGTCATCAAGTCATCAAGTCATCAAGCCATCAAGTCATCAAGCCATCAAGTCATCAAGCCATCAAGCATTGAAGCGAATACAATCAAAACCGCATATAAAGATGAAAAGTTTAATTGGCTTGTTTTCAATATTATTAATAAGTTTCTCAGTTTATTAATGAGCATTTAAGTGGGTCACTTCAGCAATTTTAATGGTTGCTACGGAAGATTTCGTAAGAAGGCAATAAAGTTCGTTTTTAACTTCAAAAAAAAAAGCTGTTCGTCTTCACTTGCCTGCAAATTACACGACTCGGGGGGGGGGGGGAATTTCAGTTTGATCCTCATTGAAAATCAATGAGATCTTTCAAATCAAAAATCTCTCTCTAAGTTCCTCAAATCTAAAGAAAACACCTCAGAAATCCTATTTATTATTACAGCGAATATCATTTCAAGATGAAAGTAAAAGTGTTTCAATTCCGTTTTCTGCCACTTGAGTGAGGAGCGATAAAAATCGTTGCTGTTGCAATAACATGCAGCACAGCAGGCTCAGCGAATGCATTATCTTCGAGTTATTCGAGTGGCCTCGCTGCTACTCATGCTGGCCCGCGTCGTGACTTTGGCTGGGCGACTTTGGCTGCCATGCAATGAGCGAATTTCGGTGCGCAGCATTTCCGGAGAGCCGCTGTGCTGTGCTGTGCTGTGCTCTGCTCGCCGCTTCTCCGAGATGAGTGCGCTCAGCATATCGACGGACCAACTTTTACTTTCATTTGCAGCATTTGAATTTCGATTTCAATTCGCTTTCTTTGCTGTTTTCCTAATTCTTTTGTTTTTTTTGTTTTTTTTTGTTTTTTTTTTTTGAAATGCTAACAATTTGTTGGAAAATAAAACGTTTTTATAACTTTTAATTTATTATTTTATTGAAGAAAAATCCGTTTGTTTGAAAATTTGCAGGAAAATCCTTTAGTTATCCATTTTAAGCTCACCGAAATGTTTGCCACTGATTTTATTTTACACTCGCAGTGAGCCGAAATCACGTAATTCCGTGAAACGATGACGTGGAAGTGCGTCATCGTCAAAATGTCGAGTGAGCTGAAAAGAGCGAAGTAACGTTATTTCAACACAATGCGAATTTTACACGTGTTGACGACTGACAAACTCAACAAATCCAAGTCTGGCCTTTTTAACTTGACAAAACACTAATTAATATTAATTTTTTCCCTTTAAGGGTCGAGCGGATTCCTTCACTTGTACATCGTAATCCGTGAGCGGCGGAATCTTGATATGATAATTCACACAAAATTCATACGTTTCTGTAATCTGCGGAATCTTGATGCGATAATTAAACAACTCAAATATCAAAGATACACTCCATGAATAATTTAATTAGCAAATCGCTTGTTTCTTTATAACATTTTACTGTAATTTTATACGTGTTTCGTTCATTTAGTTCACTATTTTGCGTCTGATCTGCGAGAGCGTACTGAACTATTGAGGTTAAAAAAGAGCGTACTGAACTATTGAGTGTACTGAACTATTGAGGTTAAACGAGAGAACTGGAGTTCTTCAGAACGAACGAACGAACGACTTATCGAGGAGAAAATTGCGATTTGCTCTCAGAGATCGGTTAAGGCAAGCCGACGGAAATTTCTGTTCTCTCGCCGTCTTATAAAATAAAATAAAATGAAGTCTGCCACCAAGAAGAAAAGTTTCGAAGCAGATCTGCGTTTCGCTTCGGCGGCGCATATTCGGCTTTGAACTCTGAAAACTGAACTGAAGAGGCAGCTTGTAAGAAACTAACGAGATGACTGAATTATTGAAGTAAAAGAACGAGTGCACGACAGAATTGCCGAACTAGTTCACAGCAACTGATCGACAACCGACGAACTGTCGATCACTTTTACGAATAGTTCAATTGAACTAATTGAAGTTCGTTCACGAACTACACAGCGCTAGCTTTTTAAAACACAAAAATTCATTAAAACAGAAATCAGATAGAAATACACTTAAGTGTCATTAAGATCTGCAAGATACTTTTGTTTCAGCTGCTCTTGCTTTCGAAATTAAAAAAGGCAGTAAAAATTCGAACATTTGTGTTGTGCAGCTTTTGAGTGCCGTTGGTTGCGGTGTTGTTGTTCTTGCTGTTGTTGTTGCTGTTGTTGTTGTTGCTGTTGTTGTTGCCTTCTATCGTTATTTATTATCGCAGTGATTTTCGTTTTGTTTTGTCTCGCGAGTTCATTGTCACTCAAGGTGGGCCAGCGATGGCGGCAGCGGCCGTCATCAGTGCTGCCTGCCAGTGTTGCTGTGCAGCAATCAAAAGCCCACGACGTGAAATATGGCAAGCAGGCGCAGCAATTAAATTGTATTGTTTCTTTATTTTGTTTCTCTAATTTAAAAATGTTGAAGTGGCAGTTAAGCTCTGCTGCGGTTGTGTACACCGCGCACTACATTTCGGTGGTGTGTTTCCTGTGTTGCTCACTCAGCTGAGTGGAAACTTCATTTGACTTCACTGCACACATCCATCTCTCGTGGACGACTTCTTCTCTCGCCACTTTCGCCGCCAGCGCAGACAGCAGCAGCCGCGTGATTGAGTGAGCCAGCCATGATTATTGCGAAGATTCGCGCAAAGCAAATTGTTGACTGCCGACTGTGCTGCATTTTCAATTGAGTGCTGAGATTTCCGGTGAAACACCTCCACCGCAGCGTGGCGTTCGTCGGTTCGGCGGGGGTGTTCAAGTCACGCTGAGAAAATCTTATGCATGCGAGTGGTGAAAATTCATTCGAAAATATACGTGTAAAAAACGCAAAAATTAGAAATTTCCTATTGTTTGCATCAAGGAAGTGCTGTGCTGGATTTTATAATTAATTTTTCAAGAGTTATAAAATCTGTAACTCGTCAACGCAGACGGCAGATTGTCTCGAAATTATTTCGTAATTCATTGCTGCGTATAATTCGGGACTCAACTTGTTGGCCAGCACGATGGCAAGATGGGAGATGATTTCTTAACAAACAAACGAGAAAACAAACAAATTAACGAAAAACATACAAAGAAATGAGTGAGCAAACAAATAAACCACAAAAAATACACGGAAAACTAACAAACAAAGAAACAAACAGACAGACAGACAAAGAAACAAACAGAAAAAAACAAAGAAACGAACAGACAAACAAACGAAAAGACAAACAAACGAAAAGACAAACAAACAAACAGACAAACAAACGAAAGGATAAACAAACAAACTAACAAACAGATAAACAAACAAACAGACAAACAAACAGACAGACAAACAAGCGAAAGGATAAACAAACAAACAAACAAACAAACAGATAAACAAACGAAAAGATAAACAAACAAACAGATAAACAAACGAAAAGATAAACAAACAAACAAACAAACAGACAAACAAACGAAAGGATAAACAAACAAACAGACAAACAAATAAACAGACAAACAAACAAACAGATAAACAAACAAACAGACAAACAAACAAACAGACAAACAAGCGAAAGCAAACAAACATACAAAGAAGTAAACAAACAAATAGAAAACGTGAAAAAACAATACAAATGAAGAAACAAACAGAAGAAAACAAAGAAACGAACAGACAAACAAACGAAAAGACAAACAAACAAACAGACAAACAAACGAAAGGATAAACAAACAAACAGACAAACAGACAAACAAACAAACAGACAAACAGACAAACAAACAAACAAACAGATAAACGAACAAACAGACAAACAGACAAACAAACAAACAAGCGAAAGCAAACAAACATACAAAGAAACAAACAAACAAGTAGAAAACGTGAAAAAACAATACAAATGAAGAAACAAACATCAAACAAAGAAATAAACTAAGAAACAAACCCAAACAAACTCAAACAAACCAAACAAAAAGATGAAGATGAGATTAATTTTATAGCGCCAAAAGTATCGCCAACAAAAATGACTTTTTAAAGACGAAAATTGGTCTGGCTGGCGGAAAGAAGGCACGCGTTCGCCACACTGCGATCTGAAGATGATCGCCGTCACGATCTTCACGATTTCGACGTCTGCTGCCAGCAGACACGACAGCAAAAACGCCAAATTCTTGTCTGACTTTATTGCTGGTAACGGAAAAATCTTAACAATGCCGACGAACCCGCGACAGCAACCGACGAACCGGCATCTGCAACGAGTTCACTTATTTACTTCTTTTTCTTGGTTAAATTCCAGATTTTTTCTTTAATTTTTATAGTTTTTCTTAATGGTTTGCAGGGATTTGTTGTCGTTGTCGTTGTTGTTGTTGTTGTTGTTGTTGTTGTTGTTCTCGTTGTTGTTTTAAACCAACGATGCATTTTTAGCGGATTCCGTCCTTTGTTGTGAATTTTGGGAATTTTGGTTTTTTCCGTCTCACATTTGAAGTTCAAGTTGCATGTTGTTGTCGAAATTCGTCAATCCTTCGCGACCACGATTTCGATTTCGAAGGTTCTGAGATGGTGAGGTGCTGCGATGATGAAGGTTGTGCAATGATGTGGGTGACGAGGAGGATGAGGATGACATGGGTGACGTCATTCTCATTGTCAGATGGTACGATGAGGACGATGATGGCACTGATGACGACCGACCTTAATGCTGAAAATGATGAGGATGCTGATGAGGATGCTGATGACGATGCTGATGAGGATGCTGTTGGGGATGCTGATGAGGATGCTGATGATGAGGATGCTGATGAGGATGCTGATGAGGATGCTGTTGGGGATGCTGATGAGGATGCTGATGAGGATGTTGATGAGGATGCTGATGAGGATGCTGATGAGGATGCTGATGAGGATGCTGATGAGGATGCTGATGAGGATGTTGATGAGGATGCTGATGAGGATGTTGATGAGGATGCTGATGATGAGGATGCTGATGAGGATGCTGATGAGGATGCTGTTGGGGATGCTGATGAGGATGCTGATGAGGATGTTGATGAGGATGCTGATGAGGATGCTGATGAGGATGCTGATGAGGATGCTGATGAGGATGCTGATGAGGATGTTGATGAGGATGCTGATGAGGATGTTGATGAGGATGCTGATGATGAGGATGCTGATGAGGATGCTGATGAGGATGCTGATGATGAGGATGTTGATGAGGCTGTTGATGATGAGGATGCTGATGAGAACGAAGATGATGACGATAGTGTTGACGGTGGTGAGGATACAGATGATGAAATTGACAAAACAGAGGAGCGATGGGACGAGATGATGATGGGTGAGAACGAGAATGATTAGGTCGACGATGATAATGGTGAATGTTAATGATGTGATAATGCTATTGCGGTTAAATTTCTCATGTCAAAAAGCATGCATTTTTATTGCTCATCACGAACACAAGAATTCGCCTGAGTTGTGTGAGTCAATCGAATGACATTTAAATGAACTCAGCAAGCGGGTGCAATTCAACAACCGGTTTCAATTCTATTCTATTTTCAATTTTTATCGTTTACATACGATTTCTATGAATTTTAAAGATGCCGACAAACCTCACACGGCACCACCTGCACTCGAATGCAAATTTGAAAGAAAGAAAAATCCAATGCAAGACTGTAGACAACAGCAACAACAACTTCATTATCATCATCATCATCATCATCATCATCATCATCATCATCATCATCATCATCATCATCATCATCATCATCATCGTCATCATGAGCAACAACGACGGCAGCAGCAATCTCGTATTTTATATACACGTATAAAATTCTTGTTTTTCCTCTCTCTCTCTCTCTTTGTTCTCTTCATGTTTGATTATTTTGTGCTTTACTTGATCTCAAGACCTGTCTGTGGTCAGCTGCTCTCACATAGTACCACAACACAACAACAACAACAGCAGCAGCAAGTCCCATAACAAGAACTAGAAGACCAACAACAACAACGACTCATAACTTAAAATGTGACGGAGGCGGCGGGAGGAGCGCCACCAAAGAAATCATTAATCCTCTCTTTGGCTTGCATTCGAAGGTCAACCGCTTCGTGGCGTTTTTTATAGAGCTTTTTGAGAACTGGAACGACTGGAAAAAAGTCGCGTACAGACTTAGATTAGATGGATGATGTTGTTGTTGTGCATCAGTTAATTTGTGTTGTTTGTTAAAGAAGAGGAAGAGAAAAAAAGAAGAATTAAGAACAAATGACAAAATATGAATGGAATGTGGATTGGCGGGGTGGCAGGGGGGGGGGGCGTGGAAGTGGGGCTGGCTAACAATTGCCTTGACCATTAAAGTCAAGAAAGTTTTAATGCTTTTAATATTCTGCGATTTGTGTTTGTTTTGTCTTCTCAAGAGACGATTTTTAATGAGGGAAAATAACTTTTGAACTGTGAAGAATTTTACAGGTTAACCTTCACAGATTAAAATTTGGCTTGAAAAAATTCTGAATTTAAAATAAAACTTCAGCTGACCACTGAAAAAATAAATAAAAAACCCGGCAAAGTGGAGTTCAATTAAAAACCAAACGAGGAAACAAACAAACAAAAAAAAAACACACACACACACACACACACACACACGTACTCGTAATCAATGAAAGATTTCGAAAATAGAGTAAAAAAAAATTTTCTCTGGTACCGTTTTCGAGATATTCACAGTGACAGAAAAATCGAAATTTATAAATAACATTTAAATTTGATTCGAATTTGTGCCAAATGCCGTTATATCGCTTTGCTAAATCAATTATTTACGATTGTTTTTTTCCATAATAAAAATGAAAGTTTGTTGTTTCGAACCTCAAATTTGAATTAAATTTCAATTTAGACTTTTTGCAATTCCAGCTGCCAGCCAAATGCAATTGGAAGCTGATTGCCAATTTAAGTGGCACAAAAATTCATTCCATAAAAGCAGCGAAATTGAATCTCAATTTCGATTACGGTTACGCTTGGAAATTGAAACTCATTTTTCGCTGGTTTTCCGTAGGAACTGAGAAAAATACTTTACGATGAAAGTTTAAATCAGAAATCCACAGAAATTAATGGCTGAAATTCACGTAGAAAAATCTCTCAAAAAAAATGAGAGCTACATATTTGAGAAGGGAGAAATGATTTCGCAAGAGATGCCAATAACGGTAAAGAGTGAAATTGCGCAGCGAAACTGCGGTAAAAGATTCAGTGTGAGAGATACTTTCTGCCCGAATTAGAGGATAAAAATCTCGCTGCCATGTCGTGTTGCTCGCATCGCAGTTAATAAACTCAAGCCGAACGGTACAGAAATAACTGTATAAATATCTGAAAGCATTTCTTGTTCAAATAGGATTCGCGTTAAAAAAATTACCGCTAATCGCGCGCTTTGCAGGTGTTGTTGTTTGGCTGGTCGGCTGGTCGGCTGGTCGGCTGGTTGTTGTTGCGCTAGCGTGCAAAGTGGTTGGAAAAAAAATGAGAAGAAGCCGTTGCAACAACATCGCCGCCTGAAGAGAAAAGTTGAAACGAAACACACGTAGTTTTCGTTCCACTGTCCAGAAAGTCAGTGTGTAAATAAATTGCTGAAATTTGACCAAAAGCGGGAGAGACGTAGCAAAAAAAAAAAAAAAATACCATTGAAATAACAGAACATTAAACTGAAATTAAACTGTTGAAAATGAACACAACGACAACACAAATCGAAGTGCCGCCGAAAAGGCGCGCCGATGCAGTGAGCGAAAATGAAAGTGTTTGCGCCACACGACCAGCTGGTCGCTGGTCGAGTGATTCAAATCTGCCACGAAAGAAGCTCCCAACAACACCAACATCGCACCGTCCACGGTGGTTGATGTTGGTCTGCAGGATGACAAACGGCGGCGAGGAAAGCGATGTCCGACATGCGTTGAAGTTAAGTGCGACATTAAGTGGCGACATTAAGTGGCGACATTAAGTAGCGGCGAAGAAGGAAGATGTTACGCAATCTGTAGGCTTAACTTAGTTGCAACTTTACGGTCGGATTAGAAAACCACGGCATTAACACGAAAAACAGACGCTGTTAATTCCAAATTTGACCCTTTAAGTAATTCAAATATATGTATGTATGTATGTATGTGTGTAGATTTTTAACCGCCTTGAGAGTTGAGAATTCTCATGAGATTTTTTTTTTCACGTGGGATATTTTTTTATTGCCACATTTTTGTGCACTTTTTCATTTACTCGGAGATTTTGTGTGCGATTTTAATCACTACCGGATTTCTTGTTTTTGTTTTACTGTGCGATTTCGCGTGGGATTTTGAGATTCCTTTGAGATTCCTTTGAGTTTCCTCTAAGATTTTTTAATTACTGTAGAGATTTTGTTTGAGAGTTTTTAATTGGTGTGAGATTTTCCAATGTAAAAAGTCTTACGTGAGATTTTTGAAGGGATTTTTGAATTGCGGGAAATGGGAAATGGACGCGCTCAGCGTAGCGGTTATTTTTTTAATTAGAAGCTTGAATGATTTTAATTCCTCTTCCGATGGCGTTACACATTACGTTCGCTGTATTAGACGAAAATAATTCTAAAAGCATAATTTGCGGCGTAATTCTGACGAAGTTTTTTCTAGTTAAAATTTTACATTTTGAAAATTTACATTTGCAAAGTTTACGAGCAGAATATAAATTATTCAAATTATTTAAAATGCGTTATTTGAAATTTATTAACACTTCGATGGTGCCAAATATCAAAATTACAAAGAAATCCCATGAAAAGTCAAAAGTGAAAAAGTAACTCGTCGTTATTGGGATGACGTAAATTATAAATGTGTGCGTGTGCGTGATCTACGCACGAATAAATCGATTAAGCGTGAGAAGGTTAATTAATGCAAAAACTAGCATACGAATTCTTGTGAATTTCAGCCATTTTAGTATTCATGAAGTCAAATCACTACATCATTTCTGACGTTTTACAGTTATGAGTTCTTCGTTTGCTGACTATAAAATGAAAACGTTTCTTGGAAAACGAAAAAGTTAACCTTTGATTTCTATCACGAATACCATGACTTGACGTCGGAGAAATCATAAATTTTGCATTGCTGTGTAATTAAAATTATTCTGTATTGTGTGGAAAATCTAAGGCTTAAAAATCTTAGAATTAAACTGTCCGCTTTGACGTTAAGGGAGGAGTAGGAAAAAATCCAAAAACTGACTTCAACAAAAACTGACTTCAACAAAACTAACTCGCTGCCAAAAGTTGTTTGCTACTAACAAAACTGTTGCAGGTCCTCGAAAACTGAACGGCCAGAAGTTGTTATGACAGAATTCACGAAGTCTACAAGAATTCGAAGACAGGCTAACAATTCCACGATAGCACAATTCTGAGATCGTGAACGCCGCCGAGACCTCTTAAGTAGACAAAAGCGTTCTTCTGTTTGTGCTTTTTCTCCCTTTGCAAGCCACTTCACAGCTGCTGCATCCATGTAAATCGAGAAATAAGTGACGCAATTTTAAATGCTGTACGAAACGAACGGCTTTCCGTTTAACCAACTTCGAGCCACACTTAAGAAGTCTGCTGACAACGATGTGAACCTCGCAATGGACGGCTGGCTGTGTGAATTGGCAACAATTGTGTAAATGATTTGTGGCAACAATTTTGCATTGTGTGTGTGTGTGTGTGTGTGTGTGTGTGTGTGTGTGTGTCTGTGTGTGTGAAAGTGAGTCGGGTGGCGGGTGGTGATGGGGGGGGGGGGGGGGGACCCTGAAATAGGTTATAGAATTCTCCAAAAATGATCACACATAAATCTCTTCGTTGTGATGATGGGAATGAATTGTTGCGACGAAGTGTTTTAATGAAATTTAACACCACAGATTCGCAGACATCAACTGTCACTCGAAACAGTTGTCACTTGCCAGCACCATAAATCACAACAAACCAGAATGTGTAACTTTTACCGATTAAAACTCGGCATCAAAGCTGCATGAAATCGCCCAAGTTAACACGAAACCCCGCTGAAACCTAACAACTGTGACAATTTGGTGTCATTAATCTCAAATGGTTTTGACAGCGCTTGTTCGTCAACCTTGTTCGTCAATATAACAACCTTGTTCGTCAATATAACAACTTTGTTCGTCAATATAACAACCTTGTTCGTCAATATAACAACTTTGTTCGTCAATATAACAACTTTGTTCGTCAATATAACAACCTTGTTCGTCAATATAACAACTTTGTTCGTCAATATAACAACTCTCACTTAGCAACCAGCGATCCTTCCATAACCGAATAATCAACCAGCCACCAACTCAACAAAGCGACTGGCAAACACTAACGACAACTCAACCAGAAAATCCACCTTTCATTCAAGTTGGCACGAATGACTATCATTCATGTTATGACTGATATGACTTCATGATATGACTGACTCCCCGTTGTTTATTGGACGCATCTTCGTCACACCGCAGCCAGATAATCCATCGCTCTCTGTATGGAACGACGACGGAGACGACGACGACGACGACGACGACTTGATCTCCCCATTTGTCCACTTCAAGTATTCATTATCCATCGGCGAACACGTTACTCGCATAGCGAAAGTTTTCTTTTTCCCCCATTATGGACACTGATGAGCTCCGCTGAACCCGCATAATGGGTCAGTTCAATGGACCGACTGTACAGTTGTGTCGCTTTAACCGTATTTACACCTCATCAGTTGACATTCGCTGACAGCGATGACAGTGAAAATAGATTCAGCGCAAAAGTCTTTCTTCGCCTGCGTTAAGCTCGAGTGTAACAAGTTTCCAGTAAAATTCCTCAAATTCCTCAGTAATCTCAAATTAATTAAATGTAATTATTTTCGAAGATTTGGCATAAATACTCGTAGCTTAATGATGCCACGTTTCGATGGAAGGAAGGAGAGGCATTTCGTGATAAATGTTTGAAAAATCTTTTTCTTTTCGTTTGCTTAATGGAATTTTTCATATCTTGATTTAGTTGCCATAAAGGCAGTACGACACGATAGTCTTCTGATGACAATATGGTTTCTTTAACTTTAAAACGGATTCTAAAATATTGTTGGTCTAAAATCTGAAGCGATGTTTTCCCTCGATGCGTATTAATATTTTACATCATTCAAATAATATGCTGAAAACCCGGCAACCACCAATCGATTGTGTTTCAATTTCGAAATCATAGCGGAAAAAGTAATAACGTGGTCTAACTTCAGTCCCATTACTCGAGGTGATCTAATATCGAGTTTATAGCTACAGAGAGACTATTTTCGGTGCAATCTCGCGCATCGTTATAGACGCATCATCGTTGTTTTAATCCAGATTTTAATATGTGAACAAAATTTTGTTCGTATTCATTACAAATTAATTCAAAGCTAAAAATATTTCCCCCCATCACTTCCCTCCTCTCTTAATCACAATTTTGCAATGACGTGAATGTCAGAATTCACACGATCAATATCTGAACCACAACAACAACCAAGAACAACAACAACCAAGAACAACAACAACAACCAAGAACAACAACAACAACGCCGCAAATACCATTCAAATGAGCTGAAATTCGAAAAACACGTTTTCAAAAATTGCCATCGCCGCCAGCTCTGGGTGGGTGGTGGCGTTACTTGCCATGGAACCAACATTAGATTGCTGTACGACTACGGCAAAGCGTAGGTCAGAAAGAGACCGGTAGGGGTGGGGGGTGGGTGAAGGCGTGGTCTGCTACCGCTAAACAAAGCCAAATTAAAAGCCAAATTGTAGCTCAGCAACTCTATAATTTGGCTCTGAACAAAAAGGCTGAAGTAAAAACATTTTCCTCTTTACACTTTATTCCGGGTGCAACCTTTAACGGTTACGAGTGAATTTATGGGGTTTAAATAAAAATGAAGTATGAAAAAACTGCAGCTACATATAAAGTAAAAGTCAGAGCCAAGAACGTGGGATTTTGTATTTCACGTACGTGGTTCGCTTACGATGTTGGGTGTGTTCAGCAGTTTATTGCTGCAGGCAATAATCGCAGCTATATAATATATTCTCGCAGCTGTAGTGATTGTAGGGCGCTTCACAATTGTGGGCTTTCACAGCCTGTCCCGAGTTCAGGGATTTTGGAGGGGAAAATTACTAGAGTTCCACGACAATTCTCTAGAAATCACGATTCAGATTACTATTTCGAAAAAACTTGAGCACGGTTTGTGTTGCGATTACAATTCATTGCAACTGCCAGGATTAGCGGTGATGGGTATCCCGGGGAAAACTTGATTATTGCCATGACCAGCTTTTTTTCAGCAATTGGATTCGGTTGCCTATATTTCAAACTAAACTTTCTCGCGTTCCCTGGTGAGAAAAAAATTTTCCGAAACATTATGAATACCTTGAAATTTCTATATTTCTCCCGAGTCGGTGTAGTTGGAAACGAAGAAGTGTCGTCGCTCGCGAAAGGCGAACCCTAACTTCTTCGTAACTGCCATGATTTTCTGGGACATGATTTCGCGGGATTGGGACTGACAGCAGGGGATTTTTCATGTGTTGCATCTTGCGTCTGAAAAGTGGAAAATTAAGAACAACAACCACCAACATATCTTCACGTCTTTTGTGGTCTCTGGTGGTGGTGGTGTTGTTGTTGTTGTTGTTGTGTTGGTTGTTGTTGTTGTGTTGGTTGTGTTGGTTGTTGTGTTGGTTGTTGTGGTGGATGTGGTTGATGTGGTTGTTGTTGTTGTAAGTGATAAATCTCTTTTATATTTGCAATGCATTCAGTTTCGCTTCTTTTTTCTTACTTCTTGCATAGCGAAGTAAAAATACATTTTTAATGATCTGAATGCAGCGGAGTGAATAGCAAAACTACAGCAGCAGCAACAACAACAACAACAACCTTAATACGTACAATAATTTCTACGATACGTTAGCAGCGGGATGTGTGGCAATTCGAAAACTTCAAGAGTAGCAATCCAGTTAACAAGAAAAAAAAACGTGCAACTTGGCCAACATACACTCGAGAGAAGTGGCAATTATCGCTCAAATGGACGGAATGTTGTGTTCCCGTTTTTTGTGTTAATTTTACCAAAGACACCTTCAGTCTCGATCTCTGCTCGACTTCGAGATGGTAATCGAGATGATAATCAAAATCGAAACTGAGAGATTGTAACGTTTTTCTTTCGGTCGACACGATTATAATTATATTAACAGAAATGCATAGCAGATTAAAGAGAAAAATACGAAATACGAAATAATTTCAGTTACCAAAATTAAACTTTGCTCGCCATGCAGTGTTTCTGCGTAGCAAATTCGGTCCATCCAGTTCAGTGCGTTCCGAACGCAGTCGCGGCTGCTGCAACTTCGAATTGTTTCTCAATTTCATTCCATTTAAATTCTCATTTATTTCATTTTGGCTATCCAAGTTTTTTTGGAGCGATTTAAGCGATGTTGTTGTTGTTACGTTAAACGCATCCATAAAGTTGCATCTAAATTGGCACAAAATAAGTAACTGCAGCAGCAACAACAAAATCGAGCCAACAGGTAAATGGAAACAAACAAGCAAACGTTGGTGAAGAAGTGGTATGCAGTTTTGGTATGTGCAAGACAACAACAACAACAACAACGAAAACAACAACAACGCAACAACAACGAAAACAACAACAACAGAGCCAACAATTTATTGAGAAATAAACAAGCACAAACAAGCAAAACTGCAAATAAGTGAATAACGTTGGCTAAAATGTCATTAAATCTGCGTTAATTTATTGCAAAAATGCTCTGGCGAAAATGTATTTTTATAACTGTAATAAAATTTAATGGCTGCATTGCTTTGTTTTCGCTTTGTTTTCGAAATGTTAACCTATTTCGAAATTTCATCGAAGATGTTGGATTCGCAGACGATTTTTATTTGCCAAAACAATTTTATCGATCTTTTTTTCTATTTGGCCTCTTCAATGGAACAAAAGAATCGCGAAGAAGAGGAGTGCTGAAACGCAATGGAATGGAAACAATTAATCGGTCAACCAAGAATTTCCGTGCTTACTTAGCGGTTATTCATTGACTGAGCCAGTTACCGATATAACCAAAAAAAGGTCCGTGTGTTTATTTAGGTCCGTCCACGTCCACACCGCGCCCTTCCCCGCCCCCCACCCCCCACCAAACGCGCGAAGCTACGTAGATACAAATAAACTTAATGCGGATTTAAATAATTAATATGTAGGAATTGTAAAACGTACGAGACAAAAAATTCGGCAAATCCAACGCCAGCCGGATATGGATTCAAAAAAGAAAACAAGGAAAAGTAAAATAAAAAAAGCAAATGAAATGAAATGAAAATAATTGAAATGAAATGAAATGAAATGAATTGAAATGAAATTTCAATTCAATTCAATTGAAATGAAAATAATTGAAATGAAATGAATTGAATTGAAATGAAATGAAATACAATAAAAATTATGAAAGAAATGAAATGAAATTAAATTAAATTACATGAAATAAAATATAATAAAAAACGCAAATTAAATAAATTAAGAAGCTTTGATAAGAAATTGTTTCAATATAAAAATAAGGAAATTCCACCGTCCAAAATCCACTAAAAAGAAAACAATTTAGCCGGTTTTGCCGAAGTTTGGTAACAGAAACATAAGAAAAAAGTAAACGAAAATTGAAAATTATACCTGCTTGAATTTTAAGCGGTGTAAAAAAACAGCAGAAGAGCGAACGCCGTGGCGTGAACTGAATAAAATAAAAGTTTGGCTACGCGTGCAGTGCGCCGCACATACAAACTCGTAAATGACGAGGATCAGGAGGCCGATGACGAGGAGTGGGGGAGCCGCCGCACTCACTGTCACGGCATCCGCATTGGCCGCGCGTTATGCAACCGCCGCGGCGGTGGTTAAGCGGTGATAAAAACCAGCAAAATTAAGTCCACCACGACACCAAAGTCACGCCTTGATTTCTGTGACTACGAGTGTTGTTGTGCTGTCTGTTGTTGTTGTTGTTGTTGTTATTGCGGGTGATAAATGAAAATGAAACAAAAACATTTCAATCACTTCAATGTTATTACGAGCATTTCTTAAATTTTTCAGTAGTTTATTACTAACTTAAATCGAAAAGATTCCCTGAATTCTTATTTTACCGAGGTTTTGCAATCGAGAAATTATGCAACAAATCGTTTACATTGGTGACGTTAGTCTCTGCTTGCACGTTGCAACATCGTAGAGGCGTAAACGCGGCCTTTCGATGTCGCACTAAAATATGCGCATGGGCGACATTTAAATTCAAGGCGCTTCGATTTGGTTGCGTCAGCGTTACTTGATGTAAATCCGCATCTTTTCACGACAACAGCAATTTCACGACCGATCACCTGTAGCAAATCAATAAGTCTACAATTTCTCACAATTCTTCTTAATTTCTCTTCGAATTCTTTAAGAAATGTTGGATGTTGAAAAATTGAAATTAATTCTTCTCCGTTCTGTTGCCAAACTTTAGCAACACAGACACGTGAGCCACGTGGATTGAGGACGTGAGCCACGTGGATTGAGTACGTGAGCTACGCATGTTCCGAGTTAGAAAACGAAGTGATTTTTAAAGCATCCAAGAATCCAGCAGATAATTGTGTTTTATCTAGAATAACCTGAATATTAGTTGGCTTTGTTGGCATGTGCATTTTTGTGACTTTTCCTCTTACTATTTTCTAAACTACGATTTCTTTATGTATTCGAAAAAGTGCGGAAAGCTCATCTTTTATTTATTTTTGTTCGTTTTCTGTGCTCGGTTTAGTCTTGACATTGACACCGTGACACACATTAGTTTAGTTTTCGTTTTCGTTTTCGTTCAGCATCAATTTTTTTTATCGAGGCAATAAAAAGTTAAAGAAAAGATGGGAAACGCAAAATGCACTCATTTAAATACAATAGTGAAAATAGTGACCTTCAGAGCGGCCATAAAAGTGGAAAAGGCAGAAGATGAAGTTATATAACGCGTCGTAAAAGGGACGACAGCAACGAGTTTCTAGTAAAAGTAATCGTCTGTGAGCCGTAAACTAGTTTATCGCTCGAAGCGATAGTTGGAGTGATTTGTGGAACCGGTTTTCGGTATTCGGTAGTTTTGGTAATGGTAGCAATTATTTGGCTAAACAGTTGCTTTCATGGTTAAGATAGCTTTTAGCGTTTTGCAATAATTCGTTGCGATTATTTGCTTCAATGCAGTAATTTTTAATTAGTCTTCTTTTCTTCATTTACAGCTTCCGCGAGGAGCGGTTTGGCAAGCCGTGGTCTTCCTTTTATGTGCGGTGCTCTTCGTTAGCGGTAAGTAAGCGGGCAGCAGGTACTCGTGTCAATGTCGCATAGCAAGCAGTTGTGACGACCGCAGGCGATGACGACCCAGTGTTGCTGACTGACTATTTCGGTTTCAGTCGAAGCTGTGATAGACTGTGATTTTCCCCATATCAGTGTTTTGATTGATTCACGCTTAATTTCATACAGTCCGTAAAATACGAAAAAATGAAATTTTTTAACGTCTACATAGATGATCACATAATTCCAAGCCACATAATGGTTCACACATCCCATCCGTAATCGTTCACAATATTCGATTGGCTCAAATTTCAATACTTTCGATGCTATTCTTCTAGTTCTTGTTCTAATTATACACAATTTCCTTTAATGCTTTGTCTTAATTACAAATATCGTATATTGTACATATGCATCATATAAAATCCCCCTGCTTGAGTATGAATTCGTCAGCATACATGTGTAACATGACATCGAATATCGACTTTTCCACACTTTTATATGGCTTGCATATTACGTTTCCTCCGAAAGAGTTCATTCTCATCAACTGAATTTCGAGAAATTCTTCCTTACAGAAGTCCGCTCGGAGGGAAGGGTGGTCTGCTACTACACCAACTGGAGCGTCTACCGGCCAGGCACGGCGAAATTCAACCCGCAGAATATAAATCCTTACTTGTGTACACATCTGGTGTACGCATTCGGTGGATTCACGAAGGATAACCAAATGAAGCCCTTCGACAAGTATCAGGACATTGAGCAGGGTAAGTTTATAAGCTCAAAAGCACCCTGTTTAGTTTGTGCGTACCTTGTGTCTGCTAAAATATCGTTTACTAATTTACGTCTGCCTTCTCTCTCCACCCATCACACCATATCCATCCCACCCCCACCCTCACGCCGCCAGGTGGTTACGCCAAATTCACTGGCCTGAAAACGTACAACAAGCAACTGAAAACCATGATTGCCATCGGTGGTTGGAATGAGGCCTCCTCACGCTTTTCGCCGCTGGTCGCGAGTCCCGAACGTCGCCAGAAATTCATCAAGAACATTTTAAAGTTTCTGCGTCAAAATCATTTCGACGGCATCGATTTGGACTGGGAGTATCCGGCTCATCGTGAGGGCGGCAAACCACGAGACCGTGATAATTACGCTCAGTTCGTGCAAGAGTTGCGTGCCGAATTCGAACGCGAGTCCGAGAAGACCGGCCGTCCGCGATTGCTGATTACCATGGCAGTGCCGGCTGGCATTGAGTACATCGAAAAGGGTTACGATATACCGAAATTGAATAAGTATCTCGACTGGTTCAACTTGCTCACATATGATTTCCACTCATCACATGAGCCATCGGTGAATCATCACGCTCCACTGTATTCCCTGGAAGAGGAATCCGAATACAATTATGATTCGGAACTGAATATTGTGAGTATTGATTGGTAAAATATCGAGTTGGGAGCCTACTATAGAATATATTGAAATATTTCAGGATTATTCGTTGAAATTCTATCTGAAAGCTGGTGCTGATCGCGATAAATTGGTGTTGGGTATACCAACCTATGGACGCTCGTTTACTTTGATTAATGAAGAGAGCACCGAAATCGGATCCCCTTCTGAGGGTCCCGGCGAACAGGGAGATGCTACACGAGAGAAGGGCTACTTGGCTTACTATGAGGTAAAATTCGGGCAGAACTGTTATATTTATTATTTTACATTACTTTTTTCTTATATCTTCGTCCAGATTTGTCAAAACATTAAAGATGATCCCGAATGGACGGTGATACAACCGAATCCCAACGCTATGGGTCCCTATGCCTATCGACGCAATCAGTGGGTCGGCTATGACGACGAGGACATAGTGCGCAAAAAGGCTCAGTATGTAGTCGAGCACGGCTTAGGCGGCATTATGTTCTGGGCCATCGATAACGACGATTTCCGCGGTACTTGTACGGGGAAGCCATATCCTCTGATTGAAGCAGCTAAGGAAGCTATGCTGGATGGATTAGGGTATCCTCGATAATTATTTATTACAAACCATTTTATATATACAAACCCCTTTTTAGCTTGGGTATAAATGAGGTCTCGAAGCCCAGTGCGCCAAAGAAGCCGCTGCGGTCTCGTAGTCGTGAGAATTCTTCATCTTCCTCTCGTAATCGCATAAATGACTCAGAGCGCAAAGAGTTTATCCGTCGACCAGTAAGCGGTACACGGAAACCAACAACAACAACAACGACGACCGAAGCACCAAGAGCAACAATTCGTCTAACGGAAGCTGAGGGATCCTCTTTGTATATCGGTGGACGTACGACGACGCCACCACCACCAACTACACCAGATCCAGGAACTGGTATGTTTAAAATATCCGTAGTATAATTTCCTTGAGATCAATTTTAAATGTTTTTCTCTCAGATTTCAAATGCGAAGAAGAAGGCTTCTTTCAACATCCACGTGACTGCAAGAAATATTACTGGTGCCTGGACAGTGGACCCTCTGGACTTGGCATTGTAGGTCATCAGTTCACTTGCCCTTCTGGTCTTTACTTCAATCCAGCTGCCGACTCCTGTGATTTTGCTCGTAATGTACCCTGCAAGATTAAAAAGTAAATAGATGGTCGATAAAGTCGGGTAAAGAAACCTCCAAAATTAACTATCTCCTCCACAGATCCACAACAGCTGCCCCAGTAACAACCACCAGTACAACACCTCGCACTACCACTGCATCGAATCGTGTAACTGCTGCCACCTCCCGTAATTCCTTCTTGCGCACAACGACCAGAAGGACAACTACAACTACCACCGAAGCTCCTGAAGTGGAAGAAGCTGAGTACGAGGAAGAGGAAGAAAATGAACCCACTCATTTCAATAAAGATAGGGATCCCGAAGAAGATCCGAAAGTTATTAAAGAGCTTATCGATCTCATCCGCAAGGTGGGCGGCATCGAGGAGTTGGAGAAGCATCTGCTACGTAAAGAAGATGGATCGATTTCCCTAAAGGAACAAAACTCTTTTAACTCCGATGTACCCAGTACTCCGTCTACAATTGCTAAAACGCTGTACGATAAAGTTTTGAGCCGCCCGAACACTTACAACTCTTTCCGAAATCGTCTAACCTCATCGACTTTGTATAAAAATACGGCTCAAACGAAGACCGCTGATTTCGATGGACGCGCACGCGCAAAGTATGAGGAAGAAGATATACAAGAAGAGGGCGGTGAGAAAGAAAACAAAGTGGGACGTACCGGTTACTCAAAGTACTCATCCGTAGTACGCGGCAACAGTCGGCAAGGTCCACAAAATGAAGGTTTGGATAAACTGCCTGAATTGGAAGGTTTCCTGAAGGAGAAGAAACAGTACGTAACAATTAACAGAAACAGAGGCTCCGCTAAAACATTGCACGAAGGTGAGGAAAATGAGGAAGAAAATGATGAGGAAGATCGTAATGCTGAAGTAGTTGACGAAGCTGCGGAGAAAGATGGTAAGAAATTAGTGGGAGTCACCTCAACACCAGCCTACAGTACCATACGAAGAACAAAACCAACTACGGAAGAGCCTACGATCTTAGAAGATGAAGTCGAGGGAAGAAACGCGGAGCTGAATATCGAAAGCAACATCAAAGAAAAGAAGACTTACGCTACGTTAAATAGAAGTCGTGGAAGATTTACGACAACCGAACTGCCAGCAACTACTGTTACGGATGAAATCGCATCCACAACGAACAGGTGAGGAATTAAAGATATTTTTATCTTCTCACAAAAGTAGATCGTTTAACATGATGCGAGCGGGATGAGAGAAATCTTGATACTGTCTCGATCTTGTCTAGAGCAAATTCTATTCTTGCCTAAATCTCGACCTTGTCCCGACTTAAATATGTTGCTCCGATATTAATTCTCATCTCGATTGAAAATCGTCTCAATCGAACAATAGACAGACCAAAACCGAAACAACAATCGAGACCAAGACCCTCTTTTCCGATTGATACAGTAACCGAGATTAATGCTACCACAAATATCGATCGCTCGCATCATTAGAAAATATAAATCCCCTTTTAAGAGAAGATCTCTTTTATTTTTCTTTGCAAATTTTATATTTCAAAATTCAATTATATCTTGGATTTGTTCAAGGTACAAATACTTTGAGAGAGCTCGCCCTACCAAACCTACCAGCTCCTTAAGAGATGCAAATGAGGAAGAGAAAGTCGATCAAGATGACGCGACGGCTCAAGAGGATCAGGATAATATATTGGTACAAATATCAGCTGAAAATGATAGCGCAACACAAAAATCACAAACAACACGTCTTTATGCGAGCATTGGTCGCAGAACTACAATAGCAGCACCCACAGAAATTCCAACAACAGCAACAATTAAAACGAATTCATTCGAAACAAGCTTACCTGATAAAACCCCTGAACCAATTTTAACCACTACAACTACTTCAACAACCACGCCCACAAGCACCACCACCACAACTACTAATTTGCCTGAACTCATTGCATCGCAACCCACCATTAAACCCATTACACCCATTACATCCATTGCCTACTCCGCCATAAATGACGACGACTTCAGTCCACTTGATGATCTTACTACCATCTCCCCCACCGTATCTGGCTTGACAGAGAACTCCCTTGACTACTCTCCCGATTTGAACTCCCTTTCACACGAAACCTTGCCCACGACCAAATCTAGTCGAGATAATACAAACCAGGACACAGGCGCTCATCTTGCAGATACAAGCGATTTGACGACTGCAAGGACAGCGACAAAAACCTCGACGTCACTGGAAACCCGGACTGATACTGACGGCCAGGAAAGCGACGATAAGGTAAACAATTTAAGCAACAACCTTCTAAAGACACAATATAAGAAATACACAACAACAAGAACAAGCAATTTGGCAACCACAACAACAACAGAAGTGAATGAAAACGAAAGCAGTACAGTAACAACAACGGTTAATGAATTTAAAAATAGTATTAAAAGTAGTAATGACGGTATAAGTAGTAATAGTATATTACGTGGTAATAACATAAAATATTCCGGTGGCAGAAGACAATCGCAACCGCAAATTACAAGGTCCGATATAATCTCTAATCGTAAATTCCAAAATCGTAACCAACAGACCTCAACCACTACGACACCGACTACTGAACTGCCCACTTCCACTCCCAAAGATTTCCTGGATACCGTATCTAGTCCGAGACCATTTGGTTTCCCCAGACGTCGAACGCGTCCTACACTCGCAACAACAACGTCTATACCTTCAACTGATGAGCCCAGTACTGCCGAAGAAGATGAGTCAGGACTCATTAAAACAACGCCGAATACGAAAAAGGTGAGTTCCTCCGTCAACCGTGCTGAAGAGGCACCTGTAGAGATTGAAGAACACAATGCGTTCGGCGGCAATCAGCACTTGGGCGAGCACACCACAAACACCCAGTCGCAAGCGCATATCGCACAATTAGAAACTTTGGTAGAGGATAACGTTAGTGCTAAGAATGCATTAGATTTAAGTAGAACTTCCGAAGCGCCTAATTCGACCGACTTGACCTTGGAAAAAACTGAGGTTGGTAGAGGTGAGACCACAGATGACAAGACTGAAGAACATTTAAAAGACGCTACTGGGGATGGGAACAATATAGTTGATTTACTGAAGGTCGATGTAGAAGAGCAATCCAACAGCAATGATAGGACAGGTATATATGAAAAGAATGAAGGTCGATCTCGGAATGATGTAAAATCTAAAGAAAATGAAGTTATAGAATTAAAAAGCAAGAAATTAAGTTCCACAGAACGTATTTTGGGACAACTTAACACTGGGACCGATGAAGCTTTTGCATACGATAGTAATGAACGCACCCAAACCACAATCAAATCCACAGAAAGTACTACTTTAGGTGATGAAAGTACTATAATTTCTAAAAATCCTGCGGTCGTTCAAGTCATCAGTCCTGATAGTAATGATATTTTGAAAAGCATTAGTGAAGCAGGAGAGAAGACATTGAAATCAACAGCAAGTACAAAAGAAGACAGTGAAACTACTACGATTTCATCAAACAGTACGGCCAGGGGAATTATCATCCTTGACAATAGCGATGTTACCCAAATCACTACTGAAGCGCTTGAAGAGTCATCATCCGAAAGTTCAACACCGAATATTGCAAGCACTACAACCTTTACAAACACTACAGAGAATATCCTGGAGATCCCAATAGAAGTAACGACCGGGAGAGAATTCCTTAAAAATTCTTCTGCAATAACTGACAAAACAACGCCGATTTTAGAAAATGCAACAACTTCCGAGAGTGCTACTCAAAAATCCCTATATAACTACAGACCAAGTTCGATCTATCGTTATAGTACAACTCCAACATTAGAAACAACGACTTTTGTCTCAGACACATCCACTAAACAAAGTTTGCGTAGGCCTCAATTAAGACTAGCACAAAATACGACTGAAGCGTCGTTTGTCAAAAGTGGCATATTGGAAAATGTCGTTACCTCAAATACAAATAGTAATACTGAGGAACCTGCTGTGATCCAAAAACCTACGAGAATTTCTGGACGTCGAGTATATCGACCACAGACTAAAGAATATGAAAATACAGAGAAGAGTCGACCTAAAACGAGTAATGATAGAAGACGTATTCAATTCCAGAGGCCAGCAAATGATTTAAAAGTTGACAATGTTGCAGACATACAGAAATTAAAGCGACCATCACAACGAACGCAAATTTCATCAAGAACCAGGGGAAACATTCCTGAAGTTAGCAGCGAATCCGCTGATGCAAATAAATCAAACATTGCAGAAAATAATAAAGGCGATAAACCCAAAGACCCTCAATTAGGGAAAAGACGAGGCGGAGTGCGTATAATAAAGAGAAAGCGAATTGTAAGTAATCCCCGAAACAAAGAAGAAGAGGTCTCCAACGTTTTCAGCACCACACATAGTGATGAACAACTGGAATCTGGAAAAGTTAGATCCAACCCAAGAAATAATGCAGCCAACCGTCGAAAGTCACAAGCGAAATTCTCTGCCGGAAGCCGTTTCGGTCCAAATTCACACTTAAATCAAAAGGATGACAATGAACCCGATGGTGCGACAAGGGAAACCAAAATCGAGAGGAAACCCCATACTCGTACGTCTTACAATAGAGGGAATTCTCTGAGGACTGTTCAAAGAACTCGTACCCAAACGGTTATACAGGAAGAAGGAGATGAAGACGAATATGAATATGTATACGATGTGATTACAGAAGATGTTTCAACTACAACGCCCCGCCCCATCACTCGTCAGCGAGGATCAGCTAGGCTACAAAACGCTGATCTCTCGTCGCTGCTGGCATTCGATATTGCTTCGAAATCGGTTCGCAAATTCGAGGGTCAAAGAAAGATTGTGAAGAAAAGAAGACGTTTGGTTAAGAAAATCAAGAAGTCGTCTGAAACCAAAACTGAAGAAACACGAGACGAACATGAGGAAGTCTTAATAAGACCAGTCAGACTGCCAGTAGATTCAACAGCAGATAATAGTCCCAACAAAATTAAACCTCTTCCTGTACCACGCCCCTCGCTCTTGGACAGTCCTTCGAGTTTAACAACTTTGACACCAGATCTTGTTGAAACATCAACCACAACTTCGGATAACAATATAAGTTCGTCAGTCCCAGCAACACTACGCAGACCTTTCCAATTTAGGCGACCTACACCAAGCTCTGTGATAACAACGGAGAGAAAGGATGTTACAGCCACGACAACTAGTAGATTGCAGGACTTAAGTAATAAATCAGCAATATCCAGGAGGTTTGTTCCCTCTTATAAACAAAGCTTTCTAGAAGAGGATATTAAAAAGGAAGAGGAGGTGGAGAAGGGAAGAGTGGCTAAAGTTCCAGTTACAAAAAACTTACCTCATCGTTTCCAGTTAAAGGCCTTAGCAAAGAAGGCATTAAAGGAAGATTATAAAACAACCACAGATTCAATAACTACGATTTATGCGAAGGAACCGTCCTTCATAATTTCGACTCCAACTACCGACAGTAGTGGGGCTTTCATATCTGCTTTAGCGTCCTCAAACATGGTAGAACTTTCAACAGCAGGAGCATTTTCTACAACTGAGCCTAACGAGGAATTTCCGACCACAACCGAAGAAATTACTGAAGCCGAAACAACAACTTCACAAGGAAAACAATATAATAAAACCCAAGGTGAGTTATCTGATTCAAAGGTGAAGTCAACGACATCTGGTGGGTTTACTGAGCCTTCTTCGCCAGCAACAGAAAGGACTTTTGAAGAAGAGAGGGCTGTGGAGTCTTCACAAGAGAGAAACATGCCACTTCGCTTTCAGCTAAAGAAGTTAGAAGATAAAGTAACGGAGGAAACATCTAAAACAACGGAAAATCCAGCATCTACAATTCCCATTCGTAAAATACTTAGTGATCTGCCTTCAACCTCAGAAAGAGATGTAGGTTTGGAGACCATTCCAAATACAGTGTCTTCTAATATTTTAGTGCCCATCACAACAGAAACACTTTCTACAACCGATTCCAATAGTAAAGAAATGCAGACAACTAACGAAATCAATAAGTCGAAAGCAACCACTTCAAACGCGAATAATTCACCTGTAGCCAATAGTACATTTTCAGAATCACGTTCAACTTTTAGTAGGTTGGTGCAGTCTAAAAACTCCACGAAGTCTATAAATGAAATTTTTGAGGAAAAAACCGAAGCTACCACCAACTCAACAGCTACGACTCATATTAAAGAAGTCTTGCCGGCTTCAATCGAGGAAGTAAATGTGAAAACGGGACCTATTTCAACGAAAGCATCTGTTAACATGACAATACCGGTCACAACTGATGCTAGCTTCACAACGGAATCGAACGAAGAAACTTCAACTGAAGAAACCACTTCAACTGAAGAAACTTCCAGAACGGTGTCTGTAACTACGAAAAAAGTATATACAACAACAAAATTACCCGTTTCAAATGTAGTATTAACGCCGAATAATCCAACCATGAGTGGCCAAATGGAAACACCAGAGTTCACTACTAGACAATCTCTGGATCCCCTAGAAAACCATACCGGTGAATCTTTCCAGAAGCCAAAACCTTCTACTGAGAGCATAGAAAATGAAACCAGCCACATAGAAGAAGTTAATACTGAATCCACGACTAACGGAGATTCATTACTATCGTTACCAATCTATCATCGCCGGAAATACTATCAGTACTACAAGGATACACCAATAACTTACATTACCAAAACCATTCCTCCAGAAACGGAGAAAACTAAGGTTAATCTAAAGGAGCAAATTAAAGAAGTCTTTAATATAAGCGATAATCAAGCAATAACTACAATAGAATCTAACTTAGAGGAGACGAAGGTAGCCACTGACCATACCACAGAAACTAATGGTGAGAACCCAAATTTTTTCTAGATAACCCCCAGGTCGTAGGAGAAAATCACCTGGGGGCAATCGATAAGGGAACTTTTAAGACTGAGATAGGAGAAAAAGGTACTCTTGAAATTGAAAAGATAAATATAACGAGTTTAGAAAGAACCAATTTTTCTCTGAAAAGTGGAAAAAGCGGAACCGACAATCATGCACCGGAAGTTATAACACGCTATATTTCCGTAGAAAATAATGAATTAACAAGAAATAAGCCTGTATATTCTCCCCAATATGGAAATCAACAAGCAAATGCCATTAAGCAGTCTTTAAAACGTATCCAAGGTAATGTTCCGAGCACAACCGATAACACTACAGATCGTCCTTATAAGATGTTAACCCGTTTAAGAGAGACAACAATAAAATCAATGAAACCTAACGTGGATAGTGAAGAAAGTGGAACGTTTTTCTCTACAGTAATGGATGAAAATGACACGAGTACACAGTCAACAACTTCAGACGATAAAAAAACTAAAAGAACGCATAATTTTGCAAATAGGAGAAAATTAACAAAAATCAATTCCACACCTATTTTAGGAAAAGATGCTACAAATATTAAAGATTTCACAGATGTTCTGCGTCCAACAACATTAGGATACAGTTTACTTAAATTAGATGATGATAATAACGATGAATTTAGTCGTGCAGCACTGTTAGCAACAACTGCAGAGAGCATTAAGGACATGACCACAGAGGAAGTCGCCACCACATCCACAAAACTACCATTACATCAGCCATATTTTAAAAGTTATTATTTTAAAAACCGAAAAGCTACAGATAAATCTATTAAGAATCTGAAATCCACGACTGTTACAGATGTAAATAGCAGTAAACTTTTTAGCAGCAAGCGTACTTATTCATCACTAAACCGTTTACTTCAAAATAATGGGGAAGACCTATCAAGAACAGCAGAAAATAGCACTCGGATTTATGATACCTTGAATCGTCTTAAAGGTACCGAACCTACTTCATATGCAGTGGAAGAGAATGGAGAAATTAGCGAAGGAGACATTTTCGAAGAAGAAGAACATATAAGTGATTTTAAAACTGAATCGACCACAGGATCAAATAGTACAGGTTACGGCAAAACCGCACAGAATTATGCTAGAAAAAATAGGTTACAACTAAATCAATTTTCAACGCCATTTTATCAGCAAACTGAACCCAATTCACAAATGTCTAGTGAAGAAGATCAAGGTGATCAAGGTGAAAATGGTATCAATGTAACCACCATGAGCTCCGTTGACAAATTCACAGAACACGAGAAACTAAATATTGTGGGGAACTATATAGAAGATGGTGAAATCAGTGTCCTAACAATGGATAAACCAACTATTGCAAAAGCTGTAGAAGACGACAAAGAAACGAATACCGACAAGGCTAGTGTATCATATTCAACTACAGAAGCAACAACATCTCATCGCTTTGGAGGAAAGAACTCTTACAAAAATAGTAAGGATACTACAGTACACCCCACATTAGGAAGTCTGGCCACTAAAAGAAGAGTTCAATCTCTGTTCAATCGATTTCGTGAAAGGGTAACTACTGAAAACTCTATTCAAAAACCGATTTCAACAGCATTAGAAACCACTACACATCGTTCCTACAGTTCACCTAATCATTTAAATAAATCGGATTTCATATTAGCTCAGGACTTTTCGAATAGAGAGCAAATGGAGGTCAGTATTCCTAAAAGCATTTCTACACCCAACTCAGTGGGAGTCATGCCAAATAATGAAGAAGTAGAGAGTATTATTCCCAAAACTACGGAAGGACATACTAGTGAAGATGAAACGATAACAGAATTAGTGACAGTGGATAATACCGGTAAATCTACTGTAACAAAATCCAAGGGTTTCGCCGAAGGAAATTATGATGATAAAATAATCGAAAGAGATGGCGTTTCTGTCAACACGTCAGATATTTTGAAGTATGAGTTCAGTATGAATAAAGAACTGGAATCTACGGCGAATTCTGATAATAACACGAGGAAGACTGATAATAATGACACTACGCCAACAACGACCATGCCATCAGTAACTACAGGGATAACATCAGAGGATACCACAGAAGAAACTGCAAAAGTAACAAAGACTACTAACCCAACAAAGACCACAAGTCCTCAAACAAGTAAAAAGTCATCCGACAAAAACCTAATGCAAAATATATTGAAAGAATTAAATGAAAAACCAGAAATTATAACCGAAGTAGCATCATCTGAAGAAGAAGATAGAGAAGAACTGGATAATAATAAAGAAAAAGTTCTGGAAACGACCATGCTTACTACTGTCTCATCTCCAATTAACATCCAAGATTATATGGTAACCAGTAAAGAAAGACCTATAACAACTCCAGAAGTAGATCTAGTGGATGGCGGTGGTACAAATGTGGAACAATCGATCAACGAAATTGGGAGTGAAGATAAAAAAGAGGGATCTTCATTTGGGGTTGAAAGAAAAGAGGGACCTAAAGAACGAGCAAAATTAGTTTTTCCGCAAAGAGTTCCATCAAGTCAGAACACAAAGAACCAAGCAGGATTTGCACAAAGTGAAGGCGATGAAAACAAAACTATACTTAATAGGTATAGAAACGTAAATTTCTCTAAACCAATAATTCGTCCCTTTAGTAGTTTGCGTTCTCATCCAAATCGTTCTATAGCTCTTGAAACGGGTGACTTATTACGAAACTTAGGTAGTAAAATCGAGCAAAATAAGGAATACCGTCAGGGAGTTCTTAATTTTCGGCATCTAGAATTCGTTAATGACAGATCAAAGACCTCTTTAACAGACTTGAATACTGAAGACAAGACAGTTCCTCAGGGAAACGGCACACTTAGCAGGAATTATGCGTTAAAGGCTACTAACCCTCATTCCGGCAAATCAGTATATAATTTAGATGCAAGTAGTATCAATACTAACCGTAGTAGCACCGTAGCCAATTATTTCAATAGGATTCAACCATATTTAAGTTTGAAATCTAACAAAATTGAAGCGAATTTAGATGATGTAAGTAAATATTATAATTCTAATGATCACGATATTGAAGGCGATGATAACAAGTTAGAAATTAAGGTTGACAGTAAGGGTAATGAAGTTAATTCTAACCACCGTTTTCAGAAATATCAATTCAACCGCTCAAGAAAGACCACAACACGATTAACCACAACTTCATCAACGACAACCGTAACGCCGCTAGATATAATCACCGAAGATGACCATCTTCCGAGTATAGAGCAGGTAAACGCATTACATGATGCAAGTACAGTTGGCACCACAACTACCGAAAGCACTTTGAGCTCTAGTCCAGCTTCCACACCAAGACGCGTCCGAGTCTTGAAATATCGTCGTCCTGTAGGCTTCACAAATACCACTTTAGATAGTCCTAGTATTAATGCCACCTCTAGTGTTACTAACAACACCGACACTACCTTAAATTCTACTGTAGCCTCCTCTAGCTTATTTACTCATGTAGGAGATTCGAAATTAGCAGAAACTGTAACTCACAGCTCTGAAACCGCTCAGACTAAAACAGAAACTCCAGAAATACCCTCCGATGCTACACAACCTTCAAAGCGTCTCCGTAAGGTTATAAGGAAACTGAAACGGCCGCTAAACAAGTCTGACGTGAACGATGAGGGACACCAGTCTACTACGAAAGCTTCTATAGAGTCCTCAACAGTTAGCGCAACTACATTTGGACTTAAACGGCCAAGTAGCAACGGGTATGAGCCCAGGCGCCTCAAACTTAACCAAACAAGGTATAGAAACCAACCAGAAAGGGACTCTGAGAGGCAAAATATAGTATCCAACATTGCCAGGGGAAACGCACGGTTCTCATTGCCGAACGGAAGGTTTGATACTGAACGCATAACTGTTCCATCTCGAGGGCCACTATTTGGAAATGGTAACCGTAGGCGATTTGGTAGTCAAGGTCAAGTAACCTCTACTGAAGCTTCGAATATCAAAGTAGGTGTTGAGAGTGAAGAAAAAGATTACATCGATCAAAAAGATAAGAAAGAAGAGGATAAAATGGAATATACCACAGAAGATTTAAGTGTAAATAAAACTCAGGAAGCGAAGTTGGAAACTAGTTCAGAAACACTTGCTTCGCTTTCAATAGATGACTCAACAACAGAAAATGCAGAAGTAGAGTCTACAACTGAGAGAACAGATAAAGCCTTAGAAGTATCCGAAGTCTCTAGCGCAGAAAATATAGATGAATCGACCACAGAACAGGTGGAAGATGCGGTGAATAGTGATGATAAAGCTGATGGTAAGAATGAAGGTAAAATTTACAACAGGGCGAATGTGAGTGCTTGTAGCAACAATGGTAAGGAAGGTTGTAAGAGTAATGGTGAAAATGATGTAGAAAACGATTCCAAGACAGACGAAAATAAGCCCGGTTTTAAGAATGATGAAAAGATTCATGATATAGAAGATGATAGGCATGATCATAAGAGTGATGATGATAGTAAGAAGGGTTTAGATAAGGATAATAGTGAGATTGACCCGAATGTCGGTGTCATACAATTGGAGAAATCCAGTGAAAGTAAAAAAGTATCAAAAGAGACAAGCCAACTTCAAAAAATACGGAACAGAATTAGAAACGAACACGAAAAAAGCACAACCGACTCAGATAAAATAAGTTCCCGTTTTAAAAACATACTTAGAGAGAAGAATAACGGCACGAAAGACAAGGTCGGAAAAGGGAAAACTACAATAACGAATGGTAGTTTAGATCTTCAGAAAATCCGCAGTAAAGTGAAATCAGCCCAAAATAAAGGAAATGAAGACGAGGGAGTCATAAATACACGTCTCAGGAAGTTGTTGTTGGAAAAAGCTGTGTCAACATCTACGACAACCATGCTCGCGAACGAAGAAGAAATAAATCAAATTGAGACAACAACTTCTTTCGAATTGGATACAACAACAGCTACGCCTGACTTTTCACCTACACAATATCTTGTCCCATCTTCATCCCAAGAGTTAGCTAACGAAACTTGGGCTGATCATGAACTAGAGAAAATTCAAACCACTCCATTCACTGATGATTTAGAGGCGACTACACCTATTGCTGAAACCTCATCCGAAAATTCCCTTGTTAACTCTTCTAAAAATGATATCGTTGAGGCTAACAACGAAAGCGCGACCACACAGATGGTTGAAGAAAATGACACATCATCTACTGCAGGATACGATGTATCCACCACTACTACTCCCAATCCTTCGACCAGAAGAAAATTCGTACCATCTTCACGGAGTAAGAAGGTTACGACTTTTACGGAAACAACTACCATTACAACCGCAGCCCCCATTGCACGTCCCACACTGCGACGAAAGTTAATCAGCAAAAAGCCCTACTTACCTTCCAGATCATCGCTTACTTTATTTACTTCCACACAACGTGCCTTAAGTACGACAAAATCGCAAAAGTTTTTCCCAAGGAAATTCGGTAATTTCCAACGAAATAAGGGAACAGCTAACACTGGTCAGACTTCGATAGGAACTAATGGGCGAAATTCTCGCTTACCTGGTATCAGCCGTTTCGAAACGAGGAACAGTCAACGCTACGGTTCGACAGAATCTTATGAATCAATCGAAGATGATTACTACGACGATGATTCTGAGCATGAGGAAGAGGAAGAGGAATTTGAAGAAAATAAACCGGTGGCGCCGGCTAAAAAAACTGTGAGCCGACCATCGGGATTGTTTAACAGGCAACCAATTTTCAGCAAATCAAATGAGCAGATATCATATGAGAAAAATGAAGGCCAAGATGATAGGACTGATGATGGTGATGGCATAGAAGACGAGGATGAGGATGAAGATAGCGGTGATGATGATGATGATGGTGAGGAGGGTGATGACGACGACGATGCTGAGGAGGACGAAGACGCTACCACTAGTGAAACACCAGCAAGTAGAGATAGCTCTCCTAGTCCACTTGAAGTACCGCCTGCCTCGAGACCGGCTATAACACAGTCAAAATCAGGCGGTAACGTTCCATTCAATCCTAAAAATCGACTGCCTGGAATAGAAACAAACAGTTCAGGGATTGGTACTGGTCGTTATGCAAACCACCTTCGCATTGCCAATAGGCCTAAAGCCATTTCTGCGCTGACCCTTAAAACCGTAGCTTTGGACTTGGAAACCACTACTTTGCCTACGGTGACCAGACCAGCTCCATTCATACCGACCTACACACCGACTTACGAACGCAAATACATCGGTCCATCTACCACCGATTCATCTGAGATCACTGTTGACAACTCGCTCGAAGATCTAAACATCGAAGCCATTAACGCAAGAAATAAAAAGATTTTTGATATAAATAGCAAAAAACACACCACACTTAAACCAAAAATACTGACACCACCTACAAATTCAGATTTAGTCGAGCAGCAACAACCACCACTTTCACTACCACCACCACAAGAGCAACCACAAGACCAAGAATCACCACAAGAGCAACCACAAGAACAGTTAAAAGAACAAGCACTACCACAAGAACAACAAGAAAAGCAGCAGATCGTAGCTCAGCAGAAAGTAGATTTCGAGTCTCAGAATACATATCCTGAAAGTCGTGGAAATGGTTTCATCACTACAACAGTCCCCACACCCACTAAACCTACAGACACCGACCTAACCAATTCCATTTCTAATGAAATCTCTTCGCAGGATCGAGTCGAATTGAGTGGCGGACAGCAAGTGTCCACGACCCAAGAGACACCCACAACAACATTACAACATGTCTTCACCTTGACCGACGATGACGTCCAGACGAATCGACCGCCAACGGGAAGTGACAAATCAACGCCGCCCAGACAGTCGGCCGATAGGATCGAACCTAAACATAAAGTGGTCGAAATCAATCGCATCGTTGAGGTTACGTCCAAAGAGGACAAGCTACGTCGCAAATCGAAGGCTAATCAAGAACTCAGTCTCAAAACGGTGGGAAGTACCAGCCTCAGGGTAGAAAGTCTGCCTCATATCGAACAGCTGGGTGAGATCAGTGTGGTGAAGTATGTACACCTGGTAAATGGTGACGATATAGTGGTTGACGGTCACAGTACCGTCGCCGATTACACACCTACCGAAGATCCCATTGCTAGAAGTTCGCTGCCAATTCGTAACTCGGTGCCCGAAGGTGGAGAACATGAATCCACTAAGTTGAATGTGGCGTCCACACTTACCCGTCCACTTACCAAATTAATGACACGCTATGGCAAATCGGTGGTTCCGGAGGTCATACTTGAAGCCGTTGAGACATCGACCATCCCTCTAGAGGGACTCTTCGATAGCACTCGCAAGGGTAAAGAATTGAACCCCATCGAGAATCTCGTTTACGATTATATATCAGGTGAAAGCCAAGTTGACATGGATGAAAGACGAACAATAGACACGGTTGCCACATTGACCAGCACAGATCTGGTAAATTCGTCAAGAGTTGCCGCGCCCTCTTCGACCAATACACTGCATAAGGATACAGCTGAAGTATCTTCTAATCCCACCTCTTCAAAGGTGGCCATAGCTTCAGAACATCCGGCAACTGCTGCCAAACCCTCCACAGTTGCAGCGGCTCTATTCCCAGCATATGTAAGGCCAATCGTACCACTGCTTAGACCCGAATCCAATGAGTCCTCCCCTCTGGTGATATCCATTGCTAACCTAGACAAAGTAGTACTGAGCAAAGTCATGAAGACGGACTCGGTTCCTGAGTCCGCAGAGCCGATTGCCGATTCAAGTGCTGAGTACTCAAGTCGCCATGCGGCCATTATAAAACCCCTCACTAACCGTAAAATGCCAGCTAGTGGAGAGCAGGAGAACTCGGGTGGAAGTAATGCTGTAGAGTTACCAGGAGTAGTTAGAACCCGGTTAGGTAGTGTTGGTGATGTGAGTCCCACTGGTGGTGCTATTCAGTATGATAACAATGACAACAGCAACAGTGACGATAACAATCACAATTTTATTGAGAACAAAAGCAGCGATAACAATAATAATAACACTTACAATAACGGTCATGGTAGAGCTTACAATAATATTAGTAATGTTAACATTGAAAAGGTTAAAAGTCATAGCAGTGTAAGTGCCGTTAGTGGCAGTAGCGTTAGCGAAGTCGTTAGTTTCCATTCAGAAACACATGTTGTACACAAGAAAAGATCACGCAAACATAAATCGAAAAAATCACGAAAATCCAAAAAAGCTACCACAGCTTTTGAAGCGAGTGACGCAACTACGACAGAAGCTTCTGCGTCAAATGACGTTACCACTTCCAAAGCTTTGGCAACATAGAGAATTTTGAAAGCTTTGACAATCGCAAATTGATATGTTTTTGCAGAATTAAAAATAAAATATTAAGTTTAAAGCTTTCAAAAACTTTTGGAACGTGCATCAAAGCTTTCATGCATATATTTGAAGTAAGCTTTTAAATTAATAAATATACTGAGGCGGCTGGCGCCACCTTCCTACGCTTAACTGTCAGTTAGAGCTCCGGTTATAATTTCACTAGAGATGGTGAAAACCGCGCCGAGTGAGAGGAATTCCTAGCTTAAGATTTTTCTCGCTTTTCAGTTATTATTCGCTTTATTTTGTAATATTTAGTTATAAATCTCTAGTCCTTCTAGTTAGTTATAAACTTCTTATTGTTTAATATTTTGCCTGAACAATTATAATTGCCCTTCTTCCACAATACTTTTGTATTATTGTGTAATAAAAATTCATCTCTCAATACCACTGTTAATAATTGGCTGCGTTTGCTTGTCTATTAACTGCTTAAATAATAACAGTATCAGCTTCTCGTGAGCTTTGTGGTAAAGCTTTTATGCGCACTTTTGAAGAAGATCAGAAAATTATTAACAGAACTTTTAGTATGGGAAAGCTTTTGATTCCTAAAATTAAGATTTGATAATTTTCCCCAGTTAAAACTTAAATTATCTTGCCTCCTCTAAGCTTGCCTTTCCCTCAACTGCTATACTTTTCATAAGCTTTTATTTCCAGCTGGCAGAAGTATTCTTAGATCCTGCATAGGCTTCTGCTACAAGCTTTTCATAAACATGTTTCTCACCACTCTTCACATCTCTGCCACATTGTTCGATTTTATTATTTTACCCCTTGCTGCCATAACAAAACATTAACATTTTATAGTAGATCATCAGAGAAATTGAATTCTTTCAATGAGGTAAAATGAAGTGGTTCAGTTTTTTTTTGTTGCGTATTTACACACACGAAAATTATGCATAAATTGTTAGCTTTCTAAATGTTTCCTTTTCAGTTGTATAATTAGGTTGTTGTTTCTGTAAATTAAAACTCGATTACCATAAATTCTGCCTATTTTTGTGTTTAATTGTAGTTTGAATAATATATATTTATACACAACTAAGTAAGCATAATTTAATAAAAACTATTGTATATTACGTGGTACACAAAATAAAATTTAGAACATTTTAATTGATGCAGTAGTTACATCTTTAATGCTTTATAAATAGTTACAAAAATTATATTTGCAATCTCAGTACACATTTACACAAACTGACACACACAAAACACAGCGTGGTATGTATAACACTTTTTATTGAAATGATTTATTTATAATTTTGTAACAGATTTTACTTGATCTCTTTTTTAGCACTTTTTGATTTTTTAGGTAGAAATTTACTACTTTAATCTAATAATAATAACAGACTACTCGTCAAGCGTGAACTTTCGAGAGCGGGTGAGAGAGAGGGAGGAATACAGGCAGAGAGACAGACATACAGAAGGAAAGAGAGAGAGAGAGAGAGAGAGAGAGAGAGAGAGAGAGAGAGAGAGAGAGAGAAGTGGAGAGAGGGAAGGAGGGAGAATGGGAGAGAGAGCGAAGAAGAGAGACGAGAGAGAGAGAGAGAGAAGAAGAGATAAGGAGATATAGAGGAGAGGGAGAGGGAGAGAGAGAGATAGAGGGAAAGAGGCAGACAGGCAGACATACAGAAAAAGAGAGAGAAAGAGAAGGGTAGAGAGAAGTGGAGTGTGAGAAGCGGAGAGAGAAAGAGGGGAAGGAAAGGACAGAGGGAAGAGAAATATAGGATAGAGAGAGAGAGAGAGAGAGAGAGACGAGAGAGAGAAAGCGAGAAGGAGGGAAATTGATTACTTGTAAAGCTAGACAGATCCCTTGTCAAAGCTGCCAGCTACTTGGAATTCTACTTGCCAAGCTTTGAGGACTCTTTTATCTAGTTTGTTAAATTACAAAGCTATTGTGAATTATAAATCTAGAAAAACAATAAGAGAAATCTTCCTACTCCGCTACCTTCTTGTAAACATGATAATGTGACGTTGAATTTTTGTTCAAATTTTAAGCTCAGCGATATTTAAGTCCAAATGCATTCCGTTTGAAGTACATTTGGAGTGCCCTCCACAACTGCAACCAACTTGTAAATCAGCTACTTTTAAAAAGTAGAAAGACAGCGACGTAGCAATCATGTAAAATGACGCTGCAAAATATTTAAAGTCCAAACATGCATTTGAACTCCGAACAGGCATTTAAACTCCGAACAGGCGTGCATTCAACGCTTTCAAACGCTTAAAATGCATAAATAAGCAGTAAAAAGAATTACGAAACCGCGTGCCATGAAGTTGAGTTGATTTTTTAACTAATTTTTCCACTCAGCTTAAATTTTTACGGCGTTTGATGGAACGCCGATGAGGGACTTGCGAGTGGAGAATGTTAAGATTTGGCACTTTCAGCAATCTTGAATTTACGAGTAATTTTTTCGGTTAATAAGATGGTTGTGATTCTTCTTTAATAATCATATAAACCGGTCGTCCGTGTAAACCTGTACAGCATGTCGCTGATATTAATATCAGTATACAGAAGACCCTCTAAAAACTCCCTCCCCACCACACCACTGCGTGATGACATTTGCTGTATTTATTTAGCAATCCTATGAAGAGCGATGGAAAAAAACCATTTAAAATGCTCGCCATGCGGCGCATAAAACGCACTCGCAGCTGCTTTAAATTCTCCGAAATCGCTGGATCGCAGCAAAATCGTAACAATTTTATTCCACTCCTATTCGAAGACATCGCGTGCATAAGAATTACTGAACTTTGGCGAGGATGAGGGTAGAGGATGACAGACATTCCGGCTGTGACAAATTGTCACAGCGATGTGACTGAAGACGGTTTTGTTGTTTTGGTTTGGATTTTTTCGTCCACCTCAACAAGTTACGTTCGAGTGGAAGATGAACGAGAGCAAACAAAAAAAGAGGCGGAACTAACCAGAGCGGTTATCAAAGCGAAGGTTTTGCCTTTCTTCGCAGAAAGATTATTATTGCCTTTGAATATTACAGTTTTTAGTTTCTGCAATGCTGTGGAAACTTCCGTCCAATCGGTAGGCATAAAACTGAAATTGAATCCTGCAATGAAATGTTTATTAAATGCTTTACATCTACAATAGCACACACACACACACACGCGAACACATGTGAGACCTTCATCATCTTAAAAAAAAGCATCTTAAAAACGTGTTTTATTTTCAGCGGGAACATGAAACCCCCAACTAAATACGCTTACAGTTTTTTGAAAACATTTCAACTTCAATCGAAGTACTTCGAGCTTTCGAAGTTTTTTCCAACCCAGTTGCTAAACAGTTGCCTCGTGAAGAGTAAAAATCGTATTTTTCAGTCATTTTTTTTAGTAATTAATGTGAGGTGATCTCAGTGGGTCCAGCTTCTTATATACACAACTTTTATGCATTAGCATGTAAAGATAATGAAAAACCCGTTTAACCACTTCAAGTCGCATCTGCGCGTTACTCGTCCTCATTACCATCTGCCTCATCTGCCTCATCACCGGCCACACCAACCACGCCAACCACGCCAACCATCGCGAATGCCTTTGCGATGATGTAATGTTTTTCTCTCGCTTCGAGACATCGGCATTTATTGCCAAATCTTTAAACAATTTAATTTCAGCCACGCTAAGAAAGAAGTCGTGGATGGCAGATGCGCGAGTGTGTCTCTTGCGTGATTTGTTGCGGCGTTTAAGTCTCCTGAGACTTCAGTGCCTCGTAGATTGAGACTTTCTAGAAAGAAGCTTTCATGACGGTTGAGAGGTTTCATAAAATCTTTTTTCCATCTTCGCAGTTTAAGCGATGCATCCGCAATTTTACGGTTTCGATTACAGCGATTAAAGACGCCATTCAATGTGAATGCATGCACTGCATTCGTTTGCTTCTCAAAGCAGTCATGCAGTCAAGCGGTTTTTCTTGCTGTTAATTATCGCGCGCTTCACTTGGCCTGCAATAGAAATAAGAAATAAAAATGCATGGTTTTCAATTTATTTATACTGATTCGCTTGAGAGAGCTTCTAATTAATTCACTTGCAAGTGGTTCTCCTCCTCCTCCTCCTTCTCCTCGGGAAATTATTTCTTGTTAAGAATCTTCAGCTGGAAGTCTGCTTTTGCATGTTGAATTCAAATACGAAGATAATCGTTGCATTAAAAAGCCACTGCAAGTCCTTCAAAGCCGGATTACAACTGATACTCGACCAGGTATCAGCTTTGGCTGAGATGAAATCCAATCACATTTTTGCTTTACGCTCACGCTACGAAAGATCAAGTTACGCACTGGAAAAAATCTTACTTACGAGAGTCATATTTCTGCATAAAAGTCAATGTCAACAACAATTTTTTTGCACTTCGCGTAAAGATCAACGTCATGTTTTTTTAGAGAGTTTTAGGACTGCAACTGCAACCAACACAATCATCACTCGATAACGCACAACAACAAACACAGAAATGTGGAAGCAGCTACATCAACAAGCAAAACAACAACACCACCACCACCAACAACAACAACAACAATAGGGACTTTAATCCATCTTAAAGGTTTAGAAGTAGAAATTAAGATTAAATGGACATTTAGAAGATACAATTTTAATGTGAAAAAGTAAGCAATTAAATGTTAAACGAATAAGCGAGATTAATTAAAATTAACTTATTCAATTTTAATTTTTAAATATTTTTAAAACCACGAAAAAAATGCGTAAATAAATAAGTAAATAAATCAATGAATAAATAAACACATAAATAAGTGAATAGATAAATAAACAACTAAATAACTAGATAGATGGTTTAAAATATAGGTAATTAAATTAATAAATAGATAAACAGATAGATTAATAAATTGATAAATAAATAAATTAATAAATAATTGAAGAAATACTCGCTCTACAGCGATAAGTTTGTTGCTTGTCTTTTGTGTTGATACGTAGACTGAAAATGTAAAAGCTGAAATATGCAAACAATTAAAAAAAATTAAAAATGCTAAATAATGTTAAACATTTCTCAGTATATATTAAATAAAATAATTTGAAATTTATTACCCTCCTCAAGTCTCTGAGTATTGAAATCTTTTCTTATTGAAATAAGCAAAAGCTGAAGTAGATTTAAAATAAGTAAAACTGAAACTCAAACATAGAAATTAATAGTGTCGACCTTGTTCAAGTCAAATATGGAGTTTAAAGATCGTCTATCGCAAACGATCTTCTTCGCATCAACTTTGACAACGACAAAATCTGTTGCGCAAAATGTTGGCGTTTTATTTGCGAATTGCCGTTAAGCACAAAAGACTTAAGACACAAACGAGAATCTCTTCTGCGATCAGCGACTGAGATCGCAATAATTTTTTAAATGAGACACAGAAACCACAAAATTGTTAAACTTTGTATTTTGTAAAATAATTACATAACAAAATTAAAATTAATTAGTAGTTAATGGTAAAACTCGTCGTTTTTCGTTCGAAAAAAAAACACACACACTGCGCAACACACTTTTACTCAAATACGAGCACTTGAAAGTACTAAACACACACCGGCGGCTAAAAATCACACCGAAAACTACCAAATTTGAAACAATCGGAACTCGAACTTTTACATCTTCTCTCTTCCAGCAGCGCACACCGACTGGCACTCTGATCGGCAGCAGCAGCAGCAGCAGCGGCAGCAACACCTCGATATCGCGCCGTCCCGTACTCAGCGTAAGGCGCCGTCTGATCAGTTCGTCAGCGGGCACAACAACAACAACCAGCATACCGTACAATGATTTGACGACAACTGAATTAGCAGCGACCTCTAAACTGAACACCAACACCAACAGCAACACCAACAGCAACCACAACAATGCGGGCGGTTATCGGCGCACTCGGCCAGCAACAAACTCATCGTCGACAATTAATTACCATAAAAACAACAAAAGCAACTACCAATCGCTTAACGCAAAATACAAGCTGAAGTCGTCGGCGGCGGCGGCGGCGGCGGCTGCTGCTGCAGCAGCAACCAGTGGTGCAGATCTCAGCGTCTCATCTTCATCTTCGCTGGCAGCAACCGCTCCTCCAGCAGCAGCCTCCGCTAATGATATTCTGCTGCATAACCACCAGCAACAGCAACAGCAGCAGCAGCAGCAACAAACTAAATACGGTTCGCCAACGCTGTTACGTCGTAAATTCCAACAACGCCGCATCGCAACAACAACTGCAGCCACTGTAGTAGCAGAAGAAAGCGGTGAGTGTTGATGGAAGAGCAAGCAACTTGTTGATAGCAGCAAGCAACATGTTGCAAAACATACTGCTGGCATTCGCAGCATTTTTAAGTGATGAAAGCAACTGATCTGGTAGGCATTCCGATTGATTACTAATCGGTAATCGAATGCGCAGAACCGCATTCCGAATTACTGAGTCTCTTATTTAAATCTACTCGAGCTTGTTTGCCATTCAGCCGACACGTGTTTGCTGTAGCTTTCTGCGCGTGGGTTTTTCATCAACTTCTTGTTGTTTCTTGATCACTCATTGCGAGGTGATAAAAACGGATTTCTTTTTATAATTTAGAAGTTTTTAAAACATTTTTAGATCGTGATGTTATCCTCCGAGGTATCTGAAGCTTGCAATAAACAAGTTGCGACACTTGATTATGCATGCGTAAAAATATTTTCGCAGCCACGATAACAACTCAATTCATTAATCAATATTTTTGGTTTTGTTTGTGGAAAAATAAACTCGTTTTTGAGGCTTGCAATATGAATCTCTGACAATCTTGTTTGCAGAATTTCAATTAAATTTTAATGTTGATTTTAAGAAGCGAAAATGTGGAAATTCTACTATAATTTTTGAAATTACAGGCATTTGTGACACTTTTGACATTTTTGAAATTACAGGCGACACTTTATTCACTTCAGTTACACATTTTAATGGAGTAAATATTAAAATAATCAAAAACTGAAGCTAATAGAAAAATTTTGCATGAGTTGCTACGATTTTTGGTTTATTTTTTATTGTTTTCATTATGATTCTCATCTTCCCCGAGTCCTGTAACTCGATTTTCAACATACTTAATTACTTTTTAATTACATTGCAGCCACCGAACAGCAACGCACACAAAACCCACTCTTCAGGCGCCGCTACAGCCACACGCTGGCCATCGCCGCCGCCACCACAGCACGCCCTCTCGTCCATACGACACCCATAGCGAAGTCGGCAACAACTACAACACCCACTTTGCTGCCACACGATTCTCTGACGACAACACTCTACGTGGATGGCATGGACAATGAAGAGACCTCCGACCAAGTGGCCAAGTCCAGCATACATGCCAGCAGCAGCCTCTTCAATCGCATCCCCGACGCTGGCGAAGTTAACGATGACGACGGCGTGGCGGAGCGAGAGCGTGCAGAAGTAGACGAGGGACTGCTGCTGAGTGCCATAAAAGCAACAACAACCACCCAGTCAGCAACGCCAACACTGCCGGCGCAAACGGGCGCAGAAGTTGTGGAAGCGATTACGAGACGCATGGACAGCAGCGGCGGTTCCATTCAATTGCTGCCAACTGCAAGTAAGTAAATGAGTAACCTGGAGCGGAAAGCGGAAATTGAACGATTTTAAAACCAATTACGTCTGTTCTCCGTGCTGCAGGGAAGCCCAACAGCAGCAGACGGAGGCCACAGAAAACCACGCCCCATCCGACATCGCTGCAACAGGCCTCCACCAGAGGCGGCAGCACGTTCGTTAATCGTCGCCGTCCACACAAGGTGGCGGCGGAGTCCTTCGAACGCGCGAGCAGCAATCAGCTGGCGAAGGACGTGAGGAAGAAATCGGATTCACCGGCGCGCACTTATCGCCCCATCGTCGATTACGATTACTACGACGACGAAGATGTGCGTGTGGTGGGCAACACAAGTGGCCAGCAGGTGAGTTGATGAAGCAGGTGGCGACGAATTGAAGTTAAAATTGAGAGCAAAAAATCGATTTCCGATTAATTATCCGTTAGTCTGCTTTAAACTCGAATACCTTTAATAAAAATGGATTGGCGCATGGAAATTGATAAATAATTACAATAGATGAGCTTATTTTTAACTCTCCCTCTGTTTTTCACATGTAAAATCGATTACTCACTTAATGTTTTTAAATTTCCTCAATACTTCTGCCTCCCCGCATAGCTCAAAGTTATTCTTCATGGTGGCGGCATCATCGAGTGTCTGGATCAGGGCAACTTCCCGCACCCGTTGTCGTGCCGCAAATTCATTTCCTGTGCCAAGTTCGAGACCGGCGGCGTCGTCGGCTGGGAGTACACGTGCCCGAGGGGACTGAGCTACGACCCAGTGGGTGGGATGTGCAACTGGGCCGCTGGCCTGGGCTGCAAGGAGCAGTAGAGTGCATACGGCTGAGGCCTCGCTGCCCTCCCGGTGTTAATCGATGTGGAGGCAATAATTGCTTCTGGAAATCAAACTGTCACCATTCACGGATGAGGAAAAATCTCGAACTGATTTAATTTTATCTCTCCATCTCTGGCAACACATTTCTTCGCTTGTTAATATTTGTCTTTAGTTTATAGATATGTTTTTGTGTTACTAGTAATTATGGAACCGTTTTTAATTAAGCATTAAATTAGGAACTACTTGTATCATGTAATTATTTCTCTTTAATTTAGTTACTTCCGCGGAAACACGATGTAAATTGTTTCTTTTGCGAGATATCGACAGACACTTTTGTATAAATCGTTACACTTTTTTATGAATTAAATTCGAAGCATTTGAAAAGCTTGATAATAAAAATTTTTTATTTTTAATACGGAAGATTCATTTAAAGCGGGAACTTTCGGCTCTAATTTTCTTTCTTCTCTCCTTTTCAAATAAGAAATCCGTGTTTATATTTTCAAATAGATCCAAAATTATAAGATATTTATTTTTGGTAAACAGATGAATTACATCGTACTTTTGCATTACATTCATTCACGACTACGGCGAGATTACGTCTTTACTGCGTTTCTACTGATTACTTCTTCATTCTGCGTTTCTCCTGAGACTCCTCCGAAGACATATCCTTGCGGTTCCAGCGGTTGGTCTTGCTCTGCGTTGAACTGCGGGGCGAGTTGTTCTTCCACTGGGCCGATGTCTTGCCGTAGGGACTCTGTGGGTTCACTTTCAGCATGAAGTCGCCGACCAGATCGAAGTCCGTATCGATTCCCATGTAGGCGCGTTTGCTGTGCTCGCCCTTCCTGTTCTTGTACTCGTCCAAGGAGTTTGCGCAGTCGGCGGGGAAGTTGCGCTCTTTGCCAGGCGTGACCGATTCGGCGAAGTAGCGGGTGGCCTTCATCGATGCCTCGACGATGTTGTCGGATCCGGGAGCAGCGGTCGAGGGTCCGTTCGGGTAGAAGTCCACATCGCCGACGCGTGCTGGTGTGCCCAGGCCGTAGGCGGAGGTGTGGATGGCATCAACGAAGTCTGCATCACCGCGCGCCAGCGAGGTCAGAGTGTGCGGGTTCTCGACGAAGATCTTGGAAGGGTCAAGAGCAGTGATGCGGCGCAGTCTGTGGCCCGTAATGCGTTTGTACTGACGGCCGGCAACACCAGCCACGTGTGCGGCGATGCCTTGAGCGACGATGTGGACGATTTCCTGCGGCACATCAGCTTCTTCGGTCAGTCGAACGAGCACCTTGGCGATCATGGAACCGGTGCGATCCACATCGAGCATGAACATGCGGTCGAAGGACTTGAGGGCGGCACCCAAATCAATGACCTGCGAGACAGGGAGTTAATTGAGGGTACCAACGGCCAGCTAGAGCTTCCTGAACGCCACACTCACAACAAGGTCTCCCCGAGGTCTCTTGTCCTCTTCGTCTTCTTCGCTGGACGAGCTGCTATCACTGCTGTCGTCATCCTGTTGGCTCCCTTCACGGCTTTCATCTTCCCACTTTCCGTTGTAGCGTTTCTGGTAGGCCTTCACCAGCTTGTCGGTGGCTTTGGTGATGGTTCTGGACTTGGGCGGCATGCCGGTCATGAAAATCGTTACCTCCTCGTCGCCGAACTCGGGCTGCTTCTTGGCGGCGTCAACCAACTTCTCCAGGGTGACGGAGACATTGTGTCCGTTGGGCTTGATGATATAGACTGGGATGTCACTGGCGCTTGGAGTGTATTCGGGATTCATTTCTTGGTTGAGACGGGAGAGGTGATCTGAAGGATTGCGGCATTAGGTGGTCGCGCTCCTGTAACAAGTCGGATCTCGGTACTTACACAGCTTGTTGATCAAAGTGGCGCCCTCAGTGGGGGACATGCTTTCCAGGTCCTTTATGGAGATCTGATCCACTCGCGGCAGGGACTCCAGCTCGGAGACCGACAGCCATTCGCTCGGTTTCAGTTCGTCGCTCAGCGAGTTGCTACGATGGTCGGAGTTCCTGTTCATGTGTGGTGACGAAGCCGAAGCGGCGGCCAGAAGGCAGCCCAACAGGCAGAGAGCTTTCAGCTGATGCATGATGATTACGATTAAAAATTAACACGATCAACTGACTGGAGTAAACTGTGTGGTACACTGTGATTACCGCTCATCCAGGGAGGGCTTTTATAGCGTAAAACCTGCTGAGTGGGAGCGTTTGGGGCTTCACCATTGAGAACGCTGAATTTAGGGCACCACTGTCGAGAACACTGAAATAAATCAGAAAATAAAACTGGCAAAACTTTGTCAGCAGCAACTGTGCTGAGCGCACACTTTGAGCTCCCAAAAAAGGTTGCTGTCACTGCAGGTATTCGATACTCCGAGCAGTGCGGCTGTTGGCTCGACTTCTTCGCGGCCGATTGGCAGTTCTTGCGCCTCGCTGTTTTAGCTGAAATGTTTTATTTTAATTATTGCCAAGTTAAACGTTTTTTTCCCAAATAAAACTCGGTTGCATACAGTAGGTTATGAGGAAATACTTGCTGGAAGAAGCAACAGCTACGCAAAAAACGTCGGATTGCAATTCAGAGTGCCGCTCGTGCCGATTTCGACACAGCGCGTTTCGCAATTAATGCTCTGATTTTTTGCCCTCATATGAAATAAGAAACCTAATTAAGGCATTTTCAATTTCAAGTAAAGGAAACGTAAACTAAAGATCATGATTTTATACAATTAAAATAATTTTAGGTTCTCAGCACAAGCCTTTTATATTTTAACCAATTTATATTTTAACTTTGAATTTATAACTGAATCATTTTATATTATTCGCTTTATTTTCTATAGCGAAAATGTTTCTTATGAATTTATTTTTACACAAACACTTGACTCTAAATGTCAAAAAAAGACGACACAGTGCTTTCATTTTTACTTTTAGAATGTAATTAATTCTCTATCGATTCTATACTTCGCTTTTTGCAAAGTTGTAATGAAAACAATTTTAACTGATATTATTTGTGTCAATATCAGGTTTCCATGGACTTTGAAAATTGCAGAGTTTCGTTTATTTTCACGCTCATTTCTATATCAATTCATCAAAATCCATATTTTAAATTCCATACAAACTTTATTATATTTCTAATACTGGATTCTACCGACTAGATTGGTTCTGAGAAATATATGGACGTATTTCTATAATCGAAATTGGTGGGATGAGTTTCAGTTGCGAGGACAACGTCACCTTCTGAGGAGTTCATTTATTCTTGTCCGTCGCCTGTCTGTCTATCTGTCAGTTGAAATCACGATAGCAGATGAACGAACAAAGATATCGTGTATTTCGTATATTTAGACACAAATATTCTTTGTTATGTGCAGCAATTTGAGATTGAAAATTTTCGAAATCGGTGATAATTTTTATACCGAATGTTTACTTCTTTTTTAAAAATATTTAGAAGTGATTTCATTTTATAAACGGTATGAGATATTAATTTTGTGAATTTCTGCAAATTTGGCGAAAATAAATATATTTTTTTAGTAAAATTATTTGTGTACAAAAATTAAATAAAACATACGTAAAAGTTATGAAAAAAAACCCCCTCAATATCGGGTTTTTCTGAATCATTCTATTTTTTTACATCTCTCGATCGACTTTGAAAATTTTTCCAACAGGAAAAATACTGTATTTCATTTAAGTTAAAATGATTAAATTGAATAATAATTAAAATTAAATTATACTTTTAGTATGTTTCTTAATTTGTCTGAATTTCAGATTTAGATTTATAGACGAATTTAGTGTAAAATTTTGAATCAAAAACCTAATTGTTTTCTTGTCTACAATCAAGAAAACTGGGATTGATTTTAACCAAATTTTCTTTTTTATTTTTTCTATAATCAAGAAATTTTGAAATACGATTTAAGCTAAAAATTTCTTATGTAAATCTTCTGCAATCAAGAAATCTAAGATTGATTTAAGACAAAATTTTCTTGTTTATTTTTTCTATGATGAAGAAAAGTTTAAGAAAATTTTTTTGTGCTTTTTTGTGTTCAAGATTTTTGCTCGATTCTACACTGAAAAGTTCTGAAGTCCTTTATCAATGTTTAAGTGCGAGAACCACCCATTTTTGAGGAAATATGCTAATATCGGAATAAGATTTCTTGTTAATATTACGTGTTAATATTACTAATATTAATATTAGTATATTAATGTTAGTATACAAAATGCACTCGTAGAAGAAGCACAAGAACATTTTCAATACCAAACTGCTCTACATAACAAGAATATTTGTACCAACTTTTCAATATAGTTGGAACCATATTGAAGACTATAATGATGTGCTGCAAGAAAACACATCAGAATGGAGACACATATTTTCTGAGAAAAAATATATGAGACAAAATAAAAATAAAAATACTGGTCAGCACTGTGAGATTTAGGCATGCCATTTTACAAAGAAATGTGAATTTTTGAGGCAATTTTTTCTGCGACTTGACATTGAAATTGGTTTCAAGAAATTGAAAAATAATATTAATCAAATAAAAGTAATTTCCAGATTCAATTAACAAAATGTTTAATTAATTTAATAAAATTAAAAAGAACTTTTCGGACTGCCCTCGTGTTTTGCTTATTCATTTGATGAAGCTGGAGGTTTTTTCTTTCTCTTTGTTTTATTTTTTCCATCCTTTCCTTTTCTTTGCCTTTTCCTCATCGTCTCTTCTTTCTTTTAAATTTATTATTAACTTCTTACTCTTATTATTATTATTATGTTCTTGTAGTTTGTTTATTGGCCATTGTGGCTTCTAAATTACAAATGTAAATAAATAAAAATAAATCTTTTTTCTAATCAAATCAGTCACATCGAGATGTAACAAAACTACCGTATACTTTTAAAAATACAAAGAATACAGTGGAAGACACTGTAATGGAACAACTGGCTAATATCATGTCATTACCAGGGAGGCTTAATGTGCTATCACACCATTTCGCGAGTAAAATGCTATAGCACGCAGGAATCATCCTGCTCTGGAGAACATAAGGGAACTCATCAGAATACAAAGAATTTCTCACTCTTTTATCGAGAAAGTTAAACACAAACTCTCGAACCTCAACTAAATAACTTTTGATCTACACCCATTATTCTCATGTTCTCATGAGGCTCTTTTCCTGAGACCGATGATGATCTGCTTGGATTGCATAAAATCCGGTCGAGTTCCTTTTGGAAGTCCAGCGCAAATTTAGCCATCTTGTAAACAACCGCTGGCTCTCCTTTCATCGAATTTACACTAATGGTTTGCAAGACAGAGTCACAGGTGGCATATCATTTTTGAGTTACTGATCTGGACATGGAGGGCTACTTCCCCTAAATCCTTCTTGCTCTATATTTTCTGCAGAAGCTCTTGAAGCCTTAAAATGTATCAAACTCCAATCATTTAGAAAAACGCAGACACCCTTAAATTTTTTAAATTAAAAGTCTACTCTAGGTGTTTAGGTTACTATCGTTATTACACTAAAAATCTACTCTACGTGCTAGGGTTAGGGCTTTGGTGTCCATTTCCTTTGGTTACCCAGCCACCATGGGCTTTGATAGCAATGCATTTGTCGATTCTATTGAAGCCATATACAGAAGAAGGGGCTCTGACGTATGGAAGAAGCAGTAGGACGTATCTGGGTTCGGTAGTCGCCTCTATTCTATTGCCCCGTCCATCAATCGTCCCCTGGTTTAAGGGGTCTTCATTCTCTCGCTCTCTTAGTTTGCTTATACTGAAACTTACTGACTAGATACGAATTCTGCCAAAAAACACAAATTGAAATTTAATAAGACTGACAATTGTTCGGTTCAGGAATCCCCTCTGCTTGGCTTTGTTTTTATATATATATATTCTGTTTTTATTATTCTGTTTTTTCATATTTCCCTATATATATATATATGTAAATACATACATACAAGTCATTTAATGTACTTTTCACAAACCGTGATATAATTTAATTACATTTTATAACGTCTTTTAGAAAAAAGGAAAGAAGAAAAAATAAATAATATAAATAAAAATAATAAAACTTCTCAAAGTCACATGTAATTATATTAACAGACAGAATCCTTATCTCTCCTCAGTTTTACTAATTCATAAATTCAAAGAATCGCATCTAAAGTCTTCCGGCTAACGGCGATTCGTCTCACCACACATATCATTTCTGATGGCCGATATCTCTAGAGAAAAAGAAGAAAGTCACGGTATTCCTTGTTCGCAGACAGAAGTCAATGCAGGTTTCACATTCATATCGTTTTTGCATCAATATAGATTCGAATAACGCGAAATTAATGCAACACCATGAATGAAACGCAAGCAGAACGCTCTTGTCTTGCGGAAAGGTTGCCGAACTCAGAACTGCAGGAATTGCATTTCTTTAGAAGCACTAAATTACTGAGGATCATTTTTTGCTTTTCCGGTTGCACAAAACCGAGCCAAAGAAATTCAGCAACTCTTGAGCAAGCCAACAAGCGAAGCAAAAACCGAAAATGCAACACAAGGGCTTTTAAGGAAAGAAATAATTTTGAAATTTTCCAAAACTTGCACAGCATTTTTCCAGCTGCGGTTTAGCTATAAAAACCCCTAGCCGGCCAGGGCTGAGATACAGTCGATCGTGTTCAGTGATCCAGTTGTATAGTCAGTGATTGCGTTTTAAGTTTTCCTGAGTACAGCTCGCTGATTATTGTGATCTCCTCACACATCTTTTATCACCAACAAAATGAACTCGCTGGAAACGCTGTTCATGTGGGCACTCCTCGTCGCTGCGGCCATCGCCACACCCACCCCAAAGGACTCGTCCCGCCAAGGAAGCTTGAAGCCCAGTGACTGGTTGTCGCCCTCCAAACTGGAGTCGCTGAAAGCAATGGACGATCTTACGCTGAAGCAGCTGGAGAGCATGCCCTTGGAAAAGGGAGCTGAGATGATGCAGCACATGTGTGAGTAACAATCGGAATCCACAAGGATCACACAGGTGAGTTGTGCAGAGTAACATTTTCCGTTTTTTCAGATCACTTGTCCCAGATCAACAACGATGTTCAACCATCGTTTGTTCCCAGTCCCAGCAACATACCAGCCTACATCATCAAACCCAACGGAAAAAACGACTCCGTCCCCCTCAACCAACTGGCCATGAAGTGCAAAAAAGATCCCGACTTCGGCGCTGACGAGGTCACAATTTTCATCACAGGCCTGCCACCACAAACCAAAGAAGTTACCAAAGCTACCAAGAAGATCGTCGAAGCATACGAAAAGCGCTACAATGAACCTCGCCAATCCAAGAAAAACAAGAACAATAGCAAGGGGGACAGCATGGACGACAGCTCCTCGAGTGAGGAAGACTCTGATGAGGACTCCTCGAGCAACAACGAACAGGGCAATCTTGTGGTAAGTACGCTCTGAATCGCGTGTTCAGTACAAGATGTCATTTACAATCGCTGCCATTGTGAAGGTGATCGACTTGGGCGCCACTCTCACCAACTTCAAACGCTTGGCCATGCTTGATGTGAAGAAAACCGGTGATATGATCGGCAAGGAGATCGCCGAACTGTCCGAGCAATCCGATGTTCCTGCAGATATCGTTCACATGGTCGCCCAGGGCATTGCTGCTCATGTTGCTGGTGCCGCCGCTCGTCAGTACACCCGCCTGACTGGACAGAAATTGCACCGCATCACCGCTTTGGACCCTTCCAAGATCATCGCCAAGAACCCCAATGCACTGAATGGCTTGGCTCGTGGTGATGCTAAGTTCGTAGATGCCATCCACACCTCGGTATACGGCATGGGTACAGCAGACCGTGTTGGCGACATCGATTTCTACCCGAACGGCCCATCCAAGGGTGTTCCTGGTGCTGACAACCTGGTGGAGGCAACCATGAGAGCCACCCGCTACTTCGCTGAATCTGTGACCCCAGGCAAGGAGCGCAACTTCCCAGCCATGGCTGCACGATCGCTGGAGGAATACAGGAAGAAGGACGGATATGGCAAACGCACGTACATGGGCATCGATGCCGACTGTGATATGGAAGGTGACTACATGCTGGAGGTGAACGAGGAGGCTCCGTTCGGGCAAAGAGCCCCGGCTCGCATGCAAGGTGGTCAGCGCCAGTCGTCGTGGAAGAAATTGCGCCCAAACTCGCAAATGTTCAAATTTTAAAGTTTGGAAAAATATGTAATTTGAAATCGAAATTCTTCATGTAATTTAAAGCATGCAATTTTAATAAATATAACAGTAAAAAAATTAATTTTTGATCTCTTAATTAACGGTGTCTGCTGCATGGCATTGAGGTTCCTTCAAGAGGTCTGCAAATACCGACTGATTATATTTCGCATCACACACGTGAGTCGGCTTTAAGTAACCGACTTTTTAGTTACAATATATTAATGAGTCGTTAAACACAATCCCTAAATATGGTAGTAAATTCCCTGCAGTCTTTTAAAAAACCTTAATTTATCTCACAGGGTTTTGTGTCTTTATATGGCCAAAACTAAAATGTGGGATCTACATTCGAAGAATGGTATGTAAATATATATTTATATCTCAACAACCCTTAATACTCAATATTTTATTGTAAATAATACTCAATATTTAAAACTATATGACGTTTTGATATTTATCCCGTATAATATTATATTAAGAAAATATAATATTGCCTTTTAATATAAACCTCTTATTGGTATTTAAATCTGTAACGTCAGAATTTATTTGAGATTTTACCTGATACATTTTCAAATTTAAACCCATGCAACTTAAATCACACGTTTGCTGATATTCGTATAACCGATGCCCACACAGGTAAGCGTTACTTTCTGTGCGCCCGGCAACGCATCATCGTCGTCCTCTACATCAGGATTCTCCAGCTTAAAAGTTACAGAAAAGAAATCACGCAAATGCTGCAAAAAACTGACAGTATACGTAGACAGAGGACCTGAGAGTAAAACGGAAATTAACGCTTATTCGCAATATATAGACAAGTAAAAATTTTACCAGTTAGAAATTTGGACACATTTTTCTGACCAAGTGCCATAAATAAGCAAACCAACCACTGATAGCAGGAGTCGCAGCAACCGCCTCGATAGATTTCATCGAGAAGCTTCATTGCTGCGGCCCGACCCAAGTCCTCTGGTACTGAAGGTGGGCAGCTGTCATCCTGCCAAATAAAAGCAGTATAAACAACAAGAATTTCACATGTTATCTTTCAAAACTCACCCCAGCCTTTTTGGCGTTCGAACAGACTTCGGCTGAAAAACATACGCCATCCGTTGTTTCCGCCACCAAACAGATGCCAAAGCCAGGCGAGTTCCCTGATAACTTGCCGCTATTCTGGTCTGTGTGTATGTAAACATCTGGCAGGAACTTCAGCATCACACCCTTAGCCGCCTCCACCGTGCGATTAGCCAAAGCGGGTGAAACCTTGCACGCATACACCGTGCCACGAATGCGCTTTACCATACCTTGCTGCAAGCACTGCAGAGCGCGTAAATTCTTGCGTAGCGGGCATTTAAAAATAACTTCGCCTCCTCCAAGCGGGAGAACACCGCGCTTGACAACTTTCAATTCTAGACCCTCATCGACCAGCAGGAAGCGTTTAAGCACCGACAAAGCCGAATACTTAATGTGATCCACCGATGGCGACTCACTGCTGTTGGTAACTCCTCGCAACGTTACATTCAGTGGGTTCTTGCAGAACGGACCCAAAGCAATGAGTATATCCAGGTAGTAGCCAATTCCTCGTTGCACGCAGCAGTCGTGATGATATTGGCCACCGTGAAGCAAGCCGGGACGAAATAGCACCGAGGTACCAGATGGATTCAGTTCAATTTTGGTGCCGTTGGTTATTTTATCGAGCAGGCGAATCAAACTGACTTCATATTCACGCAGACCCGGCCCATCGACATCATCCGAGCGTATATTAATAATTTTCACAGGTTTTCCACTGAGACAAGACAGCACCAGGCGCTGCTTAAAATGGTTGCTTCCTCGGTACACAAGGCAGTTTCCATCTTGAGCGATTGGAGGCATTTTCAATGTTATTTCTGTGAGTTATATTTCATCCAGCTTCAAAACACAACACACGTGTTGTTTATGGGGGGAAAAAACATTGCTGTTAAATGGGGGAAAAATAACATTTCACTGCAGGTTTGAAAAATTATTCACAATTTCCTAAATTCACATGACTGCTAGCCAGCCTCAGCTATGGGACGCCGCATAAAGGCATTTTACACTGCGAATGTCAAACTTGGATCCTTATTTAATGAATTAACTTCTTTAATTTAAAAAAAAACCAACAATAAAATTATCATAATGACAAATATATCAAACTCAGATTCTTAAGTTATTAAAAGAAACAATAACATTTCAACTTCACATCTTTTTGATATTGTACTAACATATGTACCAGAGGCGTAGAAATTCTGATACTTATGTGTCTTTACAAAAAGGTATTTATTTTACTACCCTGATAGCAACAAGTGACTTCTCCATTGTTTTAAAACTTCATCAATTTGACAGTTAAGGGGCTGGTTGAAATAAAATCAAAAGATTTTATTTTTTGAGTTGGCCACCACTGCTTACACCTCGATTGAACTGTTTATGGATGAATCCTTTGATGGGCGACCAAAGCAGAATTTTTCGGTGTGTTTATCTGCAGAAAACTTAATTTGAAACAAGCAAAAACCATTTATATTTATTTTATTGCTTTAAATTAAATAAACACAATATCTGCAAATATGGAACGCCTGCAGAGAAAATTTCCAAATAATTAAAGAGAGCTTTTAACTAGCGCTTTGCTAATAAATAAAAAGCCCGGAATATAACAGCTTGGCAATTGCTGCTACAAAAATACAGTAAAATTGAGTCTGAAGAATAATAGTAATCAGGTTCATAAACATAAAAACTTGGTATTGTGACGACGACATCCGTGTACCTACTTCAAATTAATTTATTAAATTCTCTTGCCCAAAATTTTACCGCTCATTTCTTTAACGTTTTTGCATCGTGGTCGCAATAGAGCAGGCGAAATTGAATTGACTGTGTGATTCGAAATGTCTTTGAATCCCACATTCACAGTTTTGTTAAAAAATAATAGCAAATACTCTTTACCAAATCAATTTACTATGCGAAAAATATAGCCGTACTGGTCGTATGCTCGTACAATCTGATCCACCGCATGCTAAGGAAGCACCTGTAAGCGCCTTTAACTGTCGCCTAACCTTTCCAGACCTAGACGGTATAGCCTAGTTCTATACAAAATAACCCAACATGCACTGGATGGTGATCCATATTATAATCGTTGAGGAAATAATGCTGCTATCATTGATAAACATAGTGAAGAGAATCTTGATTAACAAAAAAATAATCATAGGAAGTACGAGATTCAAGCCAAAACCTTGTTCGCCGTGCCTAACAAAGTACAAGTTTTGAAAAATATATAAAACGCCTTAAAGTGAATGGACCGCGTTTACTGCCTTACCTCAAAATATTATTATGATTTCATGAATAAATAAAAACTTTAGCAAAATTGAAAACTTTTATTTATATTCAAGTGATATCGATGAACCACCATCAAATTATGATGGTCAAAAACTTGAGAATTTATGTGGAGATAACTAAACGATTTCAAATTAATTAAGTGGAGATAACTAAACGATTTCAAATTAATTGAAACTTTAAAAGCAAAAGGGATTAAATTAAAAAAATGCACGTTGCGATAAGATGGTCATAAGGTCTACTCGGTAGTAGGCCCTCATCCGCTGTCAAGTCTTTAATAATTCAACGTTTCAATGCTAGCAGGCGTTCCCGCTCCGCTGCACGGAATGCACTCCGTTGTGATCGCGTCAATCCTACCGGCATACGTAAGACGGGTGCGTTCCTTACGTATGCTTTAGGGTTGTAGGTCGGTACTTCCGGTTCATCTTCCCAGTTCTCAGATGGTATAGTAGAGCCTGAATACTCTGCAGGCATGGTGCTGCTGTCCTGTTCTGTACTGTCCTTCTTTTGAGATGGGCCCACTGTGGGCTCCTCTCGCATTTTGTACTTCTCGAACGTCTTCCTTTCAGGACAAACAGTTACGTGCCACTGTGAAGGATTTAATGCTTCATTAATTCCCTTGACATTTTTTATATCTACCCACATCCAGCTCCTGTTTGTTGACTAGGTGCGTCGCATTGAAAGGACACTGGACGACATCGGCATTCGGGTAACTTTGACGACAACGCACCAAGTGCACCTGAAAGCGTTGGCGTAAAATCTGATGAGACCGATTGTACGGGCACTCAATGATGTCATTAAGTTCGCCAGGACCTTTCAGCATGTTGAAAATCAGATAAGAATGGTTCAAATTATTAAAATTCCTTTATTTCCTGCAGAGCTACAAAAGCACACGCGATTATCTTGAATTACGTTTATGGCGACCAATTCACAGTTATGCGAAAAACGCCAACCGGTATTTTCTAATAATACTGGTTTTTCTGATAAAGTGGCAGACAGGGTTGTAAGAAATACTTAGACAAATTACACACGAACACCACGGAATAGAAAATCTTTGTAACACGGAGTTGAATAGAAAATATAATATTTATTGCTTAAAACACAATTGGAAGCAATAACACTAAATACATTTGTATTCGGTTATCTTTATTTAATGTTTTTACGGACAAAACATATTTACACCACACCCCTCCGACAAAACGCAAAATCTGTCAATTCCTGTGTTGAAACGTAAACGAAGGAATAGCAAAAGGAGAAGAAGAGCACTTTGTGTGTCAAATTAGAATTAGACAAATGTCTTTTTATCTATGGACAATTGTTCTCAGATAAATTATCGTGTTTCCTCAGATAAATGATTCCCATAAGAGCCTGTGTAAATTTAACAGCTTATGTGTTTAGTGTTTAATGCCTGCAATTGTGTTTAAGGCATGGAGAAGCCCTGTCAATATCCCCTGACTACATTCGAAGAGATAAGGTTATATTCACTTTGGTCTTCCGTTAGTAACTCATTAAAGGAGGCCTAGTAATAATACATATAAAATAATAGTTTAGAAAAGTATATATATTGCTCAGAAACACCTCCTAAGTCGATTTAGCCATGTCTTTGTTTGGTATTTATACATTACATACGGAATGTAAAGGCATTTCGTTTTAAAAATGTTATAAGGTAAACATATCATAAACCGTGTGCGATATTGAGGCATAATTTTATTCCGGAAAATATTGCGCCATGACTAAAATTTTTGCAAGAAATGGACATGGTTCGCCCACTCATACAAAAGTTGGCAATATCTCATAAACGGTGCAAAATATTAATACATTATTCTATCCTGCAGTATCTAGACATTACCAAAATATTTGCCAGAAATGGGCGTGGTCTGCCTTATACAAATGTTGTTAAGAGGCGAAATTATAATTTTTTTAGATTCTCGGTTTTAGTGTATTTAGACTTCGGCCTGGCCGAAGACAACACTTTTACTTGTTTTGTAATCATTATAGTGCACATGCACTGCAAAACTTCGTCTACAAGGACCCATCTTTTATTTAGTATTGTGTATAATATTTTTTCCCATTTTGTGGCCACACAAACGTGTAGTAAGAGACACTAGTTAATTTGGTACTAATCGAAACTTAGCGAATGTTTTTTGTATTCATTTGCTCCGAAACATTGTTTGGCATGTTATGCCTTAAACATAATTGGAAACACTAAACACTAAATACATTAGTGTTCGGTTATCTTTATCTGATTTTTTTACTAAAGAATAGCAAAAACAGAAGAGCACTTTGTACAAATTAGAATTAGATCCAACCCGAAGTTTTGTCTTTTTATCTACGGACAATTGTGCTCAGATAAATGATTTTTTTCTCGTTTCCCATAATTCATAACGTTAATAGATAATAATAGATAATAATAGATAATTTTATGTTTAGTGCTTCTATTGTGTTTAAGGTATAAGCCGACTATAAGTGTGTCTTTGTGTCGCCAACGGCTCTAGTTATTTTTTTTCCGCGGCTTTGGTTTAGAACGGAAAATTTTAGTCCACTTATTTACTTTAGAGTGTAAAATCTTGTGGAGCTTTCAAATTCGTGGAGAAGCAAAATTACTCGGGGCTTACATTTTTAATTGTTTGACTGATAGTTAAAGGGTGTTGTTGCGTCTGACAGACATCATAAATGTATATGCTTAAAACACAATTGGAAGCACTAAACACTAAATACATTTGTCTTCGGTTATCTTTATCTAATTTTCTTACGGACAAAACATAATTACACCCCACGGACAAAACACAAAATCTGTCACTTCCTGTGTTGAAACGTAAACAAAGGAATAGCAAAAGGAGTAGAAGAGCACTTTGTGTGTGTCAAATTAGAATTAGATCTAACCCGAAGACAAATGTCTTTTTATCTATGGACAAATGTTCTCAGATAAATTATCTTTTGTCCTCAGATAAATGATTCCCATAAGAACCTGTGTAATTTGAACACCTGATTTTGTGTTTAGTGTTTAGTGCTTCCAATTGTGTTTTAAGCATTACTCTTCAAAATTTGATTACATTCGGGTAATGTTTTCAATATTCACAGGGTTGTACAAACATTCTATTTTTGTTTAAGAGCGCTTGTGTGAATTGCACCTAACACATTTAATGCGCTTTAATTTGCGTTATCTTTCAATCATAAAATGCCTGTAATTGTGTACTTGAAATTGTTAATTTCGACTAATTTCCTGTTTCGACTAATTTCTAACTAATTTCCTGTAAGTGTTATAAAAGATATATCAATTGTTTTCTTCTGTTTGAGTTATTAATTCTTTTACAGCTTATATGTTACATACATCGTAATTATAGAATTCACTAATAAGTTCCTTCATGATTATCCTTAAGTTATATTGTTTCTTAGGAAAACTAAAAAGTTACACATTTCACAGAGTAGACAAATTTTTCGACATTCTTCGAAAGTATCATATTTCAAATTCCAAAGAAAAATTTGTAAACAATTTGAAATATGTGTTTACAATACCAATACCATTTCTTGGGAAAACTCTCAAAATTTATATATTACATGTACTGCTATAAGCGCCATCTATATGTGAGAGGCTTCTTTGGCGAATAGTCGCCATTTTACTGCTGTCAAATCTTGCTGTCAATACTTCACTCCTTTTGGTGTTCCTCCTTTCTTGGTTTATTCGCCATCAAAGATGGTAGGTCGAGTTTTGTGGAGATATTTGTTCAAATCCCGGATTTTCTTTGGCATCACAAATGATTTATTTAATTTAAATTGGTGATAAGAAGATTCATGTGTGAATTTAGTTGGTGGAAATAAAATTTTCATGTGCACAGTGCGCGATGTGTTTGGGTGAAGTATTTGAAAGAAAAATATCAGTTGTGATGGCATTGCGAAGATCTGATATGAAGGATGCATTGTTGAATCTTCATTCACCGAATATCACTCCTCTGTTTGCAGACGAAAGGTACATCGAGTTTTGGTAAACGCCACAACAAGACCCACACGTTGTGTCGTCGCTGTGGACGATCCTCCTACCACATTCAAAAGTCTCGGTGCGCCCAATGCGGTTACCCATCGGCTAAGTTGCGCTCCTGTAAGTGAATCCTTGCGGACAACATGTCTACTCGCAAGTGCTGAAATTGTGTACTTGTGCTGCGATCTTCGCGGACCAAGTGTGTGTCTGTGTTATTGAGGTCCTCGGCTTTGTCGCCACCGCCTTGCGTCCCAAGCGCACAGATAGATTAACTTACGGACCTTTTAAGTACGTCAGCTGCGTGGGCAAAGCAGACTCGTGCTAACGCTTTCGCAAGAGTCTATTTAAGTGCGCAGACAGTAAAAAAATCTCAGACTTATAAAAATGTAAAATTCGGCGACAGCGATAATTCGGCTTTAATTATCTTTCTTTGCAGACAACTGGTCCATCAAGGCCAAGAGGAGGAAGACCACTGGAACTGGTCGCATGCGCTTCCTTAAGGTCGTGAGAAGGCGATTCCGTAATGGCTTCCGCGAAGGCACTCAGGCCAAGCCCAGGAAGGCGGTTCAAACTAAATAGATTCCACCGTTTGTGAACATGAGTGCTTCATTGCGATCGGCTGTTGTGGTGTCTGCCTTGTTACTCTAATTTTAATAAAAAGAATAACAAATTGGAAAAACGCAAAATTGTCTTTATGAAGGAATTCGGAATTATTGGATCTGGAGTTCTACATCAGCCTCAAAGTATGCAGTGATATTCAAAGACTTGTAACTTTACAACTAGCAAGCGATATTTTGCTCACGGGCGAAAAAGTTGGTAGGGGACAGAATGCAATTCGATTTCAACCTTGACCCGCGATCCTTTTTGCTTAAGTTCAACTAAACAAATTGTAAACTTCGCCAAAGAAAGCTTTGGAACGAATCAAATTAGCTTCGAGACAAGGATTACAACAGCAAGGTACTTTTCTACGGCAGCGTGACAGTGCTTTTGCGCTGCCTTTAGTAAAATTCAATAGCTAAGATTCGATAAAAAAACAAGTAGCTAAAAAAGCGATTCAGTATATTTTGAAGGCTAAGTTTAATTGCGAGTCGTAAACTGGTTAAACTGAAGCCACATCTGACATTGGCACTGATCCTTTTTTAGCTGTGATTTCCACCTCTAGTTTTAAAACAAAGACTTATTTCAGCTTAAACGTGTATTAGAAATTCATTTAAAAATATACATGTAGGACCGTTACAAATACAACGAAATCGGACCGCGTAAACTTAGATCAATAATTACAGAAAATAAATAAATCAGAGACTTAACTTCTACGATTTACCGTGAAAAAGTGAAAGAATTTTTTACAATGTACAACTAGATTCTCCTAGACTGTCGAAGACTATTTTATGTACTTAACTACGATTAAAATTAACACAAGTGTGATCGCAAGTGTGATTAGGTGTTGATGCGCTACTCTACTCGACGTGTGCGTGCGTAGCATGTGTCGTTGGATGTGTCGTCATCAGCGCGGCTTTGGACGCACTAACATCACTGCTGGGCATCTCTGTTGCAATTCCATTTGGCAATCGCTTCCTAGTCGCCGGTGTTGCTGCTGCTGCTGATGCTGCGGGCGCCACTGATGTCTGGCGCCTGAATAACAGCTTCTTGATATTTTGAAATGGCGCATCGAAGAAGATGGTCAGAGCAACGGAGGCGAGGAAAATGCAAATAAATTCGTTGGTATCCAGCTGGTCAAGTCAATTAAGGAGAATTTGTATTAAATTAGTAGATTATCTTCATTGTTCTTTATTTTACGCTCCCTGCAGGGAAGAGCGTAAAAAATTGCGAATTCTCCGTACTTACAAAAATGGACACGAAGTTGTAGTAATGATGTACATGACGTCTGCGTCCCACATTGAAAAAGAAGACGGGGAACTGCGTCAAGTAGATGGCATACGAGAGCTTCGTGGTTACTTGAAAGCCTCGCCACGACAAGAAATTGGTGAATTTATCTGGAATTAAAACAGGATTGTGGAATTAAAACAGGATACAGTCAGAACAAACATGCGGCGTGGCGGGGAAAGTGACTTCACATACTTGTGTACCCATTGTGCGAGGCAAATACAATCCAGGCGAAAAAGGTACACCACGCAATCGGTGCGAAGGCAGCGTAGATTGCAGCGTGCGTCGCATTGTATTGATAGCCGATCTGGCCCATGGGGGCCGGAACCAGTAGTGAGACCAGCACACAGATTGTAGCCGCCAGCCAGCCGGCACGCAGCTGAGCACTGGATAATTTAATGCCGCGCAATCTGCGCAGACCATAACCGAGAAGGACGCCCATTATATAGACGGTGGAGCGGTGTGGTGGGAAGGAGTACATTAAGTCAGCGGTGCGGAAGAGGCGCTGAATGCTAAAGATGCGAGGGAAAACATGTCCATATACAAAAAAGCGCAAAGAAAGAGCAGAGGAGGAGAAGTCATTATGAATTCTAAAAATAGCAGCAGTGCCGTCTGTCATACTTGGTGCCAAAGTAAATGTAATTCGATAGCTGGTTCGCAATCGTGGTGTAGTAGCGGGCGCCTGTGCCGACCGCAGCCAGTGAGACGAGCGTGAACAGACCTCCGCGTGGCCACTTCCACAGCCCGAGTATCATGAGAGGAGCCACTGCGAACAGTTCTGTGTCGATGCCCAGGTGGTGAGTGTGTGTGAGGCACTGTGGACCAGAAAAACGTGGATCAGATGTGTCTGGATCACGTAAAGAAACGAGATGAATGCACGAACTAAATTACCATTTCACTGAAGCCGAAGTAATTGTGGATGAATAACAAGTTGCGCCACCAGTTCTTCTTGCAAATCTTGGCGTGATGACCAACAACTAGATTCCACTGGGGCCCCGAGCCCCACAACGGCATGACGTAGGTGCAGAACAGTATCAAAGCAGCCAGGGGGGGAACAATTCTGCAAAGAATTTGCTATATTCTGACACGTAATTTTGTGATGCGAAGATCAAATAACTTAAGAAACAAACCTTAAAATGGATATAAAGTTTGCTTCCTAAGTCGTTTGTTTGAGAAGTGAAATGTGATGCAGGTTTTTTATTCCAAATTCCGTACTTTTCAAATGAAGTTCTTGATTTTCAACTCTTTTTTACACTTACAAAATTACTAATGAAATTCGCAATTTTACGAAAATTCATCTCTTCACAAATCAAATTCATAGTTTTTTCAAAGCTTTTAACTTTGCAGAAAATTTTTTAAAACTGAATATGGATTTTTTAAGAACGCAATAAGCTTTGACAAACCTCATTAGTCGGCTCATATATTCATTCCTAAGTCTGACCGGTTGTCCTTTAAACAGCCGTCCAAAGAGTGAATAAGCTGTCAACATGCCACTGAAGAGCAGGAATGGATCGGTGTAAAGGGATGCAGCGCGTCCTATCACGGTCCACGAGCGACCCAGACTCTGCAGATAACGCATTTACTAACTGGGCAAAGCACACTCCACACACGCAACTAACCTCTGCCATTTCCGTCCGGTTGTCATAGGGATTGAAGAACATGGCCATCGATTTGTGCGACAACAACAACATGACGGCATTCAGAAAGCGGATGCCGTGCACTGTCTGGATGTCATCGGGCGAGGAGTCGGTGCTGAAGAGCCAACGTAAGTTCTTTCGCAGTGAAAATGCCGTCAGCCAATCGTCTAAAGTTTGGAAAATAAAAGAATTACAGAAGAAAGAGATTTCAAGTAAATTCTCATTTTAAAAGTAATCAAATAAGATATCGGATTTGAAAACTCACTTGGCTTGTTAACTTTGCTGTTGCATTCATATACTGTGGACAGGATTGCAATTGAAAGGATGACTAAAAAGAAGCGCCTAAAAATTATCATTGATTACTGATGCGGCAACAAAAAAGTATCTTATAGCGAAACTTACACCGCCCACGTAGTGCCCCGATCCCAGGGTTTGTTGCCTTCTACTTGACACATTTGCGGCTCCACACGAACCTGGAACGTGATGCCCGTGGATGCGGTCACATTGCTTAAATATTCTTTGACGGTGTATTCGATGTCTTCGTGGCTGCAGGAGGACGGCACGCAGATGCCCCAGTTGATTAGCGAGTAGCGTGGCACTCGATGACCGGGCTGGTGGGAGAAAAAAGGGACTCCTTATACTACTACAGTATTTTTAGATTAAGAGGAACTTTTTGTGAACCATGTTAGGTTTTCTTTAGATTAAATATTATCACATGCCGATGAAACGAAGCAAATTTCAAATTTAACGAAACCATTTCCATGTGAAATACACATGTTAGGTACAGCTTACTCCTCTTATAAACTTGATAGTTGGCTTAGAATTATATAACAGATCATACAACTTCAAAATAGCTCAAAATACCGTCCGGTAAAGTACAAAATAAATACCTTGGGACAAAAATTGAAATGTCCAACAATATAAGAAAATTAATATTAAAAAAATATTTCCAATTAAGACTCATCGAAAGCATAAATTGCTGCATAAATGTTTTAAAATGTTAATTTTCTAAAGGGTTACAGAATCAAACAAATTGATGACATCGTAGATGCAGTTGAAATCAGAGCAAGCATTTCGAAGCGTCTCGTGATGCCAACAAGGGAACCGGCAAAAACTTAAGCAAAGGGATTCGTATATATGTACTTCAAAATAAAAACCCAGTTTCTCTGTGATTTATCTGCAGGTATTCGTAATATTTTAAGTTGATTCAACTCTTCTGACGCATTCGTCTGAACAGTGTGGACGGCAGCTTTAAAGGACAAACAAGTATAAATTAAAAACACAAATAATTAACGATTAATGCCACTGCATTGTACTCGGAGCGCAAATGTTCTTAATACAAAATCGTTGCATGCATCTACGTTAACCAGTTAATTTATTCGGACGGAAGGTGTTTATAAAAGTTTTGTTGAACACTCGACTTTGCATGTTTAACTAAAACTTATTTAGCAGCAGAGAACAAAATTTAAATTACCTATTGTTTTATTTTCTGCTATTGTATTCATTTAGTTATTGATTGTAGCTTCTTTATTAAAGCCGAACTCATTCATAAAAATTGCATGAAGTTGTCTTCAAACGATTCTGGATACAGTAAGCAATCAATTAACGAAAAGTCAAGATATCATTTATATCTAAACATGCTATCAGTATCAGTTTTCACAGGTTCCACGTCTATGACTCCTGCGAAGTTTTTAAATGGCTCATTAAATGTTTGAGTCTACAAAGTAATTTTCGAGCTGCAGCCCATTGTTTGAATTGCTTTTTTCTAGGAGTTTGTAATTCGTACCTCAACTGTGTTTTAATTAATAATTTTAAAGTGCTTAATAAGCTTTTTTATGAATTATTAACTGTAATTTTCATTGGAGAAATACAAATCTTGGTGAAAAACTTGATTTGAACTCAGCAGAGAAACGTACATCTTCAAATAATCTGGTTTTCTTCCTAGTCTTTTGTTTTGTATGCGCTTTAATTTACAATATTACGAAATTATTTGTCGTAAAAATTTTTTCATTGAATTTAAAATAATAAAAAAATTAATATTTCTCGATTACTTACATCATTGAAGTCACTTCGAAAAGGTCCGTGCGATTGCAACAGCTGAAAGAATGCGCGCAACTTTTTTGACTTATGCGGCAACTTTGGCTGTGCATAAGCCAGACAGTATTGGCCACGGATGATCGCATCACCATCACCATTGTTATCAACATCACCGCCAGCCGCGCCACCAGGGATTTTATGTTTGACGCCCAAGCATTGATCGAAATCACCAATTTGATTAATGTTGCCGTTCAGTACGCCCGAATGAAGTTTCCCGGTAGAATCATGCACTGCAAAAGAGTTTACACATCACATATCAGAGTTGAAATCAGAGCAAGCATTTTGAAAGCGATTCGTGCTGTAAATAAGCGGGCCAGCAAAAATTCATGGGATTCGTATGTCCTGAATAGGCGTGTTAAAATAAATTTTACGAATACTTAGCAAGTAGAGACTCTGTCGATATAGCTGTGGGGAATGAAGTTTGTAGTGTGGCTTCTTATGTTGTGTGGTTGTGATACATGTAATGATGTTCATGTAGCAGGTGTGTTTTGCCATGATACCGAAAACATCAAAGGATGGTGTGATTGCAGGATCAGGGGTTTGGTTTCGCCTAAGAAAACCCAAACTTGGGATGGCCAAGTAAGGTTAAGCTTTGACGACAGCTACCTGCGCAAAACAACATTCGGAATCTGTCGTTATAGCTTTACAAAAGCTGCAAAATGATAAGCCGGCTAGAATTTACTGGATCCCACGCGAAACTGGGGAGGCAGAGGAGCAAAAACTCCTTATGTACTGATTAAGTGTTAGCAATGTAGGCGAAAAATAAATAGAATAATAAGAATAAAAAAATGTTAAGGGAGACGATAATAGGGAAATCAATATTTACTTTAAATAAGCTGTAAATAATTCCAGTCTTAATTAAATGAAGGTGTGTTGCTTTCAGGAAAAATCTTAGCAGAGATGATTATACTATTTTGTTATGGACAGCTTTTATTAATATTTACTACGAGTAGGATTTTGTAAATAAGCATGAATATCGGAATGCTGATGCTTTAAATAATTTTAACTTGTGTTTTGTCTTCTTTCATTTGTGAAGAAACAGCCTTTTATTTGTGAAGAAACTTTTTTGACTATTTGCAAAAGGTTATCAAAGTTGCCACACCAAAAACAAAAACTCGTTAGACCAACCAACGACGTATTTCATGCAGGAGTTGTTCCTTCGTCGCTTTTATTTATTTTTTTGGTGGTTTACCTTGATAGTGACTTTTACAAGGTATCTTCGGTTGTGAGAGACTCGTTTCATTAATACGAAATTAAGAAAACAAAAAAAATTTTACGAAAAGCCTAACGAACACTAAGAAGCAAAGAATTTAAACAACAACAACAACAACTTATCAACCTTACGCTGCACTCAGCATTCGAGCCATGAAGCGCGTATCAAGTTGCTGCTGTTCAGTGCCAACCTCCAAATTGAATTTTTCTACTCAGTTCTAAAAGTTGCAACGTTGCAACGAATTTTGTTTTTCCTTTTTTTCTTCTTTTGTGGATGGTTGACTTTGGCTTTGGCGGCGGTTGCATGTTTTGCTGGCCGCTCATGTTGTATTAATGAATCAGACAGCCGGTGGCGGGGGGGGGGACAGACAGACAACGAGACGGACAGACAGGCAGGCGGACGTTCGGAATCTTGTTAGCCTCTTGATAGTTGCGGCTGCTTTTATAATCCCAACAAGTAGGTAAAGTTCAAAATTTGGCCTTCAAGTTCACGCGAGCGCTGGCAACTCAAACGTCAACGTAGCAGAAATTCTAGTTTTTCTGTGTTGCATGTTTTCTCACTTTTTCTCTAATTTTTCTATTTTGTTACAATGCGTTCAGTTTTTTAAAACCAATCAATTTTTACAGCAATAATGAAGCAATTCAGTTATTATTCAGTTATGAGTGATCGATATAAGAATGTTTAAAAAATAAACAAAAATTAAAAGATGTCCTCTTTCTATTTAATAAATTATTAAATTAAACAAACTCGTTAAAAAGGATTTATTTTTATAGAAAAACGAGTAATCGTAGGATGAGAAAGAAAAGAAGAAGAAGAAAAAGTGAAATAGAACAAACGGAATGAAGAGAATATGACGATGAAGATGAAGACGAAGAGATTGAGAGCCGTATTTGTCAAAAAAAAGAGCGAAGAATGCCCAGAAAAAAAAATGAGTAATGGTAGAGAAATTAGTTGTGTTTTAAGATCGCGACGAAACTCAAATGGATTTCGTGTGCATGCGTGACAAATGCTTGGCAACTGCATTGACTGCTCTTCGCAACTGCATGCAGCACACAACTATGAACGACGCCGGCACTGCATGCAACTCTAGATGCAACAAAGAAATATGAGCAGCCAAATAATTTTCTTGCATGGTACGAGCAACGGCCGCGGCTGCCTAAGTGTTGAGATTCAGTTGTTTGTTTACATTAGCCGAAGTGCTGTTGACAGACTTGCATCATGCACGAGTAATGCCTGACCTTGAGGAGGGAATAAATTGGCTGAAAGCCAAAACGTTCGCAGCTGCCTAACCGATGAATCGCACACCGCTGGCTGCAATTTCATTGTTCAAAATGCAAAAGCTGTCCGATGCTTAATAAGCGGAAAATTAATATTTGATTGATGGTTTCTAAACTAGAATTTGTCGTTTGGTGGGAAGAAGAAGAAGAGGAAGAAGAAGGGAGAGGAGGGAAGGCGACTGAAGGAAGATATTTTCTTCTATGGCAGCGCGGAGAAAGTTTGTTGCTTCAGTCTGTCGCTGGCAAGGCGTGATGAAATTCTGCGTCCGATTGGAATTCATTATTTAATTTCTCGCGATAAGCAGGCCGAGAAATTAAAACTCAGTATTTCCTACTTGTTACAGTTTTTTTTTTTGCTCTTCTTCCTGCGTTCGATAAATGTAAATCGGTTTTTATTGTTATTTTAATTGCATTGTTATTTACTGGCTTTTAATTGGATTTGAATTTTCTCCGATTGCCTTTGCTGCTGCTGTCATGTGTGTGAATTCACTTTATTCAAGCGAATTCCGGCGCTGAGCTAATTATTTTAAACACTTAAATAATATAATATAAAAAAATAATAGCGTTTTTTTGTGTTAATGGTGTCGCTTGGGCTTTGCAATTACAATTTACGACGTTGTTACAGCACCTTCCCTCGCTCCCTCTCCACCTCTCTCTCTCACTCTCTCTCTTCCTCTCTCTCTTCTTCTCTGACGAAAAAATTAAATGAGGGAAAAGCTGTAAATGCCATTAGTTATTTACAGTTGCTGCAGCTACCGAGTAGCCAGCGGACGGAATTTCTGAAATGACTCGAACTCGGACTAATCGAACGTCTGTCTGCCTGCACGTCTGTCTGGCGTGCGGTTTGGCAAGACTTGCGCGCCACTCGTGCGCTGAAGTCGATGTGGGTCGTCATGTCAGCGCTCGGCGTAAGTTTCAGCTTAATGTGTCAGCTGGAGCGCGCAAGGATCGGCCGCATGCAGCCAAGTTGGTCGTTATTCGAGTCGGCTGCTTTTGTCTCTCTTCTTATCGAATAATCACCGATCAAGTGTGATGCATGTGCTCACTCAACAATGCTGGAGTAGAAGAATCAAAATAATAATAACAGAGCGCCATTTCGGCGGCTAAATTGGGGGGTTTCAGCGTGCCGCCGTCATGGAATTCGGTCGATTTTCTGCGAGCACTTAAAAATATGCTGGGGAAAATACGAATAGAAGAACGTTGAACGAAATGCAGAATGGGATGGAAACCAGTTCTGCCGAACGGCTTTTCAAGAAATAGCATTAATTTAAGGTAACCGGTTTGGATTTTATGAGTAGCGCGATTTGAAAAAACAAAAAAAAAAAAAAGAAAAAACAGTAGAAGCTGCTGTGACGCACACACACATTCTACGCAATTTATTTTTACTCTATTCTCGACGACGAACACGTTTTTATTTGCTAAAGCATATTAAATGAATTCCAAACGAAGATTCACGTCGAGTTCCTTCACTGTTCGAGAGAAGGTTTTTGACCGCTTCTGCGGGTTTCTAAGCTTTTAGAAGAGATATTTCACCGTCCTCCTCACTTACTTCGCAGCGCCCACAAGTCGAAGTTCTGCAGCGCCTCCAAATAGCGTCGCGTGTCTGCGCGACAGGCGGGCGAGGCGTGCGGATTACGTGCGGCATCGAAAGGCCGTGCGATGGACAAAAACTTTTCCTTGATGTGGTGCAAGTGAGCTGAAAAGTGAACGAAAATGAAATCAATTAGTATACAAATATTCACTTAATTTGTCGCTTAAATAAATTCTAACTTATAAAATATTCTTGCGCGACTTGTTAAGACGCGCGGAAACGCGTGAAAAATCGAAAGCAGAGAATTGAACGAATCGCAGACGCGTTCCTTAGCAGCGAGCGTAGGAAGTCAGCGAGTCACTCAGTCAGTCAGTCAGGCAGTCAGTCAGCCACTCAGTCACTCAGCCACTCAGCCAGTCAGTCAGTCAGTCAGTCACTCAGTCACTCAGTCAGTCAGTCAGTCAGCCAGTCAGCCAGTCAGCCAGTCAGCCAGTCAGTCAGCCAGTCAGTCAGTCAATCAGTTGGGTTGTCTAAAGACGCTCGCTAGGATTGCGAGCACTTCGCTGCTCTCTTCCAGTATCACGAAACATGAATGAATCCGGTCACGTGCGCGAATTCCCAGCGCTGACTGACCAAAAGCGAAACGCGAATTTGCATGAAAAACTTCATCGTTCACCCTTTTTTCGGTTTCGTTTTAATCACGACGAGAACTGAGTACTGATCACTCCGTCAAATGACGCAAACTATTTTGCGGTGAGTGATGTTGGTGGCGCAGATGACGATCATCAAGGTAATGCTGTGATAATGATGATGATAATGATGATGATGGCGATGACGGCGATGATGGCGATGACGGCGATGATGGCGATGACGGCGATGACGGCGATGATATAATGGAAACAAAACATCCAAATAAAACAACCGAAAAAGCGTGACATGCGTGATATTCCAGTCTTTTCTCGGATTCCTGAAGATCTTCAGCAATTTTATAAAATTATATATTGCAATTTAATTGAATTTTTAAACTAACAATTTTAATTATTGTCATTGAAAAATGCTTTGATTTTCTATTTATTGCGGATGATAATATTAAATTTTTACTTTCTCAGTTCTATTTGTAATTTTTCGTTATTATTTTTCGTTATTTTAATTGTTAAATATCTTAAATATTTCTTAATTTTGTCTAAAATGGTTTTTAATCTTTTGTCATCTACTTATTTATCTGAATACTTAAATTGCTGTAAAGATTTTTAGCTTTTAAAATCCTTTTTGAAGCAGTTAACCTGCTTTAATTTTCGAAATTTCGCACATTTCGAGTGCAAAGTGCAAATTTTATCATTGAACTCCGCTTTTAACAAAAAAAGAAAAAAAAACTAATTGTTTTTATTATAAAATAAGCGGAGTCGAACATTTTTAAGCGAACAGCGACAGATTTTTTGTTTTTTATGACTTTATTTGGGGCGCTGCAATTAAATTTACCGCTGAAAGATACTTAAAAAAGTTCTAAAAGTCCTTGAATGCCTTTAAAAACCGAATCATGTACTGCACTCAATTATAAAGAAAGCAAAAAAAAGGAAAGATGAAAATATCTAGAAAATTTTTACATTAACTCGTGATATTTTGAAGCAACTAATATGAAATTAAAAGTGTGGAAATTGTTTAAGGAAGACTAAACTGTAATTCAATTGTAATTCAATTGTAATTCAATTTTAATTCAATTGTAATTAAATTGTAATTCAATTGTAAGTCAATAACTAAATAAGAAATCGAGCCAGAAATGCTGAGAATGTGAGGAGAACTTTTTCTTGTATATTTCGACGTAGAAAACCAACACTCGGCCTCCCCTCCCCTCCCGCCCGCCGAACATCGTGAGCGTGAGCGCCTCCCTGCATCTGCGCGTCCAGCAACGACGTTTCTCTCTTCTCTCTCCTCTCGCGAGGCAGCTTCTATTTACACCGCGGCGGTCACTTGATTTGCACGTCGTTTTCATCTGTAAGCAGTTGGAAACCCGTCGCCGACTTAGAAGATGTGCCAGGAATGTATAATTTGCTCGAAATCATACATCGCGTTTCAATACATCGTCTACGTGCGTCAGCACACTCGTGTTTCGCTCTCGATCTCTCGATGGCCGCTTATCTCCGCTCGATCGGATGTAAACTCGACTCGCCTCCACTCGACTCGACTCGACTCGCGACGTCTTTAGAAGTCCAGCAGCTGAATTCAGTTATTTTTAGCTGTAGCACGCAGTTGCAATTTTTTTATATGAATTGCTGTGCAAGTTGCGTGAATAGACAAACGACGCAGTTATAGAAATATGAATTCGTTTTTTCATCTAGAAATATGAATTCGTCATCGTTTTTTACCTTAGATTGTATTTTTCATGGTTTTAAGAAAACCAAGAAAAATTCTGTTCAAATTTCTCTGTTTCAATTTGCATTTTTCAATTCCATTTTTGTTTCTTCAATTGAATGCTATAAATAAACTCAAACTTAAGTGTTTACACGAGTTTAAGTTAAATTTACACGAGTTTAAGTTAAATTTACATGAGTTTAAGTTAAGTTTACACGAGTTTAAGTTAAGTTTACACGAGTTTAAGTTAAGTTTACACGAGTTTAAGTTAAGTTTACACGAGTTTAAGTTAAATTTACACGAGTTTAAGTTAAGTTTACACGAGTTAAGTTAAGTTTACACGAGTTAAGTTAAGTTTACACGAGTTTAAGTTAAGTTTACACGAGTTTAAGTTAAGTTTACACGAGTTTAAGTTAAATTTACACGAGTTTAAGTTAAGTTTACACGAGTTTAAGTTAAGTTTACACGCATCTGGAAATGCGAAATCGATTTATACGCTCATTAATTGAGTATTTGCTGGAAACTTTTAAATACCGCAGGCGTCAGCAGTCAACGATTAGCGAAGAAAATCTGTAACCGACGCTTATATTAAAGAATTACGATCGCAGAATGAGTTCAAGAACATTTCAATCATAGAACGGGTTTGCGCAGCAGTCGAGTTCAATAGAAGTTGAATCGAAAACCTGCAATCCGCGGTGATAATTTTAAATGTAAACGCGATAACTTGAAACGCGATAACTTGAAACGTGTTTCCCAAAATGTGTGTGTGGAATTGTATTTTCATAATTATTAGTTGCACAAATACAGAGTTTCGAGAGTGAATCTCTGGTCAAACATTTTATGAAAACTGCAAATTCCATCCTACAATTCTAACAATTCTCAAATAAAATATTCTTATAAATTAACTTTAATTGAAATTTTTATAATTTTCACAGTTTGCACAAAAGTGAGAAACTCAAAGAAGCTCAAGTAAATTTGATTCTTTGATGAATTGCAGCGTGAAATCTGAAAAATTGTTCAGTCATTCTTTTTATTCGATTTTATTTTATTAAATTGAGGCATGAAATGTAAATAAAAAGCAGACCCCGGACTTCGAATGCAACAACACACCAGTAGCAACAGCAACAACCACTTCGGCCGAAAACAAGCGATATTCGGGCATGAATTGCAAAAAATTACGTGTTTGAAGTTCAAAACAATCGAATTGCGGGGGCGAATAAAACTTTTGTGTGACATGAAAAGTTAATGAATGCGATGAAATGAAACCTCGTAAGACGAACTAATTGGCAGGGAGTTCGTGATTCGTGATTGAAAATCTTCCTTCGCTTTCGATGATGATTCGCGTGAAGGTCAGAGAAAGAAGTCTTTGCGACTTTGCGACAAAGAAATCATTTGTTTTCTAAAAATTCTCTAATTGAAAACTTCTACAGTTTGAATTGCAATGTTTCGGCGCCGCTTTTCACTCACCTCGTTCATTTTCCTCGACTTCCTCGACGTCCTCGACTTCCTCGACGTCCTCGACTTCCTCGAATTCCCTGGAGTGCGTCAAGTTGTAGTTTTCCGTTCTGCGCGCCGCCATCGCCGCGCCGCTCCGATTCGCTCGTGTCGAGGATCGTCCGCTGTACTCGAGGATCGTCGACTCGTCGGCGAACAGCTGCAGGCTGTAGTTCACTTTGTCCTCGAAGATGGACGCGATCTGGTCCTCGAACTTGGTCGCCTCTTCGAGCGGCTGTCCCGCGAGGGCCACCAGATCCTCGTTCAGGCTGCAGTGGTCCTTGAGGCTGCAGGTTGGATTGCCGCCCGAATCCAACGCGAAGGATGCGTCGTGCTGCAGCAGCAGCAGCAGCGCGCTCCACAGCAGCCACCACGCGGCAAACGATCTCGAATTCATTTTCAAAATGTCTGTTTCGTCTGCTTAATGAAGTTTTTCTCGTTGCTATTGCATGCTATCAACAAAAAAAAAAAAAAAAGAGACAAAAATGCTCAGAATTTAAAGAATTTGATTCTTCTAATTTTTTTGCGTTACTTTCGTTGGCGTTGAACAGTTCGTTGAAAACACTTAAAAACAGCTTAAAATTTAATACAATTCGTGGTAATAACGATTTTTAAAAGGTTTTCATATTTTTTGGGGTTGTTTTTTTTTTTCTTCAACATTCACTCGCTCAAATTTAATTTCGATCGAACCTCCTTGACAAGAACAAAAAAGCGAAACAAAAGCAAACTTTCGAAAATATTGGAAGAAAGCAGAAACTAACCGATCTTTCAATATCTCGACCGATCGCGCGATCGCGCTTCTCGATGGCGATTTGTTGGGTTTGAAGTCGCGCAGCTGACTGAATTCAACAGTGACTACGATTTCGACCAAGTTAGTTCGCGGCACGACGCTGCCGGCTGCCGGTGTCGACGTACCAGTCGACGTCCAAGTCGCGGTCGCCGTCGTCGTCGTCGTCGTCGCCGTCGCCGTCGCCGTCCACCGTTCGTTGTTAGCCGCGGCCGCTTGGTCAGCAACGACGTTCAGCCAGCCGAGTGGCTAAAAAATGCAAGATTCTTGCTGCGAAAAGCTGGTGCGTGTACGGGTTGCAAGTGCTCGTGTGGTGGTGGTGGTGGTGGTGGTGGTGTTGGTGCCAGTGGTGGTCGATGCTGCTGCTTCTTTTGTTGCTGTTGTTGTTGCTGTTGTTGTTGTTGGCGTTGCTGTTGACCAAACAAACAACAGAAAAGTAGAAAAGTGTCAACAGAGCGCAAGAATGGATTGAGGAAAATGATTTTTTTCCCCCCCCAATTAAGATTAAATAAATAATCTCGAATTGCTTTTGTCGTTTTCAACAGAAATTCGAATTGACTCATCGATTGGCTGGGTTGTTGACCGCGTCGATCGCGTCGATCCTTGACTTCGCTTCGTTCGTTTGATTCATTGACGCACTGACGGTTTGATTCATTGACGCACTGACTGCTTGGTGAGCTGATTTCGATCAGTCAGTGAATCATTGAGTGGCTCATTGACTGATTGACTGATTCACGGAGTCACAGTCACAGTCAAAGACTGATTGACTCATTGATTGCCTCGATGACTGATTTCCTCACTGACTGATTGACTCACTGACTGCTTGGTGAGCTGGTTTCGATCAGTCAGTGAATCATTGAGTGGCTCATTGACTGATTCACGGAGTCACAGTCACAGTCAAAGACTGATTGACTCATTGATTGCCTCGATGACTGATTGCCTCACTGACTGATTGACTTACTGACTGCTTGGTGAGCTGGTTTCGATCAGTCAGTGAATCATTGAGTGGCTCATTGACTGATTGACTGATTCACGGAGTCACAGTCACAGTCAAAGACTGATTGACTCATTGATTGCCTCGATGACTGATTGCCTCGATGACTGATTGCCTCGATGACTGATTGCCTCACTGACTGATTGACTCACTGACTGATTGACTCACTGATTGATTGCGTGGATGACTGCCTGGTTAACCGTGGATGTCTTGACTGACTTTTTCATCAACCGAGTTATCTGCAAGTTGATTCATTGACTCACTGACGGATTGATTCACTTGGAATTGATTCAGATTCACAAATCTAAAGATTGCTTCATTGATTTCCCAGTCGACTGACATCTTGATTTCTTGATCAGATGATTTCTTGATCAGTTGATTTCTTGATTAGTTGATTGAAAGACTCACAGATTGATTGACGCGTTGACTGACGATTGACTGGCTGAGTGATTAATTGACTCCGCGATTGAGTGACTGATAGATTGAATGACCGACTGATTGACTGACTCACTGATTAACTCACTGATTGACCATCTAATTGACAGATTCACTCGTTGACTTCCAGATTGAATGATTCAGTGACTCACTGACCGATTGACTGACTGATTTTGATCTATTGAATTGCTTATTTTCTACGTAATTATGATGTCAGATTGTTGTTGTTGTTGTTGTTGTTGTTGTTGTTGTGGCGGCGTTGTTTTGGTTGTTGTTGCAGCAACTTGTTGCTAACGTCGAAGTCGACCACTGAAATGCAGTCGTTCGCTGTTAGTTGTTGGTGTTGTTGTTGTTGTTGTTGTTGTTGTTGTTGTTGTTTTTGAGACTGGCGTCTATGTGGTGCTAAATGTTGTTGTTGCTGCTTATTTTCCGAGGTGTTTATAGTGTCTGCACTCGCGAGCTGCTGCTGCCTCTGCCGCCGCTGCTGCCTCTTGCAGCGAATGGTGTCAGCAATGAAATTGTTGCCACAGCTATATTTGGGTTTTTTTTTTGTCTTGTTTTACCCGTTGCTGCTGCACGGTGAATGCAATTTCGTTTGTTGCCACATATTTTCTGGTGCTCATTTCAGCCGATCTGAAGCGCGCTCGCGGAAACGCGCTCGCTGAGAGCGGAGAGAATGGCAGGCGAGGAATGGCAGCGACGCACACAGAGAATGTCTGTTGTTTTCTGGCTGTTCTTCCAGTTGCTGCCGCTGCCGCTGCCGCTGCCGCTGCTCTCTTCGCTCTCTTCGCGTGGTTTCTGATTCCTCTATCATTTCAGGTCGGGCGCGCTGCTCACGCGTGATAATTATTGCGTTCGCCGCAGGAGAGAGAAGAAAAAACTGCGGTTGCGGAGAAGCAAAAGGAAAAAGCAAAAGTGAAGCAAGCTGAGCTGAGCGTCGAAGAAGCGAGATTCAGGCTGCTGAGCTCAGATCGGCGTTCGTTTCTATGATTTGTTGTCGCTTCGAGTTTCGCTCTTGCATTTAAAAGTTGAATATCAGAATTGCAGTTGCTGCTGCTGCTGCTGCTGCTTGCAATGCGATCTGCGGCAAAACATGCGAAAAGCGGAACAAATTCACTTTCAATGTGATTTGCAGTTGGTGTTGCTGTGACGCTGCTGCTGCTGTTGCTGTCGCTGCTGTCGCTGCTGTCGCTGCTGCTGCTGCTGCAGACTCCACAATAAACTCCCGAGTTAATAACAGCTTGAGTCAGATTGCTGGAGATAAAAGGAGAAAAAAATCGCCGTTCTTGCTTCGTTCGTTGATTTTCTGCGTGATAAGCGAAGTTGCAGGCTTTCGTTTGCTGCTGCGGCTGGAGATCTTTTGTGTGAAATTCTGCGAATTTAAGAACAAAATTCTCGCTCGATTCAGAACAAAAACTCGACCTTAGAACGGAAGCAAACTCAGCAGATACTCAGCAGCGATGACAATGAAGAATTCCGTCTCGAAACATCGAAATCCTTGAAAGCTGCAGCGTCGACATGGAGACTCGGAGGCAAAATTCAAGCGAACCAGCGAACGCAGTCGTCGTCGTCGTTGTGGTCGTCGTCGTCGTCGTGGTCGTCGTCGTCGTCGTCACCGTCGTCGTCGTCACCGTCGTCGTCGTCACCGTCGTCGTCGTCGTCATCGTCGTTGCAAGAGCAGCGAAAGCAAAGAAATGCCGAGCAAGAATGTGCAGCGATGCACTTCAGTGAAGTTCGGTTTATATATGCGCGTGTGTGTGTGTCTTCTTTTATTGTAGGAATGATGCAGGCGGCTTCTTCTTCTTCTTCTTCTTCCTCGTGGAGGGTCTGCTGATGAGACGGCAGCCGTGAAGAACGCGAAGACCTCGCGGCGACGCCGTCAAGTTCGAATCCAAGTTCAAGTTGGCCTTCATTCTCGAGTTTCTTGCGTCGAGAGCTGCTCGTGCCGAGCTCATTTTCTGCTCAGTTTGATTCCATTTTAATTTCATTTTAATTTCAGTTTGATTCCATTTTGATTCTAGTTCGATTCCATTTTGGTTCTAGTTCGATTCCATTTTGGTTCTAGTTCGATTCTAGTTCCCTTCCAGTTCGATTCCATTTTGTTTCCAGTTTGTTTCCAGTTTGATGGTAAATTCGATTCCTTTATTTCATTCCAGTTGTCATTTATTTAATTTTTAATACTTTTCTCAGTTAATTTTAATGTTTATTTTAATTTTAATGTTTATTTTAATTTTCATGTTTATTTTAATTTCAATGTTTATTTAATTTTAATGTTCATTTTAATGTCAATTTTAATTTAAAGAATTCATGTAAAAGTTTAGATAAAAAATTTCTATTTTTCTAATAAATCGGAAGAGTGGAAAATTCAAATTTCAAATTTACTCTTTCATGCTTTTCTTTCTTCACGTTCAACGAGTGTTTTACTACGGTTGAGTTCAGTGCTGGTGGTGGTGGGAATGAAAGCAGATGGTTGTGAAATAACGGGAGAGAGATGGAGTGTGAGTGGGAGTGTGAGTGGGAAAGAGCGTGAGAGCGAGGGAGCGGAGATGAAGTGAAAGTGAAACACTGGCCTTGACCATGCAATCCAACGAAGTTGCCGACGACGCCGTTGCTTGACATTGAAACGGCGCTGCGAATTACTCAATGCAACAAATGAAGATCGAAACGAGAGAATGCATAATTTGCGTGGATCTCCATGTTGGTGTATAGAAAAGAGGCGCCGCTCACAACTGAAACGGACTGAAAGCGAAAGCGACTGACGACTCACTCGACTGTTTGTTTTTCAGTTTGTAGGAATGCTAGAAATCCAATTCATTATTCATTCGATGAGGGCTAAAAATGTAAATTATTCCTCAATCATTCAAATGCTCACAATCACAACGAATGGCAGGGCGAAGCGAAAAGCCTACTTTCGGACCGAAGATTGTTATTCATCTTGAAAAGAAAGAAATGATTGGAATCCAACTCACAAGTTAACAGACGTCGACCACCGCCACCGCCACCCCGCCAGCAAGTGATGCCGATGCGTGCCGTCGCAGTGAAGCTGATGCGGGACGCAAGATTAATAATGCTGTAGGCCGCTTCTAATCAACAATTCGGCCGAAGTGGGCCAAGGGCGCCGCCGATGTGTGCGCGATGTTGATGTAGGACGAGCCATCAGCGTTCCTTTCATTTCGGAAACGAGATTTAATTGCACGCTCGAAACGAAACACACGCAACTCCAACACACGCAACTCCCAACACACGCAACGCCAACACACGCAACGCCAACACACGAAACTCCAACACACGCAACGCCAACACACGCAACGCCAATACACGCAACGCCAACACACGCAACGCCAACACACGCGCCACCAACACACGCAGCGGAGTCACTTGAGGTCAGAGTGTGTTAATTACCGCGTTTGCTGGATGATGAGCAGAAGACTGAACTCGCTCATCCATGCAACGATGCAACAATTAATTGAAGCAGCAACGCGTTTTTCGCAACATGAAACGGAAAAACGGAAAACTTTGTTGGGGGGAAAAACTTAATAATGGAGAAGAAATTTCGACCAAGGAAGCAATTGAAATGGCGAAGAAATGGAATGGCGAAGAAATGGAATGGCGAAGAAATGGAATGGCGAAGAAATGGAATGGCGAAGAAAGGGAATGGCGAAGAAATGGAATGGCGAAGAAATGGAATGGCGAAGAAATGGAATGTCGACGAAATGAAATCTCGTCAAGGGAAGAAAAGTGAAAATGCTGCAAGAATTACATAAATCTAGAAATTTTTTTCTTTATTTTCTTCAATTCGAAATCTACTTAAATTCTTATTTGCTTCTTTTTTTCATTCTTTGGCTTCAACGAGTTGTGCGGATCGGAGGAGGAAGAAGTAGGAGAAGAAGAAGAAGAAGAAGAAAAGCTATTCATGGTCAAAAATTTTAGCATGCGGACGACGTGACTGTAGACGCGACGCGCGTGTGTGTGTGTGTGTGTGTGGCGGAGAGGGAGATTCTCGCCAGAAGATTCTTGTGTTGTACGATTTTTTGCTGGAAAACTAGCGAACACGAACTCGCAAAGGAATTTCTCGCATAACACAAAAAAGTGCTAATTTTGTTAACTTTGTTAACGCATTAAATGGGTTTGTTGTTGCTGTGGTTGTTGTAGTTTGCGATAACATTGTTTATTTTTTTTTTTTTTTGTTTTTTTTGAGCTAATGTTGAGTAATTCTGCGTGTCTCTCAAGACGAGTTTGGCTGCGTTGCTCGTCAGCTTAAAAAAAATTTTATACGCAAAAAAAAGCTTTTAAGTGAATAATTTTTTGTAAGTTGGAATTTCTGTGAAAATTTCATTTAATTCAGATGAATAAGAATTTTATGACTTCTTCGTTTCCATTCTGGCAACAAAAGTCTTGAGTTAGAAATCTGCTTCCTTGTTTTTATTTATGCAATATTAAATAATATTTATGTTTGGAGGAAACTCGTTTTTTTTGTCGTTATTAATAATTTCTTCAACTTGACGCGGAAGCATAAAAACGTACGCTGAAATTTCGTTAGATTTTTAACGAGCAACTTAAATGCGAATCACGCGGCATCACAAACACGTTCGCTTCTTCTTCTTCTTCTTCTTCGTGATCTTCATTTTCTTCTTCTTCTCCGTGTTCTTCTTTTTCTTCTTAGAGAAACTTAAAGAGAAAACTATTGTGAATGTTGAGGAATTGAAATTCATTGATTTCATCACTGAATTCACAATAAATTCCAGATAATTGAAAAAAAGAAACGCTTCGCTTTATTATAACTTGAAAAACTCGCTGTGTTTTAAATATTTAATATTATTTCGCTTTCAAGTTACATTCGAAAAACAAGAAAAATAAAAAATGCGCTCTGTGAACTTTGAATTTTTAACTTGCATGTTGAAAATACTCGCGTGTAATTTAAAAATGCGAAAAAATGTATTTATTTATTTATTTGAGTTGTTGTTGTTGTTGACTAACTGCTTGACTGATTGATTGATTGATTGGTTGACTGACTGAAGAGCTTTTAAGAGCCGCTTGCAAGATAATGAGAAGATTTTGTTTCGCCTCCTTGTTGTTGCTGCTTTTAGTGGTCAAAACAGCATTTCGAAAGCGTATCGTGAATATGTTGACTCAGCGCTTGTTTCTACACAGCCACGCCCACATTTCGAGTGGAGGTTCACAGTGGTGGGATGATTGCTTGATGCCGCAACAACTCGGAACCGTTAGGCGTCGCACAACAACGAGTGCGTAATGAACGAGTGGCCGTGGAAAGCGGAAAAACTCTGCGTGACACGGATTCGAACGGGAGACTCCGGCGACGAACTTGCAGGCATTTTTCGAAGTGAGTTTTCAATTAAAGTTCAAAGGTAAAAAAAAAATTAAAAATAAAAATAAAAATAAAACGAAAAAAGTCTTTGAACTTTTTTATATGAAGATAAAAAACGAAATTATTTAAGTTATTTAAATTATTTAACGTTGACTCTTGAATTGACTAAACTTTTCAGTCAATCCAACAAACATTAAATTCGTTCGTTCTCTCTGCCTCTGCATTGTCTTCCAGAAATCCTTCCTTGCCAACTCTCTTCAGCTGCGAATCTTCTGCTGAGCAACATTCTGAGCGAGAAAAACAAGAGAATCCACACACACTACATTTGCAAACTGTGTGTGTGCGTAAAATCAAAGAGTTGATAAAAGTGTTCAGCAGCAGATAATTAATAACAAACGAGGATGTTGACCTCCGAGAGACGACTGCTGCAGATGACAGTGCAAAAGTGAATCGTCGTCGTTGTCGTCGTCGTTGTGGGAGCGCAATCGGGCTGCTGCTGCCGATCTCTAGCTGTGGAACAGGATTTCTTCCTCTCTCTCTCTCTCGCTCTCTCTCTACATAAGAAAGAACACAGCAAATTGAAACAAAATAAAGCGTCTCTGCATTGATTACTCAGTTGACTTCTCGGCACCGCGGGTGGCGGCGAGTCTTTGAAGAATGGAAGGTTTTCTTGGCTTCTGTGTTTCGCAGAACTTTTTGCGCGCTTTAATTGCAGCAGCTTAATGCGAATCTCGAATCTTCCGCGCGCGCGCGCTCGCACCACACCAACACACAAGTCAAGTCAGGTTGTGCGGCGTCAACACTCGCAGCGAGTTCAGCACGTAAGGTCAGCTGCTCGCAAGGTTGGGTCGCCGTTAATTGGGCTTCTTAGTCGAGCGCTTTGCTGCTCTCGGCTTCCTATTTAGCGAAGTTTAAATAGTCTCTTCACTGCAGAGTGTGAACTGCACAGCCGACGCTCATTTCGACTCGGCGTTTGTTTCCTTGTTACTTTTTAAGACGAACGTGTGAAGACAGCAATTAACAGGTTGACACTCACTTCTGTCGTCTCGATTCCACGTTTACGTGTATTTTTAGCGTAATAATTGTAAAATTCTTGCTAATTTTTTATGTTTTCTGCGTCATTTCCATCCGTCACTCATTCGTTTTTTCCAATTTGCAATTTCCAATTTCAGTTTTATGCTTCACTGATTTATTTTCTCGTTTCTTGAGAAGCACTACGATTCTCCTCACTCGTCAAATTATATTGTAATTTTCGGCTGCCAGGGGGTTTTTCTCTTGCTTTTCCCAGCTGACATTTGCCGACAACGAAACCGCCGCAACCACCGCGACCACCGACCGCTTTCGACGCACGTTTTCGTGCGCAACACGCCTCCGTGCCACTGGTATTGCAATCGATATTTTTGCCTTTTTTGCCGCTTCCACCGTCGCGACGCCGTTCTCGCGCGGCGTCCCTCGTCGCTTGCATAACCAACGGTAAATGATGTGATGTGTTTTCCTCCTCACCACGCAACCTTGATATGCTCGTCGCTTGCAGAAATGTGAGGTGTTGCGTGTGCCAACCACACGTTGATAGAATTTTAAGTGAGTGTGAAATAAATAAGCAATAATTTCGGTACCCTTAAGCGGGTTTGTCGTCCAAGTCTTTCACTGCAAGGCAGCGTGTAAAACTCAACTCAACTCAACTCTCAACTCAACGAGTGGCAACTGAATTGCATTGCATTGCAAGAAACACCCGACCAAGCCAATTTTTAAGGCCAACTGGGTGAAGGACTCCGGCTAAAAACTCTGCAGTCGACGCCGACTCAGTTGAAGACGACTGCATTACGCTTTCAATTATTAAAGCCGCAGAATTGCAGGGGAATTCAAATCTCGCCAGATCTCAATCTTATGTGACAATTTTAAGCGCATTTCAGTTATTTCTCGCGCGCCAGTTGTTTTTTTATTTTTTTTTTATTTTTTTTTTTGTTTTTTATTTTTTTTAAATTTTTTTATTTTTTTTTTATTTTTTTTTAATTATTTTTGTTTTTGTTTTTTTTGTTTTTTGCTTTTGTGTTATTTTTTTAAAATTTGTTTTTTATTTTTTTTTGTTTTTTTATTATTTTTTTTAAAAATTTTAAAAAATTTTTTTAAATTTTTTTTTAATTTTTTTTTGTTTTTTATTGTTTTAAAATTTTTTTATTTTTGTTTGTTTTTTCTTATTTTTTAAAATTTTTTTTTATTTATTAATTTTTTTTTATTTTTTCATTTTTTTTTTTATTATTTTTTTTTTAATTTTAAACAATTTTTTTTAATTTTTTTTATTTTCATTTTTTTATTATTATTTTTTAAATTTTTTTTATTTTTTTATTTTTTTTTAATTTTTTTTTATTTTCTCATTAATTTACATGCAATTCTTTTCATTCAGAAGTTTTACTGCCAATTCAGGAAGCTGCAGAAGTAACGATGCACCGAATATTTTGCGAGAAGGGATTTTATAGCAGTTTTAACACTTTTTTATAGCAATTTTAAGACACTTTGATCGCAAGTCTCTCGATGATTTGGCTAACAAGCTTCAAATTATCGGCGCTCAATCGTTTTTTCTGCATTTTGGAAAGCTGATTTTTGCTCTACAGAGCGAATTGCAATGCATTTTTGCCTGCAAACAATTTGATTCCAAAAAAATTCGCTTCCAAGGATTCCCGTGAATTCAATCAAACAACTTTGTGTTGGTTTTTTGTACATCGAAATTCTTTATTGTTCTCTTCGTGTTTCTTTTGCCTGCAGTCAACAGAAAAACAGACTCCTGCAACAACAACTTTTCCATCTTCCTAGAATTGAATGAATCTTTCGATGATGAATCTTTCATTTCAATTTACGTGATTTATTACACATTAAATGATGTAAAATGAGAAGGAAATTTAAAAGAAAATCTATTCTTGACTATTCTATTCTACTTCTTCATGAACATTTTGTATTTGTAGACATTCAACATTCAAATTGCCGAGAGGTATAAATTCACATACATTGTTGTAAAGTTGATGTTGTTGTTGTAATATTTGTCTCTTAGCTTCTACAAAATGAATAAACATTTCGAATTTTTAAAGGAGGGAAAGGGGAAGATGAAGGTGTGGTCGGGGGAGGGCTGTGGAGAGGGGATGAGGTGGGGAGAGGGAAAGGGGAAAAGCGAAAAGCCGGGAAAAGCGGGAAAAGGGGAAAACGAGTGAAAGAGGAAAGCGGGTGAAAGAGGAAAGCGGGGAGAAGAGGAAAGAGAAAAGTGGAAAGCGGAGAAAAGAGGAAAGCGGGAAAAAAGGAAAGCGGGTGAAAGAGGAAAGCGGGTGAAAGAGGAAAGCGGGTGAAAGAGGAAAGCGGAGAAGTGAGAAAAGCCAGGAAAAGAGGAAAGCGGGTGAAAGAGGAAAGCGGAGAAGTGAGAAAAGCCAGGAAAAGAGGAAAGCGGGAAAAAGAGGAAAGCGGGAAAAAGAGGAAAGCGGGAAAAAGATAAAAGCGGGTGAAAGAGGAAAGCGGGTAAAAGAGGAAAGCGGAGAAAAGAGGAAACATGAGAAGGCGAAAAAGCCGCGAAGATGAAAAAGCAGGGAAGACAAGGAAAGCCGCGAAGACGAAGAAAGCCGGGAAGGCGAGGAAAGTCAAGAAGGCTTGGAAAGTCAAGAAGGCTTGGAAAGCCGGGAAGGCATGGAAGGTGAAGAAAGTGGTTAATGCGGGGAAAGTCGGGAAAGCGGGAAGAGCAGAGAAGGCGGAGAAAGCGATGAAGCCGTGGAAAGCACGGAGTAAGCGAAGAAAAGAGGAAGCTAGGAAAGCGGAAAGCGTAGAAAGGGCCAGCCGTGGAATATAATTTCATTTCTTTACCTAGCGCGATTATGATTTCTCTTTACATAGCGCGATTATAATTTCTCTAAATTCCCAGAAGGTACTAAAATTTGTCTACTGATTTGTCGAGGATTCGGTGAGTAAAGCTATGAAGTTGTAGCTCTATTTTGTAAATAAATTCAACATTAATTTGGGAAAGTATTGATGCATTTTGTCACTGTTCAATCTCAATGAAGTTTGCCTACAAACTTGAGCTCCATAACTCGGAACATTCAACATTCAATTTTCTAGCTACTGCATTCCCACTCGCTGTCCCTCATTTTTTCTATTAATATTCAATTTTTCTATTAAGTTTCAAGTTTCAAGTACCAAGTTTCTCTCAACCTTCGGTGACATTTAATTGCAGAACCAGCAGTTCTTCGATTTCTTATTCTACGCGTCTAATAACATTTATATTGCATTTGTTGCATATTGTTGCCTGTTGCCTCTCAACACTTATTGCACTACAGTACGATAGGAAAAACACGCGATATTTGGACTTCTATGCGGGTTTAAAGCTATTTTAGAGTTCCTTCCTGTTGTCCAGAGCCAGCATCCAGATCGTGAAATCTCGAGAAAATGAACAGTTTTTGGAAAAGGTCAGCCTACAACCTTTTGAGAATGAGGATTTTCCCGAAATGACAAAATTCAAGCAACATTCCGAAAACCGCCGCCTAATCTTCGTCTAACCTTCTGAATGCAAAAATATTTCCTAACATTTACAACACTCAACGTCCGCGATATCACGCGGCTTCAACGTTCTCGAAAACATCGCTGTATTTTCGAAAACGTTTCTAGAAACTTGCAATTCTGTTAACTGTTTCGTTTCGCAGCCCAGAATACCCGCCAAATATTCGAACCTCGAGCTCGACCTCGACTTTGACTTCGACCTCGGCCTCGATCTCGATCTCGACCTCGGCCTCGATCTCGATCTCGACCTCGGCCTCGATCTCGATCTCGATCTCGATCTCGACCTCGACCTCGACCTCGACCTCGACCTCGACCTCGACCTTCGCATCTTTGCTATCCGATTCTCAGTCGTGACCAACTTTTCTCTGGCTCCGCGTCGCCCCATTTCAGCTAACTGAAACTAGCGAGAGGTCTTCAGCGGTCAATTCAAGCGGTTTTTCTGGATTTTTAGTGGATTTTGTAGTCCCTGCCGGACGATAACCGGTTGGCAATGTTATGGTGTTTGAAATCCTGGGGGGGAGAAAGCTTTTGGGAGACTCAGACGAGCTGAGTGTGTGAGTCGGTGTGATGAGTTCACGAGTTGCGGGGAAAACTCAAGCAGTAGTTGCTGTCCGAATCCAGTTGCTGTGGAGGGCCGTCCGAATCCCTTCTTGTCGGGTTTTCCGTAGTAGTCTCGCCGTCAGCGCTTTGCAGCCGCTCAGAGCCACGGGATGCAAATGGAGCGGCACACCTCTCGCGGCTGCCCGCCCTCGTCGCCGAAGCCGAATATCGATCCTCTTCGTCAGTGGCGTCGCGTGTTCTGCGGCGACCCGGCGGCGTTGCCGCTGTGAGAGGCACGCCGTGCGAATGCCGTGTTGCTGGCAGGAATGTTGGTGGTGGCGGCGGCGGCGTAGGCGGCGGCGGCGGCCGGTGGCAGGGCAGCTGCACCCTCCCCAGTGGTGGCCGCGGCCGACGACTGCCGCGACAGCGAAGTGCGGCGGCTGGGAATGACGAACGGCGGCGGCGCTTGCGGCGTAAACTGCGGCGGCGTTGAGCTCGCGGAGATCTGGCGCACGAAGTTGCGCGCGGCCCCCAGCGAGGGGATCTGCACGGAGCCGCTGCGGCCGCTGCGTCCGATGGGGCCGCTGCGTGGCGGGATGGCGGGCGGCGGGCCGGCGGGCGGTGGGCCGGCGGGCGGCGGGCCGGCGGGCGGCGGGCCGGCTGTCACGCGCTTCGGCACGGTGCCTGTGGCGGGCGTGGGGGCGCTGGCAACGCTCTCGGCGGACGTCTGCGAGGGAAGGCGGGGCGGCAGTTGCGGTAGAGGTGAGACCGCGCGACCAGAAGTGGATGGGGCGGAGGAGGTGGTGGCGGCGGTGGCGGAGGAGGTGGCGGAGGAGGCGGCGGCGGAGGTGGCGGCGGAGGTGGTGGAGGAGACGGCGGATGTAGCGGCGGAGGAGTTGGCGGAGGAGGCGGCGGAGGCGGCGGTTGCTGGTGCGGCTGCGGTGTTGAGCTCCGCTCTGTTGGCCGCCGTCCGCGCAGCCAAGTGCGGAGTTGGCGAGCGCTGGGTCGAGCCGCTCGTCGCGAGCAGCTTCGTCTGCGGCTGCACTGCCGAAGTGGTGATGGTGGGCCTCTGCATGGGCAGCGTGTGGCGAATGGTGACCGTGTGCAGCTTGTTGCCGGCGGCCTGCGGAGGCAGCGGGCTGGCTGAAGCGTGGGATTTCGCAGCGAGTTGGGGTTGCGGGACCGCGCGGGGGCTGATTAAACCGCCGCCGCCACCGCTGCCGCCGCCGCTGCTGCTGGTGGCCGACGATTGCTTGCGCTGCTCTTGCGTCGGATGGCGTTGCTGCTGCGGTTGCTGCTGCTGCTGCTGCTGCCGCTGCTGCTGCTGCTGCTGCTTCTGCTGCGCGTGGATGTCCTGGATCTGCGGCGTGATCACGACGGGGTTCCTCCTCTGGTCCTGGCCAGCGGCGACGTACGAGAAGACGCACAGCACCGAGTAGCAGATCTGGTCCGCCTTCGTGGAGTGCAGAATGCAGAACGTGTAGAGGGTCAGTCGTGGATGGAAAGAAGCATTTTCACACAACAATGAGATGAGGCGAGACACGAACAAAATACTGCGAAATCCTGCACGCGAAAAAGGAGGAGAAATCTTCTCCAACGAAAACTGAGACTCGGAAACGAAATCAATTGGAAAACCAAGGAAAAATGAAGATTTTAAGGAGAGAACAACTCAAAACGTGGAACACACACACACACACACACACACACACACACACACACACACACACACACACACACACACACACACACACACACACACACACACACACACAACCAATGAAACATTTAATATTTTCTGCAGTTTGTTTTTTATTCACATAACGAAAAATCAGAAGCAAGTTCAAGCGAGACTTTTTACAGAACACAAGCATGCAAAATGCTCGCTGCGCTTCTGCTCATGTTTTCGCCGCGTTGGCCGTCGCCTCCGTTCCGTCTCGTCGTGGCGTCGCAGATTCGCCGCGCGCGCTGCTCTCGCTGCTCTCGCTGCTGCGCGCTAACGGCGGCGATGGTGGCGGCAACTCCATCAGTTTGGCGGCGAATTGGATTGAAAACATTCGGTGCAGACTGAGTGCGGCTTCGGATGCCTTCGTGTTTGTTGTTGTTGTGGTGGTGGTGGAGGTGGCGGTGGTGGTGGTGATGGTGGTGGTGTTTGCGGTTGTTGTTGTTGTCATGGTTATTGTTGTTGTATTTGTTGTTGTTATTATTGTTTATATAGTTGTTGTGTTGTTTTTGTAAGTGTTGTGGTTGTTGTTGTTGTTGTTGTCGTAGGCAGCGTTCATTTTTCGATTTCGATTTTTTGCAAATGCATTTGTTTGTCGTTCAAAAGTGTTGTTGTGGGGGAAACATAAAAATAAAAATAGAAAAACAAATAAGAGAAACACAAAGAAACGACGCGTTTTTTTTTTCGAAAATGCATGCAAGAATCAAGCAGTCGACTGACTAGCGCGCGTGCGGCGGAGGGGCGGCAAAAACTTGTACGTGATGAGTTGTGGCGAGTGACAGCAAACACACCGAACACATCGATCGACACACACGCACACACACACTAACATTCAGGCAACTACGGATTACGGTACGCATGCTCAACGCAGCGAGTGCTTCAGCTTCACTACTCTCTCGCTGAATCTCTACCGTTCGCTGGTTGCTCTTACGTCATGACGTCACAGAAACCGTTGGCTTACCATGCTGGACTTGTATTTGCGTTGTATGAGTTGCCGGGTCTTCGGGTCTGCAAGAGGAAGCGAGACGCATTTCTGTTTAGCTTTACTGATTAACTCGAGTTTTTTTTATTAAATTCCAAACTCGAGATTCTAAACGTTTTTTTTTTTAAGGAAAAAAACACATCAAAGAATTACTCACTGTATTCTTCCAGCACAAAGATGCCACCTTTCTGCGTGAAGCACTTCCGTATGTGATCCAGGCGCACGAAGAACTGAAACAATTGAGTGCTGACGTTAGAAAAGCGCAGGAATTGCGTTTTAAGTAAACTAAAAATAGGATTTTCTAACGACTTCTAAGGCGTGTTTAATACAGTCGAGGAAGGGAGTCGAAGAATTTAGCGGTGTGCGTTAGTAAATCGGAGATATTTGCGTGGATTAAATACACTTCTACTACTTCGTAAAGTACTACTATTTGCTTAACTAGTACGAGTACTATTTTCTACATTGAATACTAATTGCGGAAGCGGCATGCAAACTAACACGAGAGCCAAACACACACGCAGCGAGCGGCAGCATCGATCGCCCGCGAGAGAGTGACGAGCGACGAGCGGGCGATCACTTCTAACTACACACAAAAAAGCGACGAACTCACAGCTTGCTAGAGCGAGCGGCAATTCAACAACAACAACAACACAACAACAACAAAGCGTTCGCAGTGCTGTTCAGTCGTTCAGCGCACGGCGTTGCGAGACGCGGCGAAAAAGAAAAGAAGTGAAAACAATATAAATAAAACAAGAATTGTGTTCTCGAACAAAAGCAGGCATATTTCACTTCATTTGATAGGCTTGGCTTGCTTATGCTTTCATTCTAATCAGTAATCTTGTGAGATGGCCTTCAATCAATTTAGTTGTGAGAGTGTGGTGTGGGTTTTACTGTTGCTTTCTCGTGTTGGTCGCTGGTGCCGTGGTGAGGAGGCATTCAGAGAATTCAGTCGCGAATGCAGTTCTAGTTTCTGCGTGAGAAGAGGTGAAGAGAGAGGTGAAGAGAGAGAGGTGAAGAGGGAGGTGAAGAGAGATGTGAAGTGCGTGAAGAAGGTGGAACGTGGGTCGTCGGTGGAACGTGGGTCGTCGGAGGGGACCGGGGGGGGGGGGTGAGGAGATTTGTTTTGACAATAATTGGCATCGCATAATTGGTTCGCTTAATTTCTCACTAACAACATGCTACAAAAATTTATTTTTTTTTTTTTTTTTTTTGGTTTCTTCGAAAATAACATTAAATAGGCTTTCAGTTTGACCAACTAAAAAGTTGAAAAATAAATCGTTGAAGAAATACTTTCAATGTCTAGCATTAAATCGAAACTAAGACAGTAAGGGAAATGAAATAAATTGAAGGAAAGTCACTTCGTCGCATCAAATTCACTGATCTGATTTGACAGAAACAGAAAAGTTCAGAGTACTTCAACTACGACTACAACTTGCGTTCGCTTCGCTATATAAAAAAATACTCGTAACTCTACACAAGCAAAACGAAAACAGCAACAGCTTCGTGCTTCGGGTCGTCGACGACCGTCGGCTACTCGGTGGACTCGGCTTCAAATAAAAGTTGAGCAAACACTTTCAACATTCCTACTAATTTGGACTTTGCAATTAATTATTTATTATTTAGTTTTAATTTTTTTTTACTCAGCACTTTTCGTCTTAATAAACAATCAGTAACAAAGACTTTTGAGGTTGCGCGATTTTAGTATTGCGGACAGCGGTTGCTCCGCTCAGCAATGAGGGGCGCACGAGTTCGTGTAGCGGGCACGAGTTCGTGTAGCGGGATGTGCAGGAGAGTCTTTACAGGTGGTGTGTGTGTGTGTGTTTTCTACAGATAATTAAGTCTTAAATTTAAATAAAACAACACAAATGTTAATTCAACTGCATTTAATACAGAAGTGCGCTTGCTAGTGAATCTCGTCTTGATTTGTTTTATTTTAGTTTACTGCATTTGAATTGACTTGTCTTGACTTGTCTTGTCTTGACTCGACTTGACTTGGCTTTGATTTCGACTCGGACTCGGACTCTGACTCGGACTTGGACTCGGACTTGGACTCGGACTTGGACTCGGACTTGGACTTGGACTCGGACTCGGACTTGGAATTGCCTTCACTTGGACTCGAACTACACTTGGACTTGACTTGATTTTATTTGACTTGATTTTACTTGGATTTGATTTGAATTTTCCTATATTATTATTTCTCAAAAATTATCTGATTTGATCGGGTTTGATTTTGAAGTGAAGTGCGTTCATTTATCGATGTATTTTCGCACGCACGATTTCTATTAATTTGAAGCCAGCATAAGAAAACTGAAACAATTACAAGTAATGAAAAACAGTTAGCAACATCATGTAGACGACACGTGAACGTGTGATTTTTATGTGTACCCGATTGTTGTGGTGAGTAGTGGTGAGTAGTGGTTTCTTCTTTTTTTGTGTGTGTGTTTCGACACCTAGTGACGTGAGCGAGTTGAGTGGTGAGTATAGAGTTTTGCGGTTTCGGTTTCAGTTTCGGCTTGACATCGCATACAGTTTCGCACCGAATTCGGGTGGAAATGGATTCGTATTTCGCGTATGCACGGCTGGATGCTTTCCTCAAATCAAAAATAAACGCAACAGAAACACAAGAGTTCGGAACACACACAGGATGTGTAGCGGGGAGGCTTACGTGGTCTACTTGTATTTGTAACGAGATGCTTAACGATTATTTGAAGTGATAAAAATGCTTTGCAGTACCTCGAAGTCCTTCAAATGTCAAGTTCACGGATACGTGGACGACACCAGGCGGAGGAAGCGAATCGGAGCGGATTGGAAGCGTGACCGGTAACCGAGAAGCGAGATCCCAAAATGAGAGGGCGGCAGCGATCCGCGGAAATTATAAGGAGAAATACAAAATACTTAGCCAGAAATCATGTGTTGCTGCTAATCTCAGTAGTTAGTAATACAAATGATCGCTAGCAATCGATCGTAATAATGATCACGGTGGTCTATGAAGAGAGAAGAACTGAAAAAGTGCATCAAATCATTTGCTTAAATGATGAATATGATTGGCCAAGAAGGCTGCAACGCAAAATCAAGTCCAACAGAATGCAAAAACGAAGTAATAGAGCTGCAAAACGTACGTGAATAAAAATGATGATTTAAGTAACGAAAAACTCGATGATTTAAGTAACGCAAGATGACGAGTTCCAGTGATGCTGCGATGACTGATGACTGCAAAATAATTAAATTGCGAATGTACACAAGGACCATCTCAAAAGTTACCAATGTAGAAAACAATTGCAAATTCGACAAAATCCAAAATCTCGCATATCACAATCCGGATATTCTTTGCTTTTGCTTTGAAATGCAAACTAATCGTCTAAAATTCGTAGAGTCAAGAGTTGGAAAAAGTGAGAAGTGGCAAAGTATTTGGAAAAATTTTAAGAATCAAGAAAGAGTATCGAGAAAGAGAATCAAGAAAGAGAATCAAGAAAGAGTAGCAAGAAAGAGCATCAAGAAAGAGAATCAAGAAAGAGTATCAAGAAAGAGTAGCAAGAAAGAGTAGCAAGAAAGAGTAGCAAGAAAGAGTATCAAGAAAGAGTATCGAGAAATAGTATCAAGAAAGAGTATCAAGAAAGAGTAGCAAGAAAGAGTATCAAGAAAGAGTATCAAGAAAGAGAATCAAGAAAGAGTAGCAAGAAAGAGTAGCAAGAAAGAGTATCGAGAAAGAGTATCAAGAAAGAGTATCGAGAAAGAGTAGCAAGAAAGAGTAGCAAGAAAGAGTAGCAAGAAAGAGTATCGAGAAAGAGTATCAAGAAAGAGTATCGAGAAAGAGTAGCAAGAAAGAGTAGCAAGAAAGAGTAGCAAGAAAGAGAATCAAGAAAGAGTATCAAGAAAGAGTAGCAAGAAAGAGTATCAAGAAAGAGTATCGAGAAAGAGTATCAAGAAAGAGATTGATAAAAAGTCGAAGTTCAGAACGGAAAGTGTGAGTGTGATTCGAGTTTATTTACACGATGAGGCAACGCAAAGAATGAGTAACAAGAAGTGTGTGGTTAATGCTGTTCTTTCACGCGTTTCACCACTCATCACGCACAGACATCGATTTCGAACTTTCAGGAAAGTCAACTAAAGTGAAAACACAAGACGCGCAAACGCAGGATGAAAGGAAGAATTGAATTCAAAATTTAGGGGAAAACTTGAGCGTGAAACTTGTTACTAACAATTGAGGGGGGCGGGGGGGGGAATTCATTGGATTCACTATATACAAAATTGAATAAAATTGAATAAAATTGAATAAACGTGTTAATTAATCTATCCACGAACGCATCTTATCAATCTCATCAAAATTTGAGAAGCAAAAGAGGAGGGAAAACCTTTCTTCCACACGTTTACACGCACCAACACAATATTATTAAATCGAAGTTTTTCTTCTGCGTGGTTTCGGTGTTCGTTTTACCATTTCAAAAATTGCAATGCAATTAAGTTTTTCGCAAAATACGTGAAAGAGAGAAACGAGTTGAGAACAAAAATCTCGTACAAATTATGAATATCGCATTCAGTACATTCACGAGCAGATGAATTCTTTTTTTTTATACGAATACGTAGATTCCTGGCGCGGTGGAAGTCAGAAGGACGGAAGGGCAAACATGTGGGGAAGCTGGAAACTGTGTTTACCCGCTTTGTGTTGTTGGATGATCTCGACTTAAATCTCGAATTCGACATGAGATGCGAACAACTGAAGCAGAAAAAAATGACAAAAATAATCAGATGCAGAGGCGGCTAAAATCAAAAATCACGACTAATGGGTGAGTAAATGGTGAGTAATGGTGAGTAATGGTGAGTAATGGTGAGTAATGGTGAGTGAGTGGTGAGTAAATGGTGAATACTGGTGAGTATGTATCATCTAACCTATTAAATAGCGGTTTTTTATGCTAAAGCTCATCATGGCAGCTACAATATATGAAATACGATATATAAATTGTATGTGTGTGTGTGTGTGTATGCAGTGAGTAAAAGCAAAATATGTATGTCTGCATATTTTCAAATCGATGTTGCGTGTTGAAACAAACTGGTTTGTGTTGAAAACCCGCAGGCTGTCCACCCGTTTTACTGCGAAATGATTCAAATAGCTTAAGTTAACGTTTACATTTTATATTAGAGGGTTCGATAGTAGCTGCTGTCACGAATACGCCGGCCAGTGCGGCGTATTCATCCCGGACACGAACCAAAAGAAAGAAAAAATTCGCCCTTATCGCGGGCATCGACGTGGAGGGTTGTTGTACCAGTTAAAAGTTAGCATTTTCATGCTAATCAATGTAAATCGCACAAACACGAAACTTAAAGCCAAAATCTTTCTATTCTACAATATTTTCCGTAGATTGTTTCGTACACCACGACGTGTACCAAACTTGGATGAGTGGGACAGACCGAAGTAGTGGTGGGACAGACCGAAGTAGTGGTGGGACAGACCGAAGTAGTCCGGGAACTGGGGGGGGGGATGATAGAGAGGTCGTAAAGCCTATCGGTGTCCGAATTACCTGTTCTGTTAATTCTATATTATGATGAAATATTTGCTGAAGGAGGCAATGAAAATTGTAAATTAAAAATAAAAATTCCTAAGTATCTTCAGATGCTAAGGCAACCAAATGTGAAATAAATGTAATAAATTCGTGCTTCGAAATGTTTTTTTAAATCAGCTTAAGCTCTTCTTATGATGCGATGAGTGTTAAAATTGAGAAGGTCCTTGCATTCATACAAACATTTGCGTTTTTCTCGTAGTCTAATGTTTGCAGGATATTTTTTTTTTTGCAACCAGATAAAAATTATGAAATCAATGTAAGACATTAAATCATATAAATTTGGTTATATGTAGCTACATATCGGCATTTTCTGAAAAGTTTTTTTTTTTTTTTTTTTTTTTAAAAAACATTAATAAAAAGTTATTAAATAAAACTGAAAACTGAACAATTTGTAGACACGAATTCTTCGCATGGAGTTCGCACAAGAATTTCCCTGAGTTTAGAAAAGCGATCGAAACTCGCACTTACCTTGCTGTTGGCAAACAACAAACCAACACCCTCGAGGCACACCTGCAGCAGACCTCCCTCGCCGGTGTTCATGTCCTGCACGGGGAACTCGCCGCCCAACTCGGGCACGTTGGTGGGCGTGCCGCCGCGCTCCATGGCTTCCTTGATGCAGTTGTAGAGCTCTTTACACTGTGGGGGGGAAGATGGGAAGATTAAGAATGACTGGTGCTTTCAAGGGGGGGGATGGGGGTGGTGGTGGGGTTGGGTGGGTCCTGAGATCTGCTCACCTTGCGCGTGTAGTACTTATGCAGCTGCGTTTGTCCCCCATTGCGTCGCCAGAGACACAAGACTTTAGTTTTCGGCGAGTAGGTCATGTTCACCAGGCGCTCGTACCACCAGCGCTCCACAATCGTGCCGTTCACGGACCGTAGTACCAGACCATCGTCACGGACCTCCATAAATCGCAGTGGGCCGCTAGCATCAACGCCGTGATGTACGGTGAAACTTTGGCGGTGCAAAAGTCTCGAGCCGAGTGGCTTCAAATCGATGTCATTGCCGTTCTGGAAGACGGAGAGAGGAGGGAGAGAGAGAGGCAACTTAATAACTATTAAGTCAGTTGAGTGAAGCGCTCCACCTACCAGGTTGCCTATTTGGTCCACCAAATTATGCACCTCCTGCGAGTAGACGAGCCCGATGTGACTCTTTCCGAGCAGACGACGCACCTTCCGCTTGATCTCCTCCTTGTTCACATTCAGCATCACCAGGATGGCCGTCAGATTGTAGAGCATCGTCGACAGCAGACGATCCTCGTCGTGTTCCAGCCGCTTGCGTTCCGATTCGCTGAGTGCTTTGTAGCGCTCCATCATTTCGCTGGGACCCTGAAAAGATTGGGCGCGATGCAAGTTTTCACCAACGTTGAGGAGCCGACGTGTGTGTTCAGCAGCTCACCTGATCCATGCCAATCATGTCACGCTCCTGACTGACAGCGTCCAGGAATGCATCTTCCCAGAATTGCATTTGATTCCACAGATTGAGGCGGTCCTTGCCCAACAACCCCTCGAACAGGTACACGCGGGGCGAATCTGGTGAGGGCGACGAGGACGTGTTGATCAAATGACCGCCGGTGTAGCGAAAGCCAGCACTGAGAGTGGATTTGCCGGACCACAGGGTGTTGCTACTCCTTTTGGAGTCCTTCGAAGTGGTTGTCTGCAAAGCGGGAATCTTTAGATTTCGACAAATTGAAGATCGATAAGTTGAGATGTTGCTCAATAAACATTTCCGAATAGACGGCCAGAGCCGAACACAGAAGGACATTCCTATCAAAGCTTCTTTTAGCCAACGCTTAGACGTCAGTCGGCGAGCGTCATCTATTCAATTTTCTTCAAGTTCTACTTACGTTTTCGTACTCAGTGTCGGAGACGGTCGAGCGACAGCTTGCGGGCATGCGAACGCCCAAGCTACCCGTCGGAAGCAGGTCACTGACCACGGAAAGGGCACCCGTAGAGCCAGCACCCTACGAACGAACAGTTAAGAATCATGAGAACGTGACACACCGTGCGGCCGCGCGAGCGCGCAACGAACGCATTACGAGCAACGGCTACAAAGCTCGGGACAACAAAGCTTGGCGGAGCTTAAAGCTACCTAAGCAGAGCTTTCGCTTGTCATTCTAGCTTTTAGTTACGCAAAAACTGAGGACTGAGGACTGAGGACGGTGATTATGGTCTTCACTAATTTCAACACTTAATAGCGGGAGGAAAGCTACCAACAAATCGACGCCATAAGGCACTCGGGTGTCCACTTACATCAGAGTCAAACGATGTCAACTTGCTCATCAGGGCGCTGCGTTTCTGCGCCAACATGTCCTTGAACATCTCGGTGGTCGACTGTCCATCCTGGCTGTCGGCGGAGGATAAGCGGCGCGTGGCTGTCGGCCCCGCACCGCGTTCGGTTTGCGTGGAACTTTTGCGCGATCCTTGTGGCGACGCCCAATCACTGGCGTGGCCCGAGTGCGAGTCGTTCGGCGAAATGGGCGAGCGTAGGTTCTCGCGGCTGCCCAGCGGGCTGGCCGCGTGGCTGGATAGCAGGCTGGACGACATGTCGCTGGCTTCGTTCAGCTCCTTGCTCCAGTAGTGGGTGTGCGCGATCTCCATGAGTTGGAACACGGACGCCATGCCGCCCAGGCCGAAGTTCGCGAAGGTCGCCTCCAGGCCTGCGGCGATACTCTGCACGCACTTCAACATGCCCTTCCACACGGGTTTCGTGATGCACTGCGGCGAAGGAAGGAGCGCGATAAGCATGCGACTACGCGTACGTGCACCCACCCGCTCCCCCTCTACTTACCACATCATCAATATGGTCGTCGGGGGCGATCTTCTTGTCCAGCGTTTTGTTCAACTTGCTGAGCACCAGCATGCGGTACGACTCGTCCTCCATGAGCTTCTTGAAGCGGTTCAGCTTCAGCCAGCCCACGCCCTCGCCCGCCAGCACCTGCGTGACCACATCTTTGAGGAAGGCCTGGTTCTCGGTGTTGCTGTGCGAGCGCTCCTGGTTCTGCTGCCGCTGGAGCTCCTCCTGCGTGCTGCGTGGCCCCGAGTGCTTGATCAGCGGCGTGCGCTCCACCAGACCCTTGCGTCCGGGAAAGGAGTCGATGCCGGTTTTGGACCGATTTTGCTGCACAACTCCAGGATGCTGAGCTCCAGGTTGTGGCCGTTGGCCCTGTTGCGCCTTATGTTGGCTCTCTGTTGGATGCATGGTTGCAGCATTACCATTGCTCCTTCGAATTACGTTATTGCTCCTCCTAAACTTACTCTTCCCTCCGCCAAACATGCCCGAGAACATGGTCGAGGTCGACGAGGCCAAGCCGTTGAAGTCCGTGCCGATGGAGGAGAAGAAGTTGTTGCTGCCGCCTTGCATCTGCTTCTGCGTTGCCACCTGAGTGCCGGGCGCTTGTGTCGCACGCACCCCCTCCTCTCGGTCCTCGGACTTCATGATGATGCCTTTCTTGGTGGCCGCCTCCTTAGCGGTTTTGGTCAGGTCGCCCAGCGTGGACCTGCCCACGTACGTCAGGTCCTCGAGTGTGTTTTTGCTCACGCCCGCTGCTTGCTTGGAGACCTCCAGGGCCTGTTTAGAGGCTTCGCCGGCCGCTTTCTTCGCATGTAACGTAAGCTGTGTGAATGGAGGAAAATGACGGTAAAGGAATAAATGTTCACCAGAGGCCGAATTTCCAAAGCTAATTAAAAATATGCCTGCCAAAATAGTCGTTACATTCTTGGCTAAAAAGCGAAACCAAAAATTGTTCGAGTGCGGCGAGGGTTTTCATAAACTAATTGTGGACAAATCTAACATTTATAGGCATTCAGTGCTTATATAATAAATAATATAAGAGATTTTAGATTGTTGCAAAAAATAAAATCAATATTTCGAAGACATTTTCTTCCACTTTCTCTGCAGGATTCTGAGCACAACTCAACTCTTTCGAAATCAGATGGATCCAGAAGTCTCGCCAGGTTGTCTCTCGGGTTGAAATACCCGCAATAGACATCTAGCGGCCGAGGAAATTTCTATGCAAAAGCAAGTATGAATTTCACAATGGATTGCCAGATACTATCGGAGCCATAGGTGACCAGGTGCGGACGAGGTCTTCCAGAGAATATTGCCCATCTTCGAGAGAATAACCCCAACCAGAATATTGTAATACGATCTAAACTGTGTTCATCCACGATTGTCTTCTTGACTTTTAGATTTGATTCTACGGATTTTACGAAATCAAGCGTGTCGTTTCTACTTTAAAATGTGTGTGTTGTTGGGGTTGCATGAAGCGTGGGATTTCTAGCTATTTTGTGGTTGGTTTTCATATACGGGGTTTGACTTTTACAAACCTTTCCGAGTGTTAAACGTGTTCTGCCCTCTGGCTCTTCGGCACCATTATCGTCCGTCGATAGCTTTGGCAATAATTTGATTTCGTATTCGTTTTTTTTGTTATGTGTGACATTAATGTTTAAAAATGCAAAAAAAAAATTTAAATTACGTAGTTAACAGAGTACAACAGCTAAAACACTCATTGTGGTCGTGGAAACGCATACTGCGAAATAACCTACCTTGTCCACGTGGGCCAGAAGACCCTCCTGACTGCTCTGCCGCGTAGTTTCGCGCACCAGATCCTTAGCGTGTGAGGCGAAGTTCTCGAAAAGCGAGCCCTGGGAACTCTGACGACCCGGGCTGCCGGAGCTCGAGCCCGAACTACCGGCGCGCGACAGAATGCTGGACACACCGGGCTGCCTGGCAGTCGCACCCGCGGACGGCTGTCGGAAGGGGAAAGAATTACCAGAGTGGGTTACGCGGAGCGTCTCGCGGATTTCCTATTAGCGTACCGGTACTATTTTCCTCTTCTGGGTCGCACTATCCTCTCCGCCGTCCGCCACTTTGGCCAGATTGGCTGGATGTGCCGCTGTTCTCGTGGTCAGAGTGGAATTGGTCGCTTCCGATTCCTGCTCCACGCTGCCGGCGCGTATGGCCGTTTCGAGACGCATGGCCACCGGTGTAGCCAGATCGAAGGGTGTGGCTGGTGCTTTTGCTGCAGGAAAGTCGAACTCCGAGTCACGATTGAAACTCGGCGAACTGAGATCGGAGCGACTCGAGGAGGTGGAAAGGGGCGACTCGGCACGCTCTTCGTCCTCCTTGAAGGCCTGGGCCGCAGCTCCTTCCGGGTATTGCAACTTGTTGGGCGGATGGTAGACCAGCGCTGGATCCAGATTGGAGGAGAGCGTCTGCGGTATGTTTGAGTGGCGAGCGCTGTGTGCACCGAACACATCATGCAGGCTCGGCGACAGATCGGAGGACACCATCTCGGAGACGAAGTCACTCAGCGAGGAGTATGATGAACTGGAGCTCTCAGCACCCTCCGAGTCGGAGCCGCTCTCGTCGGTGGGCTGGCACTCGAGCTGCTTGAGCGAGCGCAGCGCTCCGTTCAGGGAGCTGCCATCGTCCCACACCGAGAAGCGTATTGGGGTGAGAGCGTGCGCAAACCACTTGGGCTTGTCGCCCACCTGCATGGGGTCCAGCACGCCCGTCTGCACCCGCAGAAAGGCCACGTTCGTGGGCGTCAGCGACCACTCGGCCAGGAACTCCACCGCCTGAGTGCGCGCAAACTTGTTTAGAAACAGCGAGGCACGTGGACGTGAGCGCAGGAAACTATTGATCTGGAAGGCCACAACGGGTCGTGGATACAGACGTAGAGTGCGGGTGTGTTCGGCAAAGTTGGCCAACGTGTTCTGGGCGTTAAAGAAACGCACCTAAAACGAGAGTGAGGGAGAGAGAGGGGGGGGGGACATTAAGGGGTCAGAGGTTGCGAGAAGCCACTAAATACCTACCATAGCAACACGTGTTGCCACATCCACCGAGTCCACATCGGTGCCGTATATGAAGGGATTCAAGGCGGGCGAGTTCAAGGGACTCGGCTGTCGTGAGAGCGCGCCTTGTGTGGACACCGAGTTGCGTTGGCTGCACTGGGCAGAGCTGGCGGGCGACTGCAAGGGCAGACGCGCCTGAGAGACACTAAAAGTAGAGAATATTAAGAGTGGGAGAGATCAGTGACTTCACAAATTGAGAGATCAGTGACTTCACAAATTGAGAGATCAGTGACTTCACAAATTGAGAGATCAGTGACTTCACAAATTGAGAGATCAGTGACTTCACAAATTGAGAGATCAGTGACTTCACAAATTGAGAGATCAGTGACTTCACAAATTGAGAGATCAGTGACTTCACAAATTGAGAGATCAGTGACTTCACAACTTGCAGGCGTAGGAGGGACAGAGTGAAAGGGGGAGGGGGGAGTGAGAAAGGGAGAGGGAGAGGTGGTGAGATGGGTTTTACTTACCCCAGCAACGGTGGCTCGGTCAGGCTGTCGCGAACCGAAGGCAGCAACGTCTGTGTCGAGACGGCCTGATTGGAAGCCGACATTGAGGTGAGAGCCTGGCAATCGTGATAATATTATATATGCGACATTTTCAAGCTTGCTTAGAGGATTTTATAATTTTATACAACATTTAGCAAACCAAAGAACGCAAATGAAAAAGGCGGACTGCTACTGAGAAGAGTGCAAACTGGGAAATAGGTCAGGCAAGGAATATGATGAGTTCCGATGTGGATGTGGAAGATCTACAGGGGACACGCGGCATTTTAAAAGCAAGACAATTTTGTATCTCTGCAGAAAGGCGAGCGATTGTTGTTAGCTTTTGTGTGGTCTTTGTGTCTGGTGCTGGTTTCAAGTTATTAATTTAAATATCTTCCGATTATAAGACGGTTATCCCCCCAATATTAGGGACCATCGAATTGGAAGCGAAGCGATTCACCCTACACAGCAAAACACGAACCTCAAACTCAAAAACGGCTATGAAATGAAAAATCATTAATAAGGCCGCGCAAAAAAGGCAAAAATGGTGCTACAGTTAAAGTCGGGGAAAATCAAGTTGCATCGCAGTATCTAAATACAGAATTGAATGAGTAAACGAAAGAAGATATTTACACCAAGTCCAGCTTCGTCCATCAGTTGCATGGCCTGCGTACGGATGCGGGTGTGAAAATAGTAGTGTGGCAGTAGTAGTGGTAGTAGTAGTAGTAGTAGTCGTAGTAGGCGAAATTGGTAGTAAGGTAGTAGAGAATTCGCAGTGAAGTGATTGTGCAACCAGTTTTGTTGATTAAATGTTTGCAGGAATGTAAGAAAAAGAAAAGAAAGAGAAGAGAAGTCGATGTGTAAATTGAAAAGAAATCAATTCGGCGACAGCACGACAGTATTTACATGAAAATCTCAAGTTAAAAGTTTCACATCGAAAGCCAAGAATCGCCAATGAGATGAGATTTCTCAGTTAGTTGCAGTTGCAGAACATTGAAAATGCAAATTGCGATTTAACTGATTCGAGCAGAGATCGATTACAGAGAGAGAGAGCGACTTACACGCCTCTCTCTCTCTCTCTCTCTTCAGTGAACGTTACCTGCTTGAGGTGATTCTTCAAAATGGTGCCCTCCGGCTCCGGCAGAACAGGTATTTCCTCGTAACCGCCGCTAGGTGGCGTCAGCTTCGTCGAGTCCAAGTCAACAACCCAGATATCATCGGGAAGTCTAGAAATAGTTGAAATCAATCAAGAGAACTAGCGAGAGCAGAGAGAGTGGGGGAGCGGGAGAGTGGGAAAGTGGGAGTGTGGGTGAGTGGGAGAGTGGGAGAGCGGGAGAGTGGGAAAGTGGGAGAGTGGGCGAGCGGGAGAGTGGGAGCGAGAAGCGAGCGACATTGCTTACCGAAAGTTCTTCTTGTAGATGAGAAAAGTCGCGGGTACGCCGATCACGAATGGCGTGGGCGCGAGCAGCAGCTGCTCGGCGCAGCTCATGCAGGTGGGAAGGAGCGGGATCACCGGAAACATGTACTCGAGGGGGTAGAGCAGCGTCACGAAGGCCATCACCGACATGGAGAGCGCGTTGTAGTCGCGCGACTGGAAGAGCACCTTGTTCTCCAGCAGGATCAGCGTCCACACCTTGATGCAGGTCTCGACGCCGAGCAGCTCGAGCGGCAGGTGCAGCGGGAAGTCGACGAGCGAGAAGCGCGTGTGGTCGGGCAGAGCGAAGAGTAGCGGCTCGTGCACGGTGGGCGAGAGAACTTCCACCTGTGGAGCGAAGAGAGGGGGAGTGAGAGTGAGCAGAGAGTGAGCAGAGCAATTTTGAGCCGGGTGACGCACCTCGACGCGCGTGGATCCGGGCACCGGGACCGGCGTCGACAGCAGGCGCAGAATCCAGGTCTCGATCTCGCGTACATCGTGCAGCACAATGGAGGGCGTGGTCTCGCTGGAGTTGCTCGTCAAAACGGTCCACACGTTGTCCCTGTAAAGGTGAAAGGTTAGCAGCATCTCCTCCTCCACCCACCCACCCTCCCTCCCTTCGGCCGGCGTGTCCACCGCTCCCCTCACCTGTTCAGCTTCTGCGAGGCGCCCAGCCGCTTCGGGGAGGACGACTGGTTGCAGGCATCGATGAGCTTCTTCAGGATGAAGAGGCACTCGCGGAAGGTGGTGAAGAAGGGATGATGCGACAGGATGCAGAGCGAGGTGAGCGACTGGTTGCGTAGTTTTGTGCGTTTGCGCGAGGCACGCGGCGACGGCGAATGACTGCCGCCGGACTCCGAGTCGGCCGAGGGCACGATGAGTCCCAGCTTGGGAGGCTGGTGCGGCGCCTGGTTGCCGTGGTGCAGGACGTGCGACTGCTGCTGCTGCTGATGTTGATGCTGCTGCTGCTGATGCTGCTGTTGATGCTGCTGTTGACGAGGCGGATCGGAGTCGCGCCGCGATGTCAGCTCACGATCGGAGTCACTGGGCGCGACGTTACTTCTGTAGTCGCTAGAAGAAGTTAGAAGGGCGTAACTATTAAAAAAGATTATGCGAATTCAGGTGGTGGGGGGCGGGGGGAGGGACGCCAGGCGCCAGCACGCACACCACACAAACGCATCGGTGTGCGTAATACTTGCCTGCTGAATGCCGAATCTGAGCTGCGCTCCACACTTTTGCGCCACGACTCGCGCCGAAACGCCGAACTGCGGCGGCCGCGTGCGGTGTGCGGCGACGCGCCGATCGTTGCGTGATGGGCGGCGCGCGCCGTCATCGTCGCCGCCGCCGCCGCCGTCTGCTTCTCGATGGGCCGGTAGAAGTTCACGCACACGCCGTAGCGCGTCTTGCCCGAGTCCTTGTCGGTCAGCGCGAACACGAAGGACGTCATGTCGCGGATGGCCGAGCCGGTGCGTCGCGGGCCCACACTGGTGCAGCCCTCCGGCTGGCAGAAGTACACCATGTCCAGGGGCAGGGGGAAGTCGGCGTGGTCGGAGGGCGGATAGCGACGCAAGAGCTCCGGAATCTTTTGGGGAAGAAAGGGGAAGCGGGGGGGGTTACTGTAGGCTTTGCAGTCGCGTCTTCCCAGTTTGTCCCCGCGTTCTCCTCGGCGGGGAACCCCTTCGCCTACCTGTACGGGGGGAGTTTTGTTGCCCGCCAACGTGCGGTGCTGCGGCGGCGAGCTCCTGGCGCCCACGATCGCCATGTAGTCCACCAGGCGCGGACACAACGACAACTTCTGCTGCTCCGTCATTCCTGCGGCGGCTTGTCTCGGCTCCACTAGAGGCGGCCGCTGGTTGCACCACCTTCACGCGGTTCTCCTCACGCGGTTCTCCTGACGCGGTTCTCCTGACGCTCCTCTAACTTCCCGCTTCGCTCGGCTTTTTTAAGTGCAGCTGAAATGAGAAAATCCAATCATCGAAACCAATTAATCAACCGTCAGCGGCCGGAGTTCACAAAGTGGCAGCTTAATTGAGCTGAAATTAATGAAATTCAGTGGAAGGGGAGAGAAATGGCAAATCCTTGAGGGGGGGAGGGGGGGGGGTTTAAAAAAGCTTTTAGCATGAAAATTAAAGCTTTCTTCGGTTTATGGAAGCTAATTAGACAAGAAAACTCGCGTGAATTCATCTTCATGCGAAGAGGTGACAGCGAAAGTGAAGTTTTTCGATGACTATTAGAAATTTAATGAGAAAAAACAAGGAAAATTTATGTTATCTAATTTGTTATCTCATGTCGACGAACAATTGGAAATTGGAGCGACTGACTAAAGTTTCCTCGCAATCGCAGGAATGGCATGGGAATGCAAACGGAACGAAGGCGAAAACATTCATTTTTACATACTCGTAATAAAGAAGATCAGGAAATTAATCAACACTGAAAGCTTTTATGGATTTTTATATACGATTCTGATTTGATTTTGATTTGAAGCACACGCAGCATTTTATTACTCCAACAACTAAACTGAAGCGCGAACGGAAGATAAAACGGTGAAAAAAAAAAACTGCATATTTTTAGGAACGAAAGCCTGACGTCAGCGTGTGGAGAGCAACTGTTTGCCAACATGACGGAGTGTCCCACTTTTTTCCGATGTTCGAATTCATATACCACATCTGTGTGTGTGTGTGTGTGTGTGTGTGTGTGTGTGCGCGCGCGGCAAGGTCACTGGAATGTCATGAGCAGTTTTAACACACAACATTTTGTGTGTGACAGTGAAAAAATGGAAGGAAGCGCAGTTAGATGTTCCGAGTACAGAAATCTACTAACGGGACTTCATGTCGTGAGCGCGCCATTTAATTATAAGTGAAATAATTGCTGAGCGACTAAGTGAGACTGTGGGAGAGAAATGGGAAGAGAAATGGGGAGAGAAATGGCAAGACGAAAAAGCTTAATTGAGAAAAGGCGGAGAAGAGGGGGATGTGAGAAAAGTAAGGGAAAGAGAGGACGAGAAGAGAAGAGGAAGGAGGAGAAAAGAGGTGAATAAAATGGAGAAGAAAAGAATGGAAAAGAGGAGAGGGGAGAAAAGATAACAAAAGAAGATGAGTGAGAAGAGAAGAAGAGAGAGGAAAAGAAAAGAAAAAAAAATTGACGGAAATAAAAAGGAAAAGAAGTGAAAAAAAGACAAAAAGAAGTGAAAAGAAAATAGAAGAAAAGAAGAGAAATGAAAAGAAAAAAAGGAAAGGAAAGGAAAGAAAGGGAGGAAAAGGGAAATAAAAGAAAAGGAAGAAAAGAAAAGATAAGGAAATAAAAAAGGAAAATTAAAAAAGCAAAGAAAATAAAAGAACAGAATATGAGAAAGGAGAAAAAAAGAGAAGAGAAAAGTAAATGAAAGAAAAGGAAGGAGAAGAAGAGAAGCAGGGGGAGAGAAGGGCAAGGAAAGGAGAGAAGGAAAGGAAGGAAGGAAAGGAAGGAAGGAAAGGAAGGAAGGAAAGAAAGGAAGGAAAAGAAGGAAGGAAGGAAGGGAAGGCAGAAATATTTGCACGTGCGTTTCCTCAAAAACGTTTCTAATTAAGTGAAAAACGTTTCTAATTTAGTGTCCGCTTTCGCTAACACTGCGACGTCCTCGACACGTGGACGCATATCAAGCAGGACGAGGCTTTCCTTTCTCTGTCGTTTCAAATTGAATTCATTGTTATGATTTGTGTGCGCAATTAAATGCAGAGAAAAAGAAGGACGAAAATACGACAGTAAATTGAGTGCGAGGGAGCAGAAGCACCGCGAAGTCCTGCGAAGACTTCTAATGCGAAATGACGTGGAACGACAATTAAACACGCAGGAGCGCGAACACACACACACACACACACACACACACACACACACACACACACACACACACACACACACACACACACACACACACACACACACACACACACACACACACACACACACACACACACACACACACACACACACACACACATACGCGAAACCACACATCGATTCCAGCAATCGTACAATCGAGTAAAACACTCGTTTGACTTCCAACTCACGCTTGACTTCCACTCACACTTGTGCACGACTAACTAACAGCAGCAGATGGCGCCGCTGACTCAACTCGGTGGTTAATTAAATTCCAACGCGGCTTCATGTGTGATCGGCGAGGTGGATGCGAGTATTAATAGCGCCATCCTGTGCTGGCATGGCAACGTGAATTCAAGTAGGTCGAGCCGCAGTGCCACACACTTGCACAGTGAAAATGAGTGGATTTTTCTCTTCAACTGTAATAAATATTACAAGGACATCAAATACAGTCGCAGTTGCAATTCACCGCGACAGCTTCTCGACTCTCCAGACTCCAGGTGCTGCTGCTGAACTCTTTGAGAAATTCGTTGAGTGAGCAGCGTGTTGTGTGTTGCACTGGTATTTCGCTGCATTGCGAGTGAAGTGAGGGAGTAAATGAAAAAAATCGTTAAAAATCCACTTCACTTCACGTCATTCAATGAAAATGCGGAGTAGAGGAAAACGTCTGCGACTTCAAGTGGGAATGCAAAAGTTGTCTGCCTCGAAGCGCTGGAGGAAATTTAAAGTCATTTCAAATCAATTTATAATCACTTTTCTAATTAGAAATTTTATAATTTAAGTTGTCGTTAAAAAAACAAATTTTAATTTGTTCAATTTAGTATTTTCAATTTTTTTTATCATTTTTTTTTCTTTTCCTTTCTTTAATTAAAAATTATTCCGAGATGACTAGTGATCGCCAACTAGTTTTCCAATTGGTTATGCGAGCAACTAGTTGACTTTCTTCAGGCAGCGAAACAGGGATGCAAGTGTGCGTGTGCGTGTGTGTGCGCTCGTGCTGGCATGCGTTGGCTTGTGTCGACGTACAGAAGAGCGGCGGCGTGGTTTTGTGTTGCCACTTATTTGCATCCTTCAGTCGTGCGAAATACGTGGCAGCAGCGCGTCTGCACCGCAAGCAGGAGTGCGGAAAAAACTGTGCGTGGCAGTGACTGCACTTGTGCGTTCAATTAGCCACTCGAATTCAATGCACCGCTCAGACGTGCGGTGGAAGTGGCAGCCGCACGACGAGACGAGCGCTTTTTTTGCAAAAAATTATACACAACTTTCTTCGTTGTTGTTACAATGAGTGGACTACTTTGCGTCGCGGTGTCGCCCCGATTTCAGCCACCAATTCAATTTCAGTCTCCCCTCGAGGTTGTTTTTTTTTATTAGTTCACCCCAGCGTGGCAAGTCGTCGTCAGTCGTCGTCAGTCGTGGCTGCGGCGAGCAACGGCACTCAGCGAACCGCGTTCGGTTTTCGCACTCAACTTCGTAGCTGTTATTGTGTGCACTGACACTGTCACGAGTCGGCGAGGTCGGTGAGCGACTCTTGACAGACGTCGTCTTTCGTCGCACTTTCGTGGAGAGCGCAGAGAACGCGCAGCGGGTGCGCGGCGAACGGTTGGCATTTTGGGACAGGAAAATGTGGGACGAGGATATTTCAACCTCATTTCGATTCGAGAGGTGGACAAAATAATGTTGTCGGTGGATTTGAGGAGGATTCTGTGCGAGGATTTCTTTGACTTTTAGAAGAAGTCAAAATCTTGTGCGCGCGACAAGTTGTTTCCAGTCAGTAGTAACTCGGATGATGAATGATGTGGCAGAAAAAGAGAAAAAGAGAAAAACTAGAGGATTATTTCGTATTTTCTCTCGATCCAAGACGCCTATTTTCGCTTCCTTCGAATTGTGGGTTTTTTTGGGACGGGAAAACGGCCACCCGCAGACAACAACAACGACAGCAACAACAACACACCCGTTTTGGAGGGCAACCTTTGTAGGGCAAGCAAATAGAACAACAACAACACTACCCCCTCCCCCCCCCCGAATTTTAACTGTTATTTCCTCCAGCGTTGTTATCACGGTGTGGCGTGGCGAGGCTTTTGTTCGCACATCAAAAAGACTATCAAACGCAGTCCTGCTCGTGAAGCCCCCTCTCCCCCTCCCCCCTAAACTATTTCTTTCACTACCCCCTTCGGCGCTCGCAGTTCTAACGGTGCGTGGAGACGACGCAACAAGGTCACTGAAAAAATCGTTAAAGCCACGAAGGGGCCGAAGCTCTGAGACACACACACACACACACACACACACACACACACCCACACACACACACACACACACACACACACACACACACACACACACACACACACACACATCCGCACACACACACACACACATCAACACACTTTTTCGCTTTGGAGAAATTGAAGTTTTTCATTGTTCAACCGCTGGAAAGATAAAATGCAAAATTTCTTCTTCTACGAAAGCAGAAAAAAAGAAGTTCGGCTGCCACTTTCGGCAGCCCTGAATTAGAAATCCCGTGAAAACTTACCAGACGTGACTTCTATTGATTGTTGGTTGTTGCATCATTTTCTGCAGGAACACTTTTTTGCTTCACTTAGAAGCGGAAAAGAATTCTTCCTTTTTTTTTCTTCCTCACGCCGAGGATTCCATTCACAATTTTGATTTGTTTGCTGCTCTTTTTTTTTAATCTTTTCTTTTAACTGCCACAACTTTTAACTGCCACAACTTTTAACTGCAACAACTTTTAACTGCAACAACTTTTAACTGCCACAACTTTTAACTGCAGCAGTTTTCCACACACACACACACACACACCACATCTAGTATTTCTTCTCTACACTGCTTTACAGTTAGATTAACGGTTCAGCTTTTCCGCTGCAACTCCTTCGATTCACTCCGTGCCAAGGCTGAGCTGCCAATGATGGAAAAATCGAGTTTCCACACACACGAAAGATGTGACTTCACAGCTGGAGCTTTTAAGCTTCATTCCGAGAGCTTTTGCTGAGCTTCAGCGCGGCCGCGTTGAAAGCTTTTGCTGAGCTGCAGCTTTTTCCAGGACGGCGGCGGCGGCGTTGAGTTGCGTTGCGTTGCGTTGAGTTGCGTTGTTCGCGCGCGTGTGACGCCCGAACGAGTGCGCGCCACCTGTTGGCGCGTGTTGGAGTTGCGCACCGCCGTGAGGTGCTCGTGTGCGGCATTTCGTTGCCTCGTCAACTTGACTCAGCTTTTGTTGGTAAACATTTCACATTGCTATGCACACACACACACACACACACACACACACACACACACCGCGCGTATTGCTGTTGCTTCGATTCTCCGCATTCCGTAGAATCCCACAAATTCTTTACACTCAAGAGAAAAAATATAGCGAAGTTTAACTAGAAATTAATAATTACAGACGTTTAATTTTATAAAGCTTTCTAAAAATATATTATAACGGATGAAATGCATCACCGAAACGGCTTTTAAATGCGACAAATACAAATATTCCACGAATGAATATATAAATTATAACAGTTCTCAACTGTATAACAGACACGTTCTTCCCCGCCCTCGTAGTACAGATTAAATGCGGATTTAAAAGTTAGTAAATGCAACGAGACAGACTTTGAGGTGACTTCGAGGTGACTTTGAGGTGAGTTTGAGTGGACATGCTTTCCAGTTGGCTTCCGAAACCTCGCCTCCTCCCGCTCCACGCACTCCACCCACGCACTCCTCCCACTCCACCCACCCGTCCACGCACTCCTCCCTCCCGCCCACGCACTACACGCGACCTTGCCGACGTCTAGTGGAGCAGAAATAACGCGGGGTTCTCCAGATATCGCTTCCACACGTTCGAGAAGTTGGCCATGGTGACGCCATCGACGACGCGATGATCGGCACACCAGCTGACGTTCATGATGTACGCTCGCACCAGCTCGTCCTTCGCGTTGAAGCGCGGCACGGCCTGCAAGAGTTCAGAAGCGAGCGTGAGTCCCTCGACACAGAGGTCAGAGTGCGTTTTGTCAAGCGTTACCTTGGTGCGGCCCATGCCGCCGATCGAGACCTGCGGCGCCATGATGCAGGGATGGGTGTAGGTGCCCCCGATCTGAGGGGAGAAGAAGAGACTTGAATCAGAATAGTGCGCCAGAGAGCAACGGCGGCGCCGGAGTCGAGTATTCCTACCACACCGATGTTCGACAACGTAAAGGTGCCGCCCGCGAAGTCCGGCGGCGTCAAGGAGCCCGCGCGTCCCCTCTCCGCCAGCGCGTTCAGCTCCTTCGCGATCTCGAAGACGCTCTTGTCCTGGCAGTCCTTGATGTTGGGCACCACCAGCCCCTGCGGCGTGTCGATGGCCACGCTGATGTTGTGGGCGCCCTTGTACGTCAGCGTTTCCTTCTCCGCGTCGAAGCAGCTGTTGAGGATGGGATGCTGGGCGAGCGCGATCGAGGCGGCTTTGATGCAGAACGGCATGAAGGTCAGCTTCGCGATTCCCTGCTCACGAGCCACCTGCCTCAGCTGGTCGCGGAACTCCATCAGTTTGGTCATGTCGACCTCGTCGCTGTAAGCGAAGTGAGGGATTTTCTACGAGTGGACGTGCAGGCGACTTTTTATTCGTCTTCAAATATTCACGATCGCAGCGGTTCGGATTCTCCGCAAATCGCCAGGAAGATGAAAATCGCGTAATCGACGACCCCGAATTTGTGGAGGAGTTTGAGAATTTCCGTGAATTTTCGGAATTACAAATTAAAACAAAATAGAAATTCGCCAAAATTTCTCAGGCGTCAACATCTTCCGGGCGATTGAAAGGCGCGAATCGCTGACATTATCGCGCCCGCGACAAATCGCTTGAAAACTGCAAGTTCTCACCAAAGATTCCGTCATGGATTTTATCATCGCCTTACGCACTCCCGTTACCGCCTCGACGCGGTCCGCTGGCTGGGGAGCGCGGCTCGCTGTGACCTGCTGCACCTGCTGCGCCTGCTGCACCTGCTGCGCCTGCTGCACCTGCTGCGCCTGCTTGGCCGCGATGGACGGGTGCGGTACGTTGGTGCCCTTCGGCACCTGACCCAAATACTCCAGCACGTCCCCCTTGAGCACTCGTCCGTGGGGACCGGTGGGCGGCACCTTCGACAGATCGACTCTGTTCTCCATGGCGATGCGGCGCACAGCGGGCGTGGCCAGTGTCACGCTGCGCCGCTCGGCGCCCTCATCGGTGCGCGAGTGCATTTTCGGACTTTGCATCTCTGCTCCAGCGTCCGAGTCCGAGTCCGAGGAGCTGCCAGAATCGTCCTCCTCGTCCTCCTCCTCCTCCTCGTCTTCATCTTCCACCTCAAAGTCCAGCAAGGGCTTTCCAATCAACGCTACATCGTCCACCGCACGGTGCAGCTTCGCTATCTGGCCGTCATAACGACTGGTGATGGTCACCGATGCCTTGTCCGACTGCACCTCGCACAGGTTGTCGAATTGCTGCACTGTGTCGCCCACTTTGACGTACCTGTCACGACGCAGATCGTCGTCGCGTGCGGTGAGAAGCTGAGAATTAGTGGCAGTGGAAATGGGTTCGATTTCTTACCATTCCTTGACGGTGACCTCACGTATACCTTCGCCGATGTCGCTCAAGTGAAAGGATATCAATTTGTCCAGCGCGGACGTCACATGCAGGCCGCGGAGCGAGAAGTGAGTCTAAATACATATCAACGCTTTATTAAGCATGTAAATATTTCTACATTTTAAAGAATTCAATAACAAAATTAGGCGAAATAGTTGTAGAAGTTCAAATGCACGATTTTGGCGTTGCTTTTGGTTGAGTGGGCATCCCTGTGCAGTGCTTGGAAAGCAGCGAGCGGTAAGTAGAGAGAATCCAAGGTTACAAAGAAGAGGCGAACTCGTTACCAGCGCAGTAAGACTTTCCGAGATCTTGCGTTGGCTGGGCGACGGGTGACGGGCGACTGCTGCGAGGCCGGTCAACATTTCAACCCAGCAGATCCTCCTACAGAAGGTTGCAGTTCAGTGATGCACTGTGAAAATGTTGAGCGGCCACCGGCAAGCGTTGCTCTGCCAGCACAAGGTAAATCTCGCTCCGAAAATCCCACTCCGAAAGTAACGATTTATACGTAGCTGTGAATACTCTCTCTCTACAAACACGCTCTCTGCCTTCCAATCCATTGGAAGCAGTTTGCTCCCAATCCATTACAATTCTAAATTATGCATTTCAAATTTACAATTGTTGCCAAGTACTTTCAAAAGTAAGAAAAAACTGCGTGAGAAATTTTAAAAATTGCAATAGTTGAATTTTCCAATTGCTTATAAAGTTTTCATGTGTTTGGTGTTGCAGAAAAGTTGTGTTTTTGCTTTAAAGTGAAATTCTATTGAACTTTACTTCAGCTGAACTTCAATTTAATTCAAGTCATTATAGACTCCGCTATAATCTTAAGTCGTTGCGAAATTAAGTATTGTTTTCGAAATAAGAGAAATAACATTTTATTTGCGACCAGTCAACAGCCGACCTTGAGGTAATTTTGGAGTGCCTCGCCTTCAGATAACAGAGTAGTTTTCCCCCCAATAATCTGCACAACGAACGATAATCTAAATAATTTTTCAAACGTTATTCTAGTTGTACTAATCAACAGTCGAGTATTGTAGCGACTAGTTTGACGAATAACTATTCGTTTAACTCGTTTAGATGGCAATAGAACAACAATGAGAAATGAAATGATGAATGCAACCAGTCCAGTCCAGTCCCGCTGTGTACGTGTGTGTGTGTGTGTGTATGAGGTCGCCTTGCACTTGCTATCTTTCGACAGCTTCAACTTCGGCTCAATCACAACTCGATCTATTTAAGTTCTACAATTGAAATTCTACAATATAAGCCTCTCGAGTTTCTTCTGAAATTGATGCTAATTAATGTAGTGTAATTCATGTTAAATTATTTCTGCCAGTTCTTTACGTTCTTAGCCACTGTCAGTTGACGTGGAAAATAGTTTTTACGTATTGCTGTTGCTCCAGTTTTCAGTAAATTTGATGCCATGTTGATTTTATGTGCGCTTGACGTTTAAAATTACAATTGAGAAAAAAAATTTAAATACTAAAATCTCTAATTCCTCTAAATGAGGAAAATACAAAAAAATTGTTTGCGGGAAAACTGTGTCTCGCGAGTGATGGAATGCACTTACTACTGATCTTTGGAACTCTCCTTCCGCGGTACTTTCGGTGCTCTTCGCCGTCTGCTTCGCCACGCGCGATTAGCATGAACGGTTCGACATTTTACTTCAATCTTTTACAAAATTGTTAGTGTAGTTTAATAAGTTCTAAATTATACTAATTTTTTTTCATTTTATTAATTATTTCTTAAAGGACTTTAGCAATTTTGTACGATTTCGCTAAAAGTTTGGAGTTTTACTGATTTAAATAGTTCTTCCGACTGTAGAGTTTTTTTCCCTGGAAATACAAATCGCTTATTCGCTCATGGTTGGATTGTTTAACAGTTTTATTTGGTTGTTTTAGATATCGGTTTTTGTACTTGTGTGAATTCTGTTAGTTTCTACAGATTTCCATTTCTGCCTCGTAAAGCCGCCTTTAAAATTATAAATCTTGTGGTAAATTTACCCAATTATTCTATTACAATTTGATGGTACACGTCAATTTCCACCTGCGCCAAGATAGCAACGTTGCTGAAACTGCAACGCTACAGAACGGAATTGAAACTCAGAGCTTCTTAGAACAATGAGACGCCTTATTTACCATTATGAAAATAAGTCAACGTTGTTGCTGAAACATGTTATTCATTGCATTTAAGAATATAGAATCTTGATGCCACGCTGCTAGTATAGAAATTCGCGGGTGACAAAAATCTGAGTGTGATCTGTTTGAAGGTAAATTAAGAAATTTTTGGTATTTACTTCAAGGTAAATAAGCCGCCTCATTGTTCTGAGCGACGCTGCGTTTCAATTCTATTCTGCGGCGTTACTGAGTACTTCTGCTATCTAAGCGCAGGTTCAGATTTCCCAAAATAAAACAGGAAAAAGGAGAGTCATAAACAAAAACAACGTGGATCCAGGGAAGCGATATGGTTAGCATCTTGAAATATTTAAAATTTGCAACTAATTTTGACTCTATATTTCAGACGAATTTACGCAAAGCATTAGAGAACTGCAAGCATCCCAACAGCCGCAAAACGAAGGCTCTGAGTAAGAAGGCGCGACGACAAAACAACAAACACAAGCAGCAGCTGGGCCATGCGATCAAGAGCAACCTGATGGGCGAGAAGCTAAGTTGGTTCCTCGGCCATATCGGGGAGGAGCGCCAAACACCGCTGACCCCCAAAGAGTTCGAGGACTTGATCGAGTTGTACCTGAAGCGTTTCGATGAGGAGCTGGAACAGATTGCGCTGAAGCAATCGATCAGCAAGAATCGTGCGAAACAACATGCGGCTCGAGAGAATGTTATTCGGATAACGCTTGAAAAGGAAAGGAATGAATTTTACAGCGGTGGCATGGGTAGGCGGTGATTTCAATTACTGAGGCGCGAAATAACGCGATTCTTTTCAGAGCTCGTCAACCTCTGCGATCCGATTAAATTCAAGTCGCTGCTGGACTGGGATGGCAGCGCCATCAACGTGCAGCACCTGAAGCTGGATCTGATTTCGAAAAGCCTATTGCAGCGCATGCAACGTGCAGAGGTGAAGGAACCACCAACAACCCCTACTGAAAACATGGTGACAGCTTAATTGCAGAAGCATTTTTCGTATTAACGGTTTTATTACATAAGATCTGACAGCTACATTCTTCGCGTTTTTCTTTTAATCGTTGCGAATCACTGGCTCTCCGTCCAGTTTCTTGAGATTCGGCAGTCGACGTATGGCTTCGGCGCGAAAGGTTGACTCGTCCATGTTGTCGAATAGCGGATTGCCATTGAACGTGATCTCCTCCAGCTTGGGCAGATGATTCATTCGGTTGAACTCGACCCAATCTTTGATGCTGTTGTTAGATATGTAAAGGACTCTAAGCGCTTTCATAGCTTCAATCGGCTTGATTTTCTCGATTATGTTGTAACTGATCCAGAGCTCCTCGAGCGTTTCTCCAAGCGGTTCCTGCCAAAAAAAGGGGCTTGTAAGCGAATTTTTGGGGAATATAAATTTTGTTTTCGCATTACGATTCCAACTAGAGTTTTTAAGTTGTTTCGTGATAGAGCCAGAATACGCAGGTTTTTTAGCGCACCGATACCGACGATTTTTTCTATCATGTTTGAGGACAAACTAAGCTTGCGGCACTCGGTCAGCGTGTTCAATGTGTTGTCCATCTTCTCAATTGGAGGCCACTGGAACTGCAACAAGACTTCCGTTGCAGTCGCGGCGGCTTTTCCTGACTTCTCCTCCCATCTGCTTATAGCGTCTTTAATGGTTGTTGCCTTAGCCATTTTTCTTTAGAGCATTTGAAGCAAGTTTCGAAAAAGTTCAGATGTTGATTTATTTGATGTTGATTTATTTCTCAGGGCATCAATTCAATTCAATTTTTCAACTAAATTTTTTATGCAGTTGTACAGTAGTTGGAATAGTTATATCATAGACTATAATGTTTTGTCTAGGAATATTTTTAAAGAGGTTCTCAGGGGCATCGTTACAATCAAATTAATTTCGTCAGAGTAAAATCTTGAATTTGTCATTTCTAACCGTGCTCAGATTAGTAATGGATTTTCTATGTTTGACTTCATAGGTATCAGCAGAGTAATAGTTATTATATTAGTAAGTAATAATAGAATTAGCAGAGTAATAATAGAAGTTATTTTTAAGATCCCTATAACCATAACTATATCCAATAAGAGAAGAAATATTTTTGATTTTGCCTACATTGTTCATCTTTTACCATTTTCTACATTCGCAGAATTTACTACTTTTCTTTCCGACTGTACTTCGACACATCAGCTGATTGGCGAGTTGTCAGAATAAAAAAAATAATTATATGATTCTGAAATTTTAAGAATTTTTTAAATGTAAGAAAGTTATTGCTAAAACGAATAATCATAAGTTATTTTTTTAACTATCGCTCACTAATGCAGTCACCTGAAATCCACAGCATGGGGAACACGCCAGTAAAGGAAGTTGTGCAAGCGGCAGCTGTCGGTGTCACCGGGAACGTTGAGACCCCGGAAGACAAACCCAAATGCAAGGCGTGCTGCGCCTGTCCAGAGACTAAACGAGCGCGAGATCAGTGGTAAGAAAGATTCAGCAGAATGGTGTGGATACACTGTAGTTGAAGGAAGCTAAATTCATATTTTTTAATCTAGCATCATAGAACGCGGTGAAGAGAACTGCAAGGATCTGATTGAGGCGCACAAGCAGTGTATGCGAGACCAAGGATTCAAAATTTAGATCCTGCAAGAGGTGCAGTTATCTTTTCGTGGTTAACATGGGTAACTCAAGGGATGGTTATTGAAGTCAGTTTCGCGTTAGTCATAAATCTATCAAACATATTTAATAATTTAGTTACAATTAATATAAAGGATTTTGCGATAACTGAGAGGATGTACGACATAAAATTCACTTTTTAATAATGCGATATATATACAGAAGTTATGTTTTCAAAACATAATGATTCATTTAGAATATCATCAATTATTGTAAAAGCAAAATCTGATGTGAAGGCCAAGCAATTATAAAATCAATTATTAATGCTTAAAACAAGTATAATCTTTGTAGTTATAGAAGAGTACAAGCAGAATTTTTGGAATTTCTTTGTAGATACTGCACAACTTAAAATTTGCTTTTAAATTCTATCAGGCTGAACTCATAAAAAACACCTTTAAAAGAGTTTGTGTTGTTGAAACGATACCTTCTTCAACATTTAGCTATTTAAGATGCTCTGTCACGAGAAAACACGTTTTCTCATATATATTTCAGTGTCTCCAGTGCCACCGCGCATGCCATATACATCGTGATACCATATGCCACGAAGAACGCTATAATGCGCGATGGCTGCGGCACTGGATGGAATGCGTAAACGAAGGTATGCAAGATTCTCGCAATTGCAGCTAAGCGGAGGAGGTTGCGCGCCAAATTGATGCTCGGGTCAGTGCAGATATAAATCAGAGCCATGGTAAAGAAGGGTAAAATATTTTCCATATCGTTGCGATGAGCTCTGAGGAAAGAGAAGCATATGAGTTCTGTTAAACGGCGCTGCGCTCAATCTCGAGCTTACCTGCGTACACGTTCCACGTGTGGATCATTGAATTGCACTTCGATTTCTTTGAAGAATAAATCTTCTTCGTTGGGAAAAATCTGAGTTGAACATTCAAGAATGTGGTTACTTGGCTAGAAGTGAATTAGTTTACCTTGAAGCGAAACCTTTGAGCTGCTGTTAGCACAGACATCAGTAGCATTTTGATTACCAGAATGCTGGCCCAGAATATGAAACAACAGAAAACCGGGTTTTGTAGTGTTAACAACGCGACACCGTCTTTGGGCGGCGAATTCACTGGGTTGCTGCCTGCGCTTGCGTTCATTTTCAGATAGAATAACTTTTTCGTTTCACAATGAAACTGCAACTGAATCGCAAAAATTAAAAACACAAACTAATTGCTAGAGTTCAGCTTAAAACAGGCTTCGCAGCGAGAAACACGATTTTAAGCCAAGCTACACTTGGCTTTTAGATTGTTTTTTTGTAAAATGCCTTTTATTTCCACCTCACACTGGGCAACAAAAACATCTTTCATTAATACTTAAGGAGGGCTTGATTTTAAAAGGATTAAAACGACGATTTAATATATATAAACTGAACAAGCAAACGTGAATAATTAGGAATAAGGATAAGTCTATATGGATATCTATATATATAGCTAGAACAAACAACGCAAATGGCTTCATTGCAAGAGAATGGAGATGTTTTAATTTAATTAATTTAATTACCTCACTGATTTTAATATTTAAATAAATAAATACATTTGTGCATTAATTAGTGCATGATAAATATACACCAAATAAAAGAAATAAAAGAAATTCAGATATATAAACACTATTATATAGAATCAAGAAATATGCAGATTAATATAATTTTAAGAATGCTTAATTTTCTGCGTAATTCATACTGGTTAATTTGTTCACCATTTACTTGTGGGTTGCTTTTTCTATTTGAAATTTCACGGGTCACCCCGTGTACACCCTACGAAGGCACTCTAGATAAAATGCATGGTAGCAGAGGCGATATAGAAAGCCATAAACACGGTTATCCAGAAGGTGACGGAGAAAGCCAGCGCTCGTGAGGGCTGTGGCACGGGGCGAAAAGCGTAGACCAGCGTGTGAAGAATCCGCGACAAGGCGGCAATGCGGAACAGTATGCGCGCTACTGACGGATTCGGATTGGTTGTTATGTACGCCAAACTGACTAGCAAAAAGGGCAAAATATTTTCCAAATCATTGAGATGAGCTCTGAAATCATAAGCAGAAATTGAATTAATTTCATTGGCAACTACAAAAAACGTGAATGGAATTGCAGACCGACCTGCGAACACGTTCTACATCGGGATCGTCCAGCTTCACCTCGGTAACGTTGCCCATGACCACATCTTCAACGTTGACGAAAGCCTGTTGGAAAGGAGAGGAGAACAGCGTGATTACGGCTGTCGAGAGTAGGTAACGCTGGCTGAAAAGGTATGTGAGTTGGTTGCGTTTTCATATTCGATTATGATTTTTTTTCTCTTCCTTTTCAAGCCGCCGTATTCTGGGAGTCCCTTCGCTTCCTTCACCTTTTTCAATATTCTGCGTGCTGCCGTCAGCAAGGACATTATTAGCATTTTAACAATGAGCAGGCTACACCAGAAAAGGTAGCAGCAAAAAACCGGATTTTCGACACTCAACAAGTTAGGATGGCCCACTTGCGTGTTATTGTTGAGCACGGGGGCGGTTTGGATTGCCATTGGATTGGAATTCATGGTGTTTAGCGAAGTCCAGCAGCTGCTTCTGGAGTTTCTAGTAATTTTAGACTAACAAAATTAAAGTTCTCCCGTTTTGCACCAACTTTTGACTTCGTCGAGAAACAAGTACTCGCGACTGCGTGCGTTCCGCGGATAAATATATGATATTACAGCGTTATGTATCGATTGATTGATTGATTATATTTTATACGGTGTTTTATTGCTTTTGGGGCAAGTTTTTTGAATTATTTATTAGTGAACAGGTGGAAAGTTCACAAGAACTAAGAAAAGTGCAGCAAATGCAGTTGACCGGGATGAACAGAAGACTAGAATTGAAATCCAGCAGGTGCTTTCAAAGTTCTTACAACTTGTATTCTACAGAATAACTGCAGAGGACAAGGAGGTTTTCGTATAAAGAGAAATAAACTAGAACGAATTCCTTCCTTGAGACCTCAATTCGGTAGGTTGAAAATGTAAAGAAATTAATATAGAAAGAATACAATAATTATTTCTGCAGAAGCGCTTTAACTGGCTGATTCCACAACAAGTGGGCCAGAGATAGTCATTTATGCAATCGATTCTCACCGACTTTCAGGAAATTTCGTGTAAAATACAACTAAGTAGATGAGGAAGTGTCCTCTTTTTTGCTTAGTTTCCAGTTTAGTTCACGAAATATCGGTGACCAAGTACGGCAGATTTTCATAAAAGAGATTTTCAAAAATGTTTAATGGATTTCCACTGCTTCCATTTCGCATTCGTTGTCTAATTGTCTACTATTGAAAGTGAATGTGGAATACAAATTGAAATGATTATTTTTTCGTTCGCTTTTCTCACTCATGAGGTTGTTAACATTTTTAAAGCTTCGAATATCAGTTTCGAATATAAAGAAATTCTCTGAAAATAAGGTAAACAATAAAAATTCTTGCAAACTTGAGTTTAAAAACAACAAACGGCAGTAAAATTATATGTGTAACCATAATTGCAGTGCAGAATATGCTGGGTAGAATTAATTCTCAGTGCCGAAAATGACACTACGAAATTAAAGGCTCACAACAACCGGGTCTGAAACGTATTAGCAATTCACCCGCAGATATCCTTGATCTTGCATTATCTGTTTTTTTTGGCGGGGGAATCGAAAGCAAAAACATTGCTTTCAAATTGATAAGACAGGCGTTTTCCCAAGCAATTTTGAGACGAGAACAATACGAGAAGTTAGGTTATCGGCAATGCGAGAACCTAGAGATTGTTGACGCAGAAAAAGACTCGGGCATAATATTGTATATAAAAAGATTGTATGAGAAATCTGAGTACGAATATAAACTTTGTTTGATGCAACGGAATTCACTTGTTTAGAATCAATTTCGTTGGGTGGAAATAAGTTTCGTACGAATTCCGAAAGCTCAATTGAAAAAAAAATCCATTTCCATTTGCACTTTATTCCATTCACATAAATTATAATAGATTTTGGATAATTTTCAACTTGTCATCGCACTTAAAACAGCGACAACAAGTATAAAAAGCGCTATGACGTGTACACGTATTTTGGTTGTGATCTTTGAACACTAGAGCATTAATTTATGTGTTGAAGAATTGGGGAATTAATGTGCTTTTACGAATTTAAAGGAAATATTTGTATAAACTAACATATGTATGCACATTCAGATGGCTCGCGCTATACGTACAGATTACGCTGAGCGTAATCAGCCTTATAAATCTAACGAAAAAACGCTCAGACGTACAAGCAACGAAATGAAAAGACAGATCGGATCGACCCATCGACCGACTGTCGACGACACCATTGTATACGTAAGAATGTCAAAGTCCAAAGATGGTTTTTTGATGATAAATTTAAAGTAAAATAACTAGTTTCATTTATGCGAGAGAAAAAGAGAAATTGTAACTTCCCTTTCTAGAGAACAATTACTCTCTACTGATTTAAAGAGAATTCAGGGGTATTAAAATGAGAAGAGAAGCCGTTAAAGAAAGGGAGACAAATTAAAGAGATCATCATTTTTGTATCGGAAAATATTTCTAAATTAAATTGTTTGAGAGTTTATCAATTTTTAATGACAATTTTCTGGGGAAAAATGATTAGTTTTACAGAGTAATTAATTTCTGGCTAAAAAATCGCACATTTTCATTGGGAAATTTAAAAATAACTAATATTTCTCCTCGAGAAACTAAAAACTGCAACAAAATAATTGCTAGTTTTGCTTCCAGAAGAACAAGTATAAAAATTATAGAATAAATTTTACATCATGAATTCTTTTTTAATCGTTTTTAATGGCTTTATATAGTTATAATCAAAGTAATTATTTGCTGAGCGTATTGATTTCCCATTTCCACCGACCATGCAAAGTCTAACTTTAGCAAAGTAATATATAATGAAAAATAATGTATTCATTTGATTACTAGTTTCGTTGTAATTTCTTGATTCCGCCGTCGCCAACTGAACTAGAAATTTGCTAGCCGCACTGAACTTTCGATGGCTTTCTGAACCTCCTTCTCTTCGAGCAGTCGGCGTCTAATTTTGTTTGTATTATTAGCGGCTCTGCTGAGTCGATTTGAATGAGTTACATTGTATTCGCATTGTAAACATGTGAATAATAAGAAATTGAAGAAATGTTCGCTCGCACTAAGCGGCTACTTGGACTTTGGACACTTTAATAATTTTTTAACAAGAGTTCCGTTGTCGATTATAATGAGAACTTTCGATTGCACTTTGGCACCATTATCGCTGGCGTCCGTTGTTTATGGATTGTTATCTCGTGTGGCGCAGACATAGATTACGATTACGATTTTGCGTGCCATGATTACGTGCCAAGCTTGTATTTCACAACAACTATGTTTCATATTTCTACATATACTATATATGAACTATTACTAGTTCATTCCTCAATCGCTATTATTACTCAATATTAGTTCTCTCGTTCTCTCGCTTTGCAAACTATTATTACTTAATCTCAAAACTTATATATTTTCCTTACCTATTTTCACTCTCATTACATCATTACAGAGACTCTCATTACTTAAAAGTGTCTCTACATTGATGGAAATCCACCTTCCATGTTCGAAGTTACTCTGTTATTTTTGAGTAAATGGAGAATTTATGTTATTTATTTTTTTGTTATTTAGTTTTTGGGCAAATTTATTACTATTATTAGTATTATTACTATTATTATTCAATCAGTTCTCTCGTTTTGCAAACTATTATTACTTAATCTCAAAACTTATATATTTTCCTTACGTATTTTCACTCTCATTACATCATTACAGAGACTCTCATTACTTAAAAGTGTCTCTACATTGATGGAAATCCACCATCCATGTTCGAAGTTACTCTGTTATTTTTGAGTAAATGGAGAATATTTGTTATTTATTTTAAGTCTTTTCAGAAATAACTAATAGTTTTCCGTTGAGGAAATACGAATTAATTTCATAGTTTATGGGCAAATTTCACTGTTTCGTATTTCACTGTTTTCGTATGAAAAGAGGAGATTTTTTTTATTATTTTCTTTCTTTTTTTTATTATTATATATATTTCTTTTATTATTTTTTTTTTTAAAACCCCTTTTTCTGGTCAAATAATATCTGTCATCCTGCTCGAAACGTTGTTGGTCGATGGTCGAACTTCGAAACCTATTGAAAAATCTAACCTTTGACTAGAAAAAAACGCTCATAAGTTAAGAAATCATTTTCAACACCAGGTTCAGAGTCTAGCGAACTGAATTATAATTATTTATATATCTACAATTATATATCAATATTTGGTTAAAGAGGGAAAACGGTAATCATTTGGTTTGAATCGATAGCTTGCTGTTGTCAAGAAGATAAAGACGATTACGTCGAGGAAATGCTATTTCTCACATTTGCATAGTAAAAATGTAAGAAATTGAATTCTTGAAATGGAAGAGGAAAACCTCATTTTTACCTACAAAATTCTGCAGAAAGCTGACGCTGGCCATCGCTTTGTTTTTCTCTTGTTGCAAGAGAACGCTGGGCGGCTACGTGACTTAAGTACCGTCTACGTCGCAAGAAGCAGCTTTGAAGCGTCGCAAGAAGCAGCGCGCTCTCTGTCTCTGTAGGGTGCGTCCTTCCCATCGAAAGCCGACTTCAAATTGGTTTGCGAAAACGCCGAGTTCAATGCAATTCTAACAGATAAGAAATCCATTGTTTTCCATGTAAACTGCACACATTTCTAAATCACATGCAAGGGGGATGCAGCGGGAAAATATGCAGAAAAATTAAGGGAAAAAATCGAAAACTCTGTTGAACTCGCGCGAATGGATGAAACAATTTTATTAGCAAACTTTACTCCCGCTTGGCGTAATTTTATCACCTCACGAAGGCATGAAAATACATTTTTTGAAAATACTTTTTCTCGAATATTCCGTTTATAGCTTATTTCGTTGCCAAGTCACATATTTGTTCTTTTTAGCTTTTTAGAATTTGTGTTAAAATGTTTTTTTTTGTTCTTATAATTATTTTTTTTATGCACATATCGGGATTGAGTTTGTACAACGTACATCCAGCATAAAGTCAATTGTTATCAACGGCGAGAGAAAATGTTCAACTTTGATATTCTTTTAAAGAGCAAAAGTGTTGCAGGTGAACGACCCAGTGAGAAGATTTTACTTTACTTCGCTACATTTTAGGAAGCACTTCGATTTAATTTTAATTTTGAAATTGTAGTTCTTTTTTTGTCACAACTTACTAGATATTGAATTTAAAAATGAGAAATTGAATTTAAAAAGTCTAATTCATCTTAAATTTAGTATTTGAATTTTTAACTCTTTCTAAATATTAAAACATTAAACGCATGCTCTTGGTCTTTCTATAATTAATAAAAAAAAGTAAGTGTTAATTTGTTCATTTTATATGTAATTTGTAGTTTACATGTATTGAGAAAACTTGTTCAAAATATATTGAGAAAAAAAGTATTTCACTTATTTATTACTCATCTTTCAGTTCTTATTTCTGTTTCTCATTTTGTGTGATATGAGATTTTAAAAAAGCTTTTTACATAATTTCATAGAGAGTCGAATTGTCACAATTGCCTTTTTCCTACGGGGTGACTTGGGAGCTGAACGGATTGTTAAGAGAGAACTTATAGAGAACCTCAGTCTCTCTTTAGTGTGAACTCTACCTTTAACTAAACCTTTAACTAAACGGATTTTAAAGTCCAAAAGTACAAATGTGTCATGTTTGCCAAAATTAATTTGATATAAAATTCCAATGTAGATTCCATAGGCGATATGAAGCGATAATGCAACAACAATGCACAGCATAAGCAGCACAAATTTGGTATCGGCTACTCTATGAAGAGCAACAAAGTGAAGAGAGTTAACGATAAGAAGTTGATCGCAATTGGGCGGATAGAGCGTACTACTGCGTATATAAAACGGAGCAAGTGAGCAAATAAATACCTGAGAAGGAAAATCTGTGAAACGATTCTTCATATAATACAGCAGCTCGATCAGGAAAGCATTCAGTATCGCGTGGTTAACCGTATGGGAATAAGTGTCGAGGAGAAGGGGAATTAAACCGGTGGAGAACTTGAAAAAAATTCAGAAAGAGAAGTGTAATTAAATTAATTGAAAGAAGTGTTGAGAAAGCAAAAACTATAAAAAGCATTTTCCAGAAGAAATTTGAAATAAGTTTGAATCTTCTCGGTGACAATAGAAGTGCTGTTGAAAAAGAACAAAAATTTAAGAAAAACTAATTGAATTTGCACAAATCATTAAGTTTGATACATCTAATCGAAAAAGAATGGCCGACCAAATGAAAAGCGCAACAGGAAATGGCAACGCGGTGACCGTTAACGACGAACAAGTGAAGGATACACAGAACTTGTTGCCGCACTTGGAGTCGCTGGAGCGCATTATCAAGTTGCCGGTAGTGGGTGCGGCCTGGGACAAAGGTCAGGATGTCTACGGGAAGGTCAAAGGTAGGTCATCGGCGGGGGGCCATCGGAGTTACAAATAACTGCCACTCGAATTGTAATGGCGAGTCGGAATGGCGTATTGAAATCTCGAATAGGAAAGTCGGTCGTCGGTCTTCGGTCGTCGGTTAGTTAGAAGAGCAAGAGAAAACGAAAGGTACTAAATTACATTTGGCACATTTCGCACATCGAATTAGAACAACGACTGCGAAACAGGCAACCCTTTCCTTCGCAGAAGTCTATTTAAGCCGCCCAGTTTTGGAGGGACCGACTTTCCACTTAAGTTTTAAATGTTCCATCCAGCGCAGCCACGCGGTATATATGTGAGTAGCGTGTATGTATGTTGCTCGTGTTAGGTGTGTGCATGGCTACCTAGTTCAATAAACTGTAATTCCTCGTTCCTTCTTTGCTGGTTAGTTTTTGTCTTTATTCTTAATTTTCCCAATTTACCGTGCACAGTGGTTTAGTTTGCATGAGTTTTCAACAAAAACTCTGGTGTGATTATAACGAATCTAACGAGGGAATCTAATGACTCCGCAGGGAAAATGTGAAAATTACCCGGTAAACGGTACGACGCTCACTTTGTGTGGTTGTGGGAAGATGTCGGTCGACATAATTGCAGTGTCGGAATTAGAGTTCGCAGGCATCGTTTTTTGTGTTCAGCTTGTGAATAAATACAAATATTCACGCACCAAGGCACTCATCCATTTATTTAGCAGAGTAATAAACTTATAAATTTAACAATTAAGGTTAACCATGTCTGAAATTACTTACATAAACCTGTTATATAAGCGACAAGCAATTACATATTTCATTGCAAAAATCAGGGTGTGGAGTAGGAATTCAATTGAAAAGAACCCATTTTTTCGGCCCTGAATACAACGGTGACTTTCGCCTGTATTTCTACTTCTTCCTCTCCGCGGTTTCCCCATAGCAATTCGTCCAAACCTAACAGTCAGCCACCGACACAATCCATGTTCGTATCAACACACCAATTCAGCTGACGACCGGCTTTGCCTCCCGGCATGGGAACGCGCGTGTGTGTGTGTGTGTGTGTGCGTGTGTGGCAATCGTGCCGTACTGCGAAACGTAGAAATATATTATTGGCGCACACGCGGCATGCGAAACCTGAACGCAGGAACTTAAACGCTGTTTTTATGGAGGTTTTATTAGCCAACACGAACCAGACACTTCAATTCAGGCCAATTAAAGTCAATTGTAGGAACAAAAGAAGCATTGAAAGCGATTGAAATTTAATAAAGGTTAGATTCTGCATATTAAAAGCGCGCTTTCAAGCGCTGCTAATCAATTTAAAAGTCTTAGAATTAGAATTTGTTTTTCGAAGTCGATACTTCGCGGAAGTTTTATTTATTACGATAAGCATTTTCAGTTATTCAGCATTTTAAGCATTTTAAGATAACCATTTAAATGTCAGCTGCTGAGTGATGATTTTAAAATAGTAGATCCGTGTTTCGTTGCACTGTGGTTGCCCTTTCTTCAGTCATGTCTGGGCTGGTTAACGCGAGAAGCATAGAAAGTTTTGGAAGGTTGCCAACTGCCAACTGCAATTTTAGTGCTCAGCGTCGAACGCAGCAAATATGTTTTCCGTAACAATTTTGACAGCGACAGCGACAGCAACTCCGAAGTTCGGATGAACTGCTTAAAAGTTTTCAAACCTTTTCGGTACAAGAATTCTCAGAAGTTCTCAACGAAGCGCTTTTTAGACTTGGCAAAGTTTATTTTTATAGATATACAGCGACATTTATATATATATATATATCGCTATATATTGATGGAATAGCAACCAGTTCATTCAATTACTCAGAAAACTCGTATCACTTTTCAAGAGTCAAAAGCGAACTGATTATCATATCGTGGTAAGACTTCTGTAAATTCCATAAATTCCGGGCTTATCAACTCATGCCGCGCTTATAAAGAACAAAATAGTAGTGAATAGTGAATCGCTGGCAACTTTCTATATAAGCCACCGCTTACAGTTGCAATTTGCATTGGATAATATTATTCTATCCTTCTAATAATAATATACAAGCCCAAAAAAAATACATATTCAAGTGTTAATTACTGACGTCACGTCTCTATAAAAACAAGTTATTTTTGTGATCGCGATAATCGTGTTGACGGAATCGCAATAAGGGAAACATGAAAGTAGTCTGAGTCAACAAGATACTCGCGGAGACTTGAGCTTCTGCAAGAGCTCAAGAAGAAGAGAAGAGGTAGAAATTTATTAAGTAGACTGAATATGATTCATTAGATTGATATATGAAAACTACTAGAAAGTTCTTGGTCCACTTAAGGGGGGGGAAATATGAGTACAAAGTGAAGAAGTGAAGAATAGCGAATAAATAATAAAGGGATTTTTTATATTCCACTGAGAAACTCGGGTTTCCTGAGTAGCAAAACTCCTCCTACAATAACATTGTAACATCCTAATCAATTGATTAATAATCTTCATTGTTGTGTTGACGTTTTTAGGTAAGAATCGTGTCTTCAATTGGGCTCTGAGCGCTGCTGAGGATTGCGTTACACGCGCTGTAAGCACTGCTGCCCCCATCGTGTCCAAGCTCGATCGGCCCATCCAGTACGTTGACCAGACTTTGGTCAAGGGTATCGATAAGTTGGAAGTGAAGGCGCCCATAATTAAGGACACGCCACAGGAGATCTACAACCAGGCCAGGAGCAAAGCTATATCAGTGGTGCAGCCGCACATCGATCGTGTCGTCAAGTTCAAGTCGGTGGGTCAACAGAAGGCCTCCTCGCTCAAGGAGTTGGCCTGGCACAAGGCCAATGAGGTGCTGGCCACACAATATGGCAGCCTGGCTGTGAATGGTGTGGACACAACGACAGCGCTGGCTGAACGCTTGCTTGAATATTATTTCCCAAAGAATGATGCCGATGTCGAGGAAGATAATGGTAAGTTGAGACGACGGAGTGCCGCCTTCAAAAGCGACACCGTATTTTAGGGGTCGAAGTTCGTAGGATAGAATTGTTATGCAATCAAAAAATTGTTATGCGGCTGCTCTGTGCGTAGTTATGTCTCACAGTTCAAAGTCCCTAAAGGGTTTTATCAACTCTAATTAGAATGCTATCGGGGAAAAATACTTGGAATTCGTTCTATAGTATTTCGCTTGTACAGAAGTTCATTATTGTTACTCAGATAAGATAAGATAAGATAAAACTGAAAGTTCCTGCCACTCGTACTTCGCACTTTGGCATCGAGGCTCGAATGTAGAGCTAAAAGGATAAGCGAACAGCAGTTCAAAAATGCTGTTGAGCCACTTGAACGAGTTGCTGACTTCTTGGAAAAATTAGCGCAAACAAGTCTTTGAGATTAGATAAGACCGATTTGTCGGGAGTCGATGGCTCGTTTTTATCAGTTATATTTTGCTCCCCTATACCAGTATATGCGTCATTATTAAAGCCGCTTTTATGTTGAAATATTAGCAAAATATTACCGAATTTGATGTTCAGATACTTATTCGAAAACTTCTTACTTTTAATTCTTTAGATAAGAAATCACTTGCTGTCGTGCAAAATGGCAAAAACTCCGATACCGACAGTAAGTCTCAGAATATTTCGTTTTTACTACACTTTTCTAAATGTATTTATGTAAATCATCGCTTAATTCGCTGCCTGTCATAATTTGGCATTGGCATTCTCATTATTACACGATCTCATTTTCATCGCTGCATCAGAATTTCTATACTTAGTTTCAAAATTCCATGCACAATCCTTCAATCTGTATCTGTACTTCTTATTTAATAACCGAAATCATTTATTATGTCTTCTCATCGGCGTTTATTAATTGCCTTCATCAATTTATTGCTTTGTTTTTTCACATTTTTAGTTTATAATTTGTGTCATATTTTTCGAATATAGGGTTACTCGAAGAGGGTTTTATTTTTTGGTAGAACGTAGTTGTTTAGTTCACAAATTGAGCTCTAACATTAATCACAGGAATTGATTCGATGCGTACATCTTGAGAGGAAATAAATGGCAGAAGCTGTTGAAAAATGATTAGTGGGTTGGGAGGACATTCGGTTGGTCATTGTAGAGATATTCTGTGGAATAACGTTTATATTATTATTATATTTATAATATTAACAATTTCAATCCATCTGCCACTCTAAAAACTCTGCTATACTATTGTCACTAAATGCGTATCATAACTTCCTTGACTGCATTAACGTTGCTCACTTTTCCGATATATTCTGTAAGGATTTCCCACACAGAACTTGATCTCGTGCTATTCTCTTCTGCTCTTCTATTTCTAGTTGAGCAACTTGACTTCGAATTCGATGTTGATAGTAGTTTCCTTGTAGCTGCCTCTATGCTATTCCTCTCCATGTCCTTTAGAGTTATGACCGAAATAATTGATTATATTAGGCGAAACCCCGAGATCGTTGATATAGTTGATAGGGAACTGAATAACTTCTTGGTAAGATAATCATTGGAAACACATAAGTAGAGATTTGCTCAGATACTATAAAAACAAGATCATTGGAAATTTATGTGGTGTGCTTTGCTTTATAATACTCTACTTGGTTGTGGAGCTGTAGCTAATTTGTTTTTTCTATTACCATTTCAGTGCCAGTTCCCGCCAGCGAGGACCCCGTTCTGCATACCGTTCAAACCGTCGGACGGCTCTCGAACAAGATCTCTCGTCGCGTCTACCGAAACGTCTCCCGACAGATCAAGGAGGTCCACATGGGCAACATAAACGATTATCTCAGCTCGCTGATTGCCGCCATGCGTTTGCATCAGTACATTAACTTCATCAACTCGTCCATGGGCGCAAACATCGAGCAGTCTTCGCCGAGCGATGTGGGAGCAACGGCGACGGTCGCTAATAACTTGGCCGCTAATAACTTGGCCACAAGCGCCCCATCCGCTCCGTGCAACATTTTGGCGACAAGCAACAGCTTGTCTTCGAGCAACATGGCAAGCAACATTATAGCGACGAGTCAGGAGTAAAAGGCGACGTCGGTCTTGTTTCTCCGGCGGCGACCTACTTGCGGAAAGGTCTTGTCATTCTACTGCACGAAGAAGAGTGATGATAATGTTTTCAGTTCTCAAGAATTGCGTTGCATGTAACCTTTCGCTTTTCTTTATTACATAATTATATATACACATAATTTAATCAGCTTTTTCATGAAGAACTTTTGTAACCAACCCCCCCCCCCCCTCATGCCCGCTTGAGTAGAAGTAGAAGCCACCCTCAGATCTTTTCAAGTTTAGGAATATTCGAATGAGAGCAAATCTCGCGGAATATTTCGTCTAGTTTATAAGTTACTATCTCGGCACATTATTGTGTTGTTCATTTCGCTCGCAATGATTGCAACGTTGCTTCCTCCTGAAGCTCTGTGCCGGTTTTTCTGCGAAAATGAAAGGTGAATGAAAGGTTTCTAATGAAATATATGTAGGCAAGGAATGCATTCTCTTTCTTCAGAACGTGTTAAGAACGTTCAGAACGTTTAGAACGTTCAAAACGTGTTCAGAACGTTGAGAACTTCTGGAGCTGAGAGAAAGCTGGATGGTCCTGGAGCGAGGAGAACCGCGTGTGTGTGTAGCTCTCGTTGTGTGTAAATATTTATTGAAACGTATTTTAACAATTCCTAATGTTGCCAATACTGAAGTGAAATTCTACATATAATGCTATATAATCGTATTTTATAATCAAATATTATTAGGCGTCATTTTAGCTTAAGTTGAAGCAGAAAAATTCAAAATATTCTTAGCTGTGCTAGAAATTATATTGGAATTAGTAAGAAGGAAAAACAATGTGAAGCAAAAAAATAAATACACGCCACTGTACTGAAGGCAGAAATCGATAATAATTTATCAACCAATAATAATTTACTTTGCACCGAAGATGTTCTTCAGCTCTTTTCCCAGCACTCCAACAACACAAGAATGATTAATTTAAGCACTTTATAATACTAAACATGTACCGCACCCGCCGCACCCGCACCCGCACCCGCCTCACCCTACCTTCCCCCTACCAACCCCCCAGCACAAGCGCACACTATGATATTCTGCATTTTAAGCCAGTAAAAAATACCCTCGTTGTAAACGTTATTCAACAGAAGTTAATAAAATACGCAAAACCAGTACGCAAACCGTCTGTTTTCTTTCAAATTGCTTTCGAGAAGATGTTTGCAGTCGTCATCGTGCCACAGGGTGCAGGCAGGTGCAGGCAGGTGCCGCCTGCATATGGTTGGGTAGTCGGGGTGAGTGGGGGAGTTTATTGAAATTAATTGACCCGCTCGAGACGGGCGCGTGTGTGATTCCGGATTCAGTTGCAGATTCCGGATGCTGTTTTCCCTGACGAAGTCCGTCATCCGTTTCGGGATCCAAGCAATGAATTCTTGCCAATACGACGGTGCACGGCATTCGTTCGAGCAGCGTGTGAGTCTGTTGATACTTCGAAAGTAATGTAAAATAATAGGCTGTCGTAATTTCATTGCAACGGTTTTAATTAAAATTCTTGATATTTCAAGAGTTTACAGTGAACAGGAGAAAATGTAAAGGTTTTCCATTTGAATTTGATGAAAAACGCGATTCGATTTGTTACACGGAGTCGACTTATCTTAAAATTGGTAAAATTGCTTAATTTCTGAAATTCTAAAATTGTGTAGCAAATTCATTCGAAATCAATTGAGTTCTGATAATAACTGCATTAGTGCAATTTCGCCTCTAACGTTGTGCAACATGAGAACTTCGACTTCGTGCACCTGGACGGTCGGTCAGCTTTGGTTTCTGTTCATCTTAAGTTTAGAATTTCCCAATCAGTTGAATCGCGCTGCTGGCTTCAGGTGTTCCAAGGGGGTTCCCTCGTGTTGGCTTTCGTATTTTCATAATTAGGCCATCAGTTGGAATTAGTTGCGGTGTGACGAAAGTAAATCGAGAAAATTACGTGTTTGTTGCGGCGGTTAGAAATCGCGGTTGAGTTTAGTTGTGGTTAGAAATGGCAAAAAAATTGCATATTTTTATGTGTGTAACAACGGAACAACTAAATTCGCTGGAAACGGACTTTGAAACCGGGGGGGTGGAGGGGGGGGGCGCGAAAGAAGTCGTAAAATTGCAACAGGAGTTTGTTTATTTGCTTAACTTGGCCAACAGCAAATTGTATCAGATGTCGCAAATGTATATTTTCGAATCCGTATTTCGTTCGACTAGCAAAGAAGTCGGTGCAGGTGTCGCTGCGAAAATACTTAGAACGTTATAAAACGGGATTCCACGAAAGCACTACTGAGTTCCTTAACCTCGTGAAAACCTAAAGCATTCACGGGCATATTCGAGTGTCTGTAATGAAGCTCATTACAGATCGGCGCCTCGCTAAAGAAAAACAATCGATTCGAGTGGCGGCGATGTTCCGACCGCACCGTGCCAGGCACGACGACGGCACGACGACGGCACGACGACGGCACGACGACAGCACGACGACAGCACGACGATAGCACGACGACAGCCTACTCGCACAGAACGGTGTGAGGAGGAGCGATCAGTTATCTGGAACTCGGTAATTCAATATACTTGCGGCCACAACAGGGGAAAAATACAATCGCGTATTGCTGGGGCTCTACGTGAACTCGGCGATATTTGGCGATATTTTTTCCCCATTTTCGACAACAGCGATTTTGCGCCATCGCGAAAAAGTGAAAACTAAATTAGCAATCGCAATCGGTAACGAGAGTGCGCTTCACGTTCCCACTGATCGATCGATCGCAGCTCGGGTGCATCGAGCTGCAGCTGCAGCGAGCGATAAGGTCGCGAAGTAAGCTCGGTCGCAATTGGGATTTTCGCTACTCGTAGCTGGATCGTAGCAACTCGATCTCTAAGCTGAAGGTTATCATCACTGCCGCCGCCAAGTCGTATCGCATCGCAGCTGCTCACGCGTTGCAGCGCTTACTGCAGCAGCAGCAGCAGCAACAACAAACGCTCGATGTCAGCTATAGAGGCGCTCAGCCCGTTGTTGCTGCTGCTGCCTCTTCTTCTGTTTCCTTCTCTTCTAAATCGTTAGTTATGTATGTATGTATGTAAATTAATGAGAATGAACTGGGGAAAATACTGTAAAATACAAGCTAAACTAAACGGGAGAAATTATGCGCTGTATATCGCTGTTCTGGAAATTATAAGAATTTTAAGTCTTAAATGGCAACTTTTTTACTTCCATAAAGATCGCGCATCCCCGAAGAGGGGGAGGGGGGGGGTGGAATTTATATTGCATATTTTGAGGCAATCGAGCTCGTTAACATGCGACTCGTGTAGTTCGGTGCTTCGATGTCCAGCCTTCCGCAGACACAAATCTGTGATTGTAATTAAGTGTCCATTTTTGATGATGGCTAATATCGGGGTAGCCAGCCAGCGAGCCGTTTTAACTGATTTTCTTAACTGGCTGCCAGCGCTGGACGAGCGGAGAACACAAAACAGCAGAGCGGCGACCGCAGATAGGAGAGCGCAGAACTCATTTCCGCGGCGGCAAGTTATTTCGGTGGAGCTTCCCGTTTTCGTCAGTATGTAATTCTGAAATATATACAGCAAATTGTGCACATCGCATAATTTCTATTTCTCTCTTTTTTTTTTTTGCATTGCATTGCCGATTTCATTGTATTTTCATGCCGATTGTGTCGTCGCATGCGATCGCAAGTGATTTTTCTTAGTGTAAACTGATAGCGTAAGATGACAAACAAGCGATCTGCGATCGATTTAACCTTTTGCTCCATTTGTTCGCTTATATGGTGGAAATTAATATTCGCGCAGCGTTTTCTGCGCCATGATGGAGTTCAGTTTTTGCGCTTCGATTACGAAAAAAGGCAGACGACGCTGCTGGACCTGATGAACGGGTTTCGTGGCTGCAGATCTGCCGTTCTGCCGTTCCGCCGTCCTGCCGTCGGCGCAAGCAAGTGGAAGAAGCAAACAAACTCGGCTACACAGCCGAGGCGCGACTCTGCGACATACAATACGAGCGACTGAAAATGTAAAAGCAAAAGCAAAGCAAAAAGAGACAAAAACCACACTACGAAAAACCACAGACAAGACGTTCGTGGACTTTGGACTTCAGTCGAGTGAGTCGCGAGAAAGAGTGGTGAAATACGATTAACTAAAGGAGTTGAAATTATCATCAGCGCAGCTTTTTTTGTTTTTTGTTGCTAAGATGGATAGAAACTTCTGGCAGCGGAAACGGAAAGTTCGCCGCAGTTTGATTATTTAGCATAGAAACACAATTTTAATTATGTGAGGGTAGAAAATTTGCTTTTATCTCAGACGAATATTTAATTTCTCTTAGCAAAAACCAAGAATCTTCAAAATTACTCTCTTTTGGGAAGTTTGTTTCTCTCGAACGAGTTTGTCTCTCAATACGTTCGTGAATCAGTTCAAAAACCACAACAACAACAACAACAAGAACAACAGCTCGCTTCTCACGAAAATAGTTGGCTGAAAATTTCGTCTCTCATTTCGTCATCGTTGCAAAGGTCGCATTTGACGCTGCCCGCTGCCGGCGAGCAGCTCACACGTCTGGATTTTAGAAGAATTTCATTAGTCAACATTTAAGTTTACACTTTTTTCGTTTTCGTGTTCATTTTCGTGTTCGTTTTCGTGTTCGTTTTCCTTTTCGTTTTCGTTTTGTTGATCATGTCGTCTTTATTTGTGTTGGCGATTGTCTGCCAGTGGGTTTCCATTGCTATTCCTTCTCTGCTATTTAAGGGAAAATTCATTGCTCTCCTCTGCCTGCTGAAATGACTGCAGAAGAGTGTCGGAGAATTGCGAAATGCAGTTTCATTGCAGGTCATCTAAAAATACGAAAGGCGTCGGTCGGTCGCCCAACACTTCTGCCTACTGAAGGGGGTCTCACTGCCCCACCGCCTCTTCGCACAGCGCTACGTAGTGCTGAGAGGGGGAGAGGAGGAGTGAGAAGGAGTCAAGAGGAAAGCGACCAACACTTGATATGATCGAAAGTGCTAATAGAAGTTGGCCGCCCCTCACCGCACCGCAGTGAACATCACTCGCTGCAAATCACCCACTTGAGCGACAAGCTGGAGTCGTTGGAGTCGCAAGCCGGCCGGCCGGCCGGCTGGCTCGTCGATTGAGTACGTGTAAGTGAATACACGTATGTAAGTATGTATGCGCGTACGTGTGAATGTGCATGTAGCGACGAGTTCTTATCGCAGCGTTTCGTAAATAAAAAAGTGCAAAAATCGTGTTCTTTCTTATGGCATCCAAAGTTCAAACGTGGCGTGATCCGCTCCGATCCGATCCGATCACTTGTTTTCGCATTGCGATTCGGCTCTACTGTACTCGTGCCGCTGGCACTCGGCGGCAGAAGTTTCACTGAAAGCAGAGCCACGCGAATGTGTGGGGTAATAAATGTGGTGGTGAGCGGACGGCGGTCGGAGCGCGTTGTTGGCGAGGGTGGTGAGACGGACTGCAGTGTGATGCTCTGCATTGGCAGTGAGAAATGACATGGAAACGGAACGAAGGAACGTTGGAGGTTCTAATAAAGGCTAAAATAATTGCAGATTTTAATAGAATTCAATAATTTGTAGTGTTTTTCTTAGAAAAAAACTTTCTTAAAAATTACGGCTCCAGATATCATCGAGGAGACGGATATCAGCTGTTTCACTAACGAAGAAAATATCATTAGAATGTTCACACTTCATGGCTTTCTTCGTGGAAAGTTCAACTTTTATTTTTTTCTTCTTCTTCAAAGTCAACAATCAATCGTTTGATTTAATCGTAAAATAATCGAAAAAAAATTAATCTGTTAATTAAAAATGAAACCGGAATTCATGGAATGCTTTTTGTATTAAACAAAAATGCAAGTAATTTCGCGTGGAGCGTTGGCAACACAGTTTGGCAGCACTAGTTGAGACACACACCGCAGAGGTGCTTTCACTGGGTGTGTGTGTGTGTGTGTGTGTCTCAACTAATCGGTCCACTGAGACACACCACGGAAAATCACCTCTGTGGTGTGAAAAGGCAATTTCAACAAGAATTACAACAAAATCCTGAGGTGCGAAGCTAAGCCAACCACCACCAAATTAGCAGAGAGTTATAAAACTCCAACTAGCAGAGAGTATAAAAAAATCCACGCTTACACAGGACGGCAGACGATTTCGCGATGCTGGCACCAGCTACAACTCCAATTTGTGTTTCAGCGCATCTATTTTTCTCAGTGCTGAGTGACAAAAATTTCCAACACACGATCAATTGTGATAGTATGTGTTTGGACACCACTGGTCTACTCGATATTAGCTTGGATTCTCGCGGTTATAAGTGCTCTCTCTCTCACTCTCTCTGATACAGGCTCTCTGCTGAATATTTCTCTTTGCAGACAGTAGTTGAGACACACCACAGAGGTGATGATGCGTGGTGTGTGTCTCGACAGTCACAGTAGTTGAGACACACACACACACACCGCAAAAGACGCGCAAAATCACCTCTGTGGTGTGTGTCTGAAGTATAATTCGCAAGCAGACACTAGTGTGGTGTGTGACTTGGCTAACGGATACTCTCCTCGCGGATGAGAACACCAGATTTCTATTACAGTGGAATGGAATGGCTGGGAAAAGTGAATTTTCACTGATTAAAAACTAAATCAGATACAAATGATTTTAATTATATAATCAATTAATTTCTTGATTTTATTATATTTGACCATAGAAACATGCAGAGAGACATGAAAAAATAAAATTTGTAAATAGAGAAATGAATTGATTAAAACACCACATTTGTTGTAGTCGTTGTTGTAATTGCTTTTCTCATGCGTGCGCAATCTATTTATAGCACGGTTAGGTTTCACCCAGAGAGAAGAAGAAACTAAAAGAAAACAACAAACAGCGTGTAATAAAGCAATAAAATTCCCACCTCACTGGCATACAACGGCGCGGCGAGAGACGAGAGGCAGGTCGCGAGAGGCGAGTCGCGAGAGGCGAGTCGCGAGAGGCGAGTCGCGAGAGGCGAGTCGCTCCGAGTGCAGTTGATGTGCTGGCGCGGCTTTCATCGCTTTGATCTTCGCGCAGAGTTAATCGCCTGAGATGTGAGCAGGCAGCTCAGCAGTGAGGAATGAAGTGCTGGAGTGCTGCTCGCTTATATATGGCAACAAAGCAGAGCTGAACAAAGTTTACACTCTCATTAAATCAAAACCTTTATTGCTAAAATACGATCCACAGAAAAGACTGTTCACAACAGTTTGTAATTGCGACGAACATTGAAAAGTTAGAAATACAAACAGTAAGTAAATCGAAACTAGTTGCTAAACCTGCTTAAAGATTAACGACAAGACACTTTCCACGTGTGGAGTGATGAAATAAAATTAAACATGAAGTACGGCATCCTCATCTCTTTACCTCGCACGGAGAAGTAAAGAGATGAGGATGCCTACGCTGCGCTCTCACAAATACCAGTCGAGTACTTCTTCTGTGTGAGAGAGGGAAGAACCCGCTCGGAGGCTCCGATTACGTGGAAACTTATAACGCGACTATTTACACAGTCGTCGAGAGCAGAAGCCAACGACGACCGAAGTGATCGAGAGCAGAGGTTCTCGAAAAAGTTATCGAGAGCAGAGGTTCTCGAAAAAGTTATCGAGAGCAGAGGTTCTCGGCTCTTCAATACCGGGGAGCCTTTAAAGCTTAAATTTACGATTCCCTATTTACAGCAACGCTGGCGCACGTCTAAAACTGCAGTTGCGGCCCGTGCCCGCCACGCCCCCCGCCCCGCCACGCCCCGCGGAGGCGGCTAGACGCGCGACTGGCTCGGACTGTAGACGGGGATGTTGTGGAAGTTGATGCCGCTGTAGAGCGGGCCGCCCGCGTGCTTGCCGTTCGCGGCGCTCGCGTGCTTCTTGGGCAGCGCCGAGCCCGCCTTGCTGGCCGCCGACGCGGTGGGCGCGGCCGTTATGCGGGCGCGGTAGGACTCGCAGGTCTTGCGCGACCACACCCACAGGCCGGTGAAGGTGCCGCCCGCCAGCTGCAGCACCACGCGCACCAGCGTGGGCACCGACGTCACCTTCAGCGGCGATGCGCACTCCTCGTGGTCGGTCGCGGCACCGGCCGAGGTACCGGCAGCAGCACCGGCAGCGACTCCAGTCCCGGTGACGCATGCAGGCACCGCACGGATCTCGTAGCGCTCGAGGAAGGCGGCCACCACACTGGCCGCCGTGGGCAGGAAGAAGAGCAGCGAGAAGATCAGGAAGCGCTTGCGTATCTGCGAGAAGCGCTGGTTGCCCAGCGCCTGCTGCATCTGCTGCTGGAGCGCGTGCAGCGAGTGCGAGGCGCGCACGGTGAAGGAGAGTCCGAGCAGCAGCAGCACCGCGGACGGGATCTCCACGAAGCCGGGCGCCGAACACATGCCGGTCAACTCGTTGGGGCGCACGCGGTCCAGCAGCAGCGCCACGATGGGCGGCGCCAGCGGCGGCACCCACGCGAGCACGTGGAAGATGACGGACTTCTTCTCCAGCGCCTCCGTCGACCACTTCTTGTGCGACGAGAGGAAGAAGCAGAGCGAGAAGATGAGCCACCACGTGGCGCCGCAGAGCCCCAGGTAGCTGGTGGTGATGTACGAGGCGAGGCACGGCGGCGAGAGAGCACACGGCGGACTCTCTTTGTCGGTGGCGTGCGTGGCGTCCATGGCGTCCATGACGTCTGCGGCGTCCGTGGCGTCCTCGGCGAGCACGGCGTGGGCGCGCGCTGAGCTGTGGAACGCGATGCGCTCCAGATAGCACACGCTGAAGAGGTTGTAGCAGAGGCACAGGAAGAGCACCGGGCGCTCGGGGTAGCCGAAGCGGCTGGGCTCCGTCCAGAAGGTGACCAGCGCGAACAGCGTCAGCACGAAGCACACGGCGGCGAGGGCGAGCACGAGGTTCTCGGCGGTCTTCTTCTGCTGCGCGGTGTGGAAGGCGTCGCGGCTGCACTGCGGCAGGCATTCGTCGGCGTGCAGCGGGTCGAGGGTGAAGTTGTGCGGGCACACCAGCGGCCGCGTGCCGCTGGGCTTCGAGAGGTGCGGCGGCAGCTTCCAGTTCAGCCAGAGCCAGGCGGGCGGCTGCTGCGGGCGAGATGACGGCGACGGCGGCGGCGACTGCGAGACCGCGGGGGGCAGCGCGGCACTCCGGTCCTGCTGCTTCAGCGACTCGCGCGGGATCTGCATGCAGAGTTCGTGGTTCTCCGGCTCGGGCAGCGCCTCGCATCTGAGGAAATCCGGCCAGAGGCCAGACAGGAGTTCCTTGTGGGTGGCGCACTCCTTGTGCACCGTCTCGCACAGCGACTTGCAGGCCGAGATGGGGCGTGGCACGTGCGGCGTGCACAGCGGGAAAAGCGAGGAGCAGAGCAGGAAGCGCGCAGGCGTGGAGCAGCCCGACTGGATGAGGGGCAGCAGTTTGGTCAGCTGAAACGAGAGGGAGAGCAGAGGGGAGAATGTTAGTTATTTCAAAGTGTTTTCTCTCACAAAATCATCATTTTTTAATGATATCAAAGCTCTACTCTGCTTTTTGAAGCTAAGAATGGGGAGGCCGAGCTCAAGTTGAACCGAAAAACACGCAAAAACGAGTCCTGCAGGCATTCCAGCAGCCGAAAATGAAATTCCCTCTACTGCTCCGGCGAGTTGACTGAAAAAACAGGTCGATTTTTGACTTCATTCCGAATCCTTGACGTATGCGGACAACAATATCTTGTTGTTGTTGCTCGATAACCCTTTTTAAGCTGCGATTCCGAGAAACGGGTTTGAAATAAAAGCGGATGGCAGCAAAAAATCAGAAAAACTCTGATCCGATTTCGTCTTGCACGGAGACACAGAAGACGCGCAAAATGGGCCTAAAAAACGTCGGGCTTTCGGACTTTTTTGCAGAAAAGAAACCCTTCGAGCGGCGAGCGGAGACAGAAAGACAGAAAGACAGATAAATAATAACATATTTCGAGGTCTGCTGACGACTTCTTTGATTGACGATGCTGGATTTGACGAAATGCGCAGGATTTCGTATGAAATCCCAACGTTTCTTTGAAGTTTCGCAGATGATGCAAGTTATTTCTGGAACGTTTTTCAGCGTCTTCGTTATTTGAGAAGCGGCAGTTCCGGCGACTTCTTGGTTTTTGCGCGAATTCGTGGAAATATTTAAGCAGTTTTCGTTTTCGCCACTTTTTCGTGACTGATTCTTCAAAATATGTTGATAAGACCATTTCGATCAGTAACAAAATTATTGATGTCCGACGCGACGAACCGCATTTTTGCAGTGTAAGCAAGTCCGCTCTCTGCTTCTCACATTCATTCAAGCAATAAATCCAGCAAATCCATACAAATCGAATCGAGATTCGCTTTTGCTCTCCTCGGTTGCATGACCACCACTGATGAGCCGCAAACGCATCATCGATGATCAGGCCGAACAACTTGTTGACATGCTGCTGCCAATCAAGGAGTCCCGCCGGGGGCAGGGAAACTCTGCGCGGGGAGGAGACCGCGGCCGCCGACTCTCCAGCCGACTCTCCAGCAGACACAACAGAAGCCGGACGACTGCGGCGCGCACGATCGCCATCACAATCTCATCAGTCAGGTGCTGCTCTGTTCGGAGTCGTAGAAGCGCCTGTTGGCCGGCTCAGCGATCGTCGGCAGTCACGGCGATCGCGGCAGCCACGGCAGTCACGGCAGCCACGGCAGCCACGGCAACAACAGCCACAGCCGCAGCCGCAGCAGCCGCAGCAGCCTCATCAGCAACATGCAACATGTTCTGGCGAGACTCATTATAAGTCGCCGGCACAGCGGGTGCCCGATGTTGGGTATCGAAAGCGCCGAAAGCTGGCGCAGCTGGAGGTGCAGCTCGTAAGCCGCGAAATGCGGAAAAATGATGCATCCAGCGGGCGTCGCGAAAACGGCTCATCAGCAAGAAGTGCAGCGCAAATCGACGGATTGCATGGCATCGAGGCAAGCATTTTATTGTTGCGAGTGACGAGGTTCCCCCGTCCACCTTCTTGAAATCCATCTTCTTCAAGGCATTTGAGCGGCTTTCCAGGCTTAAAATGGCTTCGAAAAATCTTTTAGCTGGCGCAGGAAATGAGCGGCTTATAATTTCTCCAGAAATTGTGCCACATCGGGTGGTGGAAGGGCCATTCAGGACGCGTTTCTGGCCAACATTCCCACTAGACGAGCGCGTCACGTGCGTCCCCGAGTGCCCAGCTGGTCTTTGCCGCTGTCGCATCGTCCAGCAGTCGGTTGGCCAGCAGTCGCATCGTCCAGCAGTCGCAACGGCCAGCAGACGGTCGGCCAGCAGTCGCATCGTCCAGCAGTCGGTCGACGATCAGTCGGTAGCCGAGTGAAAGCTCAGCAATCAGCGTGATATCGCCGTCAGCCGTCTGTGAAGACGAACCCCCGCGGACTCGCGGAAAAGTAGCAGAAAATAGCAACGAGGTGGCATTCAACTGCAAAGGCAGAGTCAGTCAGCAGCCGTTTCTGGAGGCAGCAACTATTGGGGAAACTCGCTGCATGGTGGGAAGGGGAAGGGGAAGGGGGAGGGGCAGCCACTCCGCACCGCAGTCTAGGCTACCGAAATGTTTCTGCCCGCTCGCAGTTTGCGTGTCTTTTTAGTCGCTGGTTCGAGAAATGTTTCGTTTCGTTTCGATTTGATTTGCAGTTTGCCACGATTTTGCTCACCATTTGCGAATGTTGAAGGGCAAGGGGAACGCCATACATATATCGGATCGTTAGTTCATTAGGACAACACGAGGATTAATTGATTCCATTCGCCCGGATGAAGAGAGAAGAACCGCTTCAGCTCTCTGTGTCCGCTGGGAGGGACACGCGGTGGCTATCGTTCGCCAAGCACTTGCCATGCAATTAAAGCCGAAATTACAGTCGTAAATGCTTCGAATCTCCATTTCGCCTCCTGAGTCAGAGCAATAAAATTGCAATTAAAACGAGGAGAACTATAAAATAGAAGGCTATAAAATCGCAAAGAGGAGGAAAAAGCAAATAACTTCTTATAAAAGCATTATAAAACTTGGAAGAAAGAAGAAAAAAAGGTCTGCGGCGATCATGCGTGGAGGAGGAATGGCAGAAAAAGCGGAAAATACAAACTCTAATCGAGAAAAATTCCTCTGTTTCGAAGGAATAGAAGCTCAAGGGCTTCGTGGAATAGTTCTTCGCAACTGGATTCATGAACGCTTTCATTAATATTATGCACGTCTTTGGTTCGGTGCATCGGAGGTTCGAAATCATTAATGGAAAATATTAATTTGCCACACGCTCAATGCATGACTATTATAATGCAAAATCGGCCAGAATGAGGCGTCTGATGGTGAGGTATGATTGTTGCAACAACAACAACAACACCAACAACACCACCACCAACAACAACAACAGACACACAACAACATGGCGTTATTATTCGCAGAACGAACATGAAAAATAACTCCAGCGAAATCATAATTTAATGATGGCAACCACTTTGCAAGGAAACCTGGAAGCGTGAATGCATGTGAAAAATGTTGGGTACGGGTACGGCTGTGTGTGTGTGTGTTTGTGTATGTGTGTGTGTGTGTGTGCACGAGTGTTGGACCCGATTAGCCACGCCTAACCAACCGCAACCCTCAAGCCAACACTGATGAGGTGAAGCGCGTTCCGAGTACAAGAAGAGTTGGATCGCCAACGGGACGAGTTTTTCAGTAGAGACGATAATCGCTATCGCGACGGATTCGCGACGGATTCGCGACGGATTCGCGACGGATTCGCGAAGTGAAGGCAGTCAAGAAGATAAAGACGACAACCACTTCGATCGATTATTGCCAAGGGGAACAATAATCGATATCGAGGCGGCTTTCTCAAAACAACTGATAATCGCATGGCTTTCAAAATGACTTTTTGTAGTGGACGCGATAATCGCGATTCGCAGTTAATCAGAGATCAGAAACGTTAATCAGAGATCAAGATGATCGCAAGCGTGTAATTCAAACGAGAATCGAGATCAAGGCAGGCATTGCAGTCGGAGATTCCTCCAGGCGAGACGAGGATCAAGAACGAGACTGAGATATCTTAAATCTCGACTGAGATACCTTAAATCTCGACTGAGATACCTTAAATCTCGACTGAGATACCTTAAATCTCGACTGAGATACCTTAAATCTCGACTGAGATACCTTAAATCTCAGTCGAGGCGCGAGATCGAGACCGAGACCGAGATGCCTGAGCATGCACATCACTATTTCGTCGCTTGTAGTTCTCAACATGTTCGTCCTTTTTTCTCTCCACATTTCCTGCCTGTAATTAGTCCGACGATTCGAGGAACAAGAGGAGGAGGAGGAGGAGGAGGAGGAGGAGGAGGAGGAGGAGGAGGAGGAGGCAGTAGTAGGCTCTTCCTTGCGGTTGTGGCTCGGAAAGGTCTAAGAAAATAAAGTGGGAATCTCCTCGGTATTCCGGGGATCGCGAGCGAGTGTCTGCAGCGGCATCTGCAGTCTCGAGCGAAGGTGATCACTGATCTTCGGTTTGTTTTGTTCATTTAATATTTTTCTGTCCCTTTTATTACTCGCGATACCTTCGAGTTTTCAGCTTCCTTCAGACGGAACGAAGGCAATTTTCAACGCATCAAGCATTTCGAATGCTCTTCCGTTCCGTCTCAAGTCTTCGCTTTTAATGTTGGAATATTGAAAAATTGAGTATTGCAAGGAGTTCCAAGAAATAGACTTCAAGTAGGTAAAATATCAAGGAATTCCTCTTGTTTTCATCATTTGAAATCTTCTCATCGCCGTCAACACTCGGCTCTCGAAACTGAAAGCCAAACATATCGATATATCGCTGGATTTCTCATCGCACCTGTCTGTCTGCCTGTCTGTCTGTCTGTCGTCTGACGAAATCCTTTTTCATTTCTTCATTTTCCTCATTTCTCGCTCATCTCTCCTCGCTCGGTCGCTCGCTCGGTTGGTCGGTTGGTCGCTCGGTCGGTCGGTCGCTCGCTCGGTCGGTCGCTCGGTCGGTCGGTTGCTCGCTCGGTCGGTCGCTCGGTCGGTCGGTCGGTCGGTCGCTCGCTCGCTCGCTCGGTCGCTCGATCGGTCGGTCGGTCGCTCGGTCGGTCGGTCGGTCGCTCGCTCGGTCGGTCGGTCGCTCGATCGCTCGCTCGGTCGCTCGCTCGGTCGGTCGGTCGGTCGGTCGCTCGCTCGCTCGCTCGGTCGCTCGATCGGTCGGTCGGTCGCTCGGTCGGTCGGTCGGTCGCTCGCTCGGTCGGTCGGTCGCTCGATCGCTCGCTCGGTCGCTCGCTCGGTCGGTCGCTCGCTCGCTCGGTCGGTCGCTCGCTCGATCGGTCGGTCGGTCGGTCGCTCGCTCGATCGGTCGGTCGGTCGGTCGGTCGGTCGCTCGCTCGCTCGCTCGGTCGGTCGGTCGGTCGCTCGCTCGGTCACACTTAACGCGCTGAGGCCGCAATGGACGGACGGCTTCACGAGTAACGGATTAATTAAGATTCCGCTTTCCCGCTGGCGGCGGCTCTTCAAACGTGGCGGCCGCCACGAACCGGCGACGGTGGGAATCGCGGCGACCAATTTATTTGAGGATTATTTGAGACCGAGTGAATGAGTCCGACTTTCAGTCAGTCTGTTCAAAATTATCATTTCTCAGTTTAAACGCGATGATTACGCGTCGCGTCGTTCGTACGTTCGGAGTTCTGCTGCTGTTTGTTTTGTAATGTAGTTGTTGTTGCTGCTGTTGTTGCTGTAGTAGTAGTTGTTGCTGTTATTGCTGTTGGTGTTTCTTTCTTTTGCTTTTTGGCGGATAATTCTCGTCCGCAAACTGCTGCATAAATTTGAGCTTCGCATAAAAACATCAAAAATCGCTTACAATCTCGTCTAATCCGCCTCGAAAAGCCGCTCCACTCCACTCCACCGACCGAATTAACGACTGAATGATCGGAATGAATTAACATTCGACTGCTAATTTCTCTCCGTTAGTTTTTCGCTTGGCGTTCGCTTTGCTTTTCTCATTTTCGCGGCTTCTTCTTTCAGCTGGAATGAGACTTCTTAATTATTTTGCCGTTTGATTACCGCATGCGGCGGTCAACTTGAAAGCTCTGCAATGAATATGCATTCAGTAACTAATGAATTTAAAAGCCACAATATCAGCAAAACCTGGCAAATATTCATTTCTCAACCTCTCTTCAGTTAATTTATTCCCCCCCCAAAAAAAAAAAAAAGAGATCCAGCATTCATGCAGGAATTTCTTGAACTTGACAGGCTTATTCTGTAAACTCACATCCTGCGTTCAGTTCCTGCGTTCAAATTATCACATGATCAAAAACGAGGTATTCTGTAAGCTTTCAGAAACATGGGATGGGAACTCGTAAGAATTGACCGGGTTTTGCTTTTATCTGTCATTCTTCATGTGTTTGTATACTATTTCAAAATGACCACAAACACCGACAGTAGAAACGACTGGTTTTCTTTTGCGAGCCAGATGACAGATGAACGCATGCAGTCGAATGTTACAAAATTCGTATGTTTTCGTAAACAGCTTTGAAAAGCATGTAAAACTACCAACAACATACGTCGCAAAGACATGGGATGTGATGCGTTCAGTTTTATTTTTTTTCTGACAAGAGAACATATGTTTTAAGAAAATAACAAAAGAGAATAGAGAATAAAATCGAACTGAACGCAGGATGTGAGTTTACAGAATAAGCCTGTGAAGCTCGTATAATTCAGAGGCGACATCTCGCCAACTGAACGAGTTATGGAGAGAAAAGAAGAAGAAGAACTCACTGATGTTCTTCTGTTTTTTTTCGATTGTTTCACACATCTACAAAATCGACTTGCTGAATTGAAAGAACATAAATGAGAGTAAATCAGTGAGCGAGTGATTCAGTGAGCGAGTGAATCAGTGAGCGAGTGAATCAGTGAGCGAGTGAATCGTATTTCTGTGGCTGCTGCGGTTGTCATTTCTGCTCCTTCGAATCGCGTTGAGCGCTTCCATCAAAGTCGGCGGCCACCAATCGAATCCACTTTACGTCGAATTTAATCGAATGCCAGTCTATTTCAATTCGGTTTAAGAAAAAATGTAATAAAATGCTGAAAATTAAGCGAAGAAACTGCCAACGATTTCCAGATTGAGCAGCAGCACCACCACCACCACCACCACGAATACCAACAGCAGCAGCAGCAGCTACAGCAACAACAACAACAAGCAACAGCTACAGCAACAACAAGCAACAGCGAGCGGCCTCTTTTGTCTGCTACAGAAATCGTTGTGGAAACCTGCGCCAGATTCTCCGGCCCGTCGTCGGCGTCGGCAGGCAACTCGGCGTCGAATGCCGATGCCGATGCCGATGCCGGTGTGGCCGCGGCAGACATTAAAAAAGCCACACATGTGTGCGGCCGAGCGCAAAACTCCCGCTTCGAGTCGCAAACCGAATCGGACTTCTTCGTGTGTCCGCTGCGTTGAGAGCGAAGCTATAAAACTGTTTTCGTTTTTTCCTTTTCTCTCTCTCTCTCTCTCTCGCTTTTTTTGCATGTTTTCATTTGATAAATTAAATTGTCAGGCTGTGCAATTTTAAGTGACAACAGCTGCTGTTACTCGTTGCAGTTGTTCTTATCGTTGTTGTTGTTGCTGTGTTGTTGTGGCTGTTGTTGTTGTTGTGGCTGTTGTTGTTGCGGCTGTCATGTGTGGATGTCGTAAAAAATGCCGACAAAGAGCGACGCAGACGTTTTATGATGCCTCGCAGTGAACTACAAACGAATATCGCGTTTCAATATCGTGCACCGGCCGCACTCGCTTCTCGCCAGCGAGTAAATAAATTTAATCTATTGATTTTTGCTCGGCACGTCATGAAATTTCATTCAATTTAAGCAGCGGCAGGCGCGTCCGTTCGCGTGATTTTTCGCGTCGTGTCGATCGTTTTCGAGATGCCTGCAAAAAATCGTCGTGAAATTAAAGCGTCGCCACTTCTGATTTCTGACTTGCTTTTGATTTATTGATTTTTGCTTTCGCTTCGTTGATTTCTGCTTAATTATTTCTTTGTTTTGTTGATTTTGCTGTTGATTCGCTCGCCGTTTGATTCAATGATTTCCTTTTAATTATTTCATCTCTGGATTTTCGTTGACTCGTTGACTTGCCTTTGACTCGTTGATTCGCTTTGGACTCGCTGATTTGCTCTTCACTTGTTGTTTTGCTTTTAACTAGTGATTTGATTTTGAACTCGTTGATTAATTCGCCACTCGTTCATTAGCTCTTAACTCGTCGATGGGCTTTTGACTAGTTAATTTGCCTCTAACTCGTTGAGTCGCTTTCAACTAGTTGATTGAGTTTCTAACTCGTTAATTTGCTTTTTAATCGTTGATTGGTTGGAGGAGGTTGGAAAATTTTAAGCAAAAAGTTATTTTCAATGTTAGTTCAGCACATTTTTGCTCTAAATTCGACAAATTTCGAAGCGTTTTCAAAGCGTTTTCAAAGCGTTTCCTTTGAAATTTTTGTGGAAAAGTTTTCAGTAATCATTTTCCTCCGATTCTCAAGATTCTTATATCTCTCATCCACCAGCACGGGATGCATTGTATTTGGCACGCTGGACACCCCCGTCTCTGCCGAAGCCATCTAATTGACATTAAATGTCAACGTGTCACCGAACAACGCACAGCCAAGTCGACTCATTGGCAGCAACGCCAAGCGGCGATTGTCATTCAAAACGTCGGTGCCGCGATATTCAACGACGTGTGGCATCGAAGAAGACGTTGAGAGGATGCATAAACAACCGAAGATGCCACGCTGACGGCACGGGGAACGCGGCAACCCGGAGGGAAGGAAAAACCAAAAGTAAGAAAAGAAACTGGAAACTGCAAAAGTGCAACTGAAGCGGCAGAAAGATCAACGGCGACTGCATTACAATGCACAGCCAATTGACATTTCTTGCAATGACATCGGCGACGACGAAGAAGAGGAATGCAACGCGTCGACGGTCGGCAGGGGAGCGGGGTGGGGAGGGGAAGGGGGAGGGGGAGGGGAGAGGGGAGAGCTGAGGAGCGCCGTGTTGGAACCTCAGGTCGGTTGGCGCGGCCGAATGAAGGCGAGCGAGGGTTTCGTGGCTTCCACGGCGCGTTTGGCGGCTGGGATTTCAAGCGAAGATTTGTGTTTTCTTAACTTTAATCTTAGGCTGAACTCGTTGTTGTTGTTGTTGTTGTTGTTGTTTTACCCGAACCCCCACCCGAACTCAGTTGCCGTCCGTGCGCACGAAAACTTTAAACTGCGACTGCTAAACGGACAAACGAAACGGAATGCAGCAGAAAAATAAAAACTTTTGCTTTACAAATTATATTAAAATTTAATAAAAAAAAAAAAACCAAAAAAAAAAAAAACAACTGTTGAAATTACTTTAATTTCCACACATAGAATTACAAAAACTTCACGAAAAACGTTGAACAAGCAAAAATGAAATGACTGCAGCTTTTCTTTTTCAACTTTTTTCCACAACTTTATCTCGCTTTTTGCTGCCGTTGCGTTGGTTGTTGTTGGCGCTGCAATTTGCCAACACAAAATTCACGCGCGCTCGCAAGCTGTTCAATTAACTTAATTGCTGTGTAATTATTTTGATTTGCCGCTTCGCTGGAGTCTCTTGAAAGCGATGCGGCAGCAACCGAAAAAAAAAACAAAACCGTCCCTGCCTTCAATAAGATATCTGTGGTTATTGTTGTTGTTGTTGTTGTGGATTTTGTTGTTATTTCCGTTGCCACATTTTTCAAACTACCGCTGAAATAAATTTCCAGACAATGAAAGTTACGCACGTCAGCGCAGCAGAAGCGAAGGACTCAAGCGACAAACCTGCCGCGAAGGCGCACACAAACAACGCAGACGAAAATAACTGCACGGAATTCACGAGCCGCCGTCGTTTTTGAGTTATTCGCAGATCGCTGCGTTGCCCTGCGTTGCTCTGCGTTGCCCCGCGTTGCTCTGCGTTGCCCCGCGTTGCTCTGCGTTGCCCCGCGTTGCTCTGCGTTGCCCCGCGTTGCTCTGCGTTGCTCTCCGCTTTTATTCGCCGCATGCGCGCTTGCATTTGTCGCCGCTTTTGTTGTGGTTATTTTTTGACGCTTTCTGTCGCCGTTTTGACGCTTTCTGTCGCCGTTTTGACGCTTTCTGTCGCCTTTTTGGCGCTTTCTGTCGCCTTTTTGACGCTTTCTGTCGCCGTTTTGACGCTTTCTGTCGCCGTTTTGACGCTTTCTGTCGCCTTTTTGGCGCTTTCTGTCGCCTTTTTAACGCTTTCTGTCGCCTTTTTGACGCTTTCTGTCGCCTTTTTGACGCTTTCTGTCGCCTTTTTGACGCTTTCTGTCGCCTTTTTGACGCTTTCTGTCGCCGTTTTGACGCTTTCTGTCGCCTTTTTGACGCTTTCAGTCGCCTTTTTGACGCTTTCTGTCGCCGTTTTGACGCTTTCAGTCGCCTTTTTGACGCTTTCAGTCGCCTTTTTGTCGCTTTCCTGTGCGACGGCAGCAAAGGACGCGCTGAGTTGACAGTTGACAGTTGAAGACAAGGCGTGAGTTTGTCTTCCTCAGCCGAATAAATCAAACTGGCAGAGCTTCTCAAGCGCGCTTTTCTCTCTCTCTCTCTCTCTCTCTCTCTCTTCAATTATAACGTACGAGTAAATGAAAGGACTTCAATTGCAGTTGTGCACTCGTGGCAATGCAGTCCCAGCCATAATAATGCAAAACCCGTGACTGCAAATTGTTGCGTGCCTGCAATCGTTCTTCGTGCCAGAGTAAGCAAAGTGATACGAAGAATCCACTTGAAATCCAGTCAAAATACCTTTCAAGCCGCGTTAGCAGTACCTAAAACTGTCCTTCTGAGCGAAGATGATGAGGAATTTGCAACGATTTCTCATGATTTACACAGCGTTCTTGGTGAATCTCGCGTGTTTTTACAAATTTAATCGCGTCATATTTCACATTTCACATTGAAAAATATTTTAAGTAGAAAAACGAAATGAGAAAATCATTGCAGGAAGTTTTAACCCTCCTTTGAAGGGAATTTTTAATAATTTCTAGGAAAAATAAAACCACCAACACACAAGAAAAATGCAAACTATATAATTTCGGAGCCATTAAAATGAATGAGAAGCGGAAGATGGCGCGAATTCCAGAGGCGCAGCAGCGGACAGAAGAGCAGATCTTCGATCCTCCAGGTTCAGCCGACGACGGAGAGGGAGAGGGAGAGGGAGAGGGAGAGGGAGACGGAGAGGGAGGGGGAGGGGGAGAGGGAGACGGAGACGCAGAGGGAGACGGAGAGGGAGACGGAGCCGGAGCGATTATGTTGAGAGTGATTTTGGTGTTTCGTTGCTCGTCATTATGACGGTGACGGCGACGGTGACGGTGACGCGGCTGACGAGGATGCGTCAGCACGTCGTCGGCGGGTTTATCTCGGATGTTATTAACTCCGAATTCCGAAATAAGCAGCCAAAGAATGGGAAACAATAAAAAAGCAGTTAAAACGAGGCGAGCAAAAATACACGCGAGGTGCAGCTCACCTCATTATAGCGGCGCGTTGAAACAACAAGCTACAGCAGTTGCAATACAACGACGAAGTATTTGGAAAAGAAAGAAAGTCCAGCTGCAACAGGCGTCCCGTCCGCGAGTCCTGCTCATCTCGCGCAAGAATCTCTCTCGTCCTCAAGGCGTCGCATGAAGTCTTCGGCTACGCGAGGCTGCTGGTGTCAGTGAATGCGTGCAGCGTTGGACTCCACGAACGTCTGCATTTAAGTCGCGTAACTCGTACTCCGGCTGAAGTCTCGAGGGAACGAAATCGCAGGAGGAGAAGAACAAACAAGCGACAAAAGCAAACAGAAATAAAAAAACACGCGCGCCCAACAAAGTTCAGCGAGATACACTTGAAATTCTTTGATTTCTCCACGTCTTGCACGCGCTTTGGTTCGCTTGCAGTCCGCTTCGTCCGCCGCATTCCCGGCCAACTCGGCGTGCACTTCTTTGACCGGCGTGGCCGCCCGCCGTCTCGCCCGCCCGCCGTCTCGCCCGTCCGCCGTCTTGCCGGCCGCTTCGTCTTGCGCTTCGTCTTGCGCTTCGTCTTGCGCTTCGTCTTGCGCTTCGTCTTGAGCTTCGTCCTGCTGTCGGCGAGTTGTGGCGGCACTTTAAGCCGCTTTCAGCGACTTGTTGCTACCATATTCGGCAGACGGCAGGCGGCAGGCGGCGGGCGGCAGGCGGCAGGCGGCGGGTGGCAAGCGGCAAGCGGCTGGCGGCAGGCGGCGGGCGGCAGACTCGTCGAAATACGCACGCGCGCTGCACACTCGCGGCGCAGGACTGCGTTTTTCCCATTGCAATCTCGACGCGCACTTCGCGCGATCTTGATTAGTGCGTCGATTTTAGAGGAATTAAAGCTTCGCCGGGATTTTTCCAAGCCGCACGAGTGTGTATAGCAGCGAGGCGGGGCATCGGCCTCCCCGGCCAACAACACGGAGGGCCTGCCGACGCGGCACCACCAAGCAACTCCGAACACTTTTATGCCTCATAAATTCCCAGATCTCGAGGGGAAAAGTCGACGCAAGGATGAACGAATGGGGAAAATTAAAAAGCCACAGCAAGGCAAAAAAAAGGAATCATAAAGCGTCGCTCATCTCGCCGCCGCACGTCTCGCCGCAGATCCAGCCAACGGGCAATAAACGCCAACAGCCTGGCTAACAACACTGAATTCACTACCAACAAAAAAGAAACACTTTTTCCCTCATTGATTTACTCGAGCCTGTAAATAAACAAAAAAAGGAAAAACCCAAATGAAAGGAAAGAAATGAAGTGAAGAACGCACGGCAACGCTACGAAGATCACAGGAAATTCGACGTTTTTGATCTCATTCGTTTACGCTTTGATGAATTCGCTTTGATCTCGGGCAGCCAACATGTTGCACGACTGCAGGAGGCCATAAAAACTCAAAACTACCAGAACTCCGAAGGAACTCAGCGTTTCAGACAGCGAGGAGGAGGCTAAAAATACCGATGATCACTCGGCGGCTTTTCATCGCTGCAAAATGAGGGGGGAAAATTACAGTGAACTTGGTAAATAAATAGATAGATAAAACGCTGGAAAAGGGAGTTCAAAGAGATTTCAGGAATTTTAAGAAAAACTCCAAAAAAAAAGAAATAATAACAAACTAATGATGCGCTCGAGGCGAGTTAAATCCTCGTTTAACTCGAGTTGTGGAGATTTCGAGAGGCGGATCGAGATCGAGATCGGTTCCCCTCAGTCGAGACGAGAGGCGAGATCGATACAAGCTTCTTCTCGTCTCGAATTTGAGGCGAGAACAATCGAGAACAAGATCGAGAACAAGATTGAGATCGCCTAAATCTAGGAAAATCTCGCTCGTGCGCCCCACTAACAACAACAGCAACAATAGCAACAATAGCAACAATAGCAACAACAACAACAACAACACCAACAACAACGCCAACAACAACAACAACACCACCAACAACAAGGTCGTTGTATTCATCGAGGTGGAGGCGTCGTTTTCCAATAAACTTCGATCCCGAAAACCAAATGAATTTCCATCCATAAATCTAAATAAAAATTTCAATAATTCGCTCTTGTTTTCGCTGCGTCTGCTTCTTGTGTAAACTTTCGGCCTACAAGTGCAAAACTGGCGATCACGTAACTTCTAAGAACGATTTTGATTGCTTTGACGGATTTCATCATAATTTTAATGTCTCGAGTTGTATCTTTACGGCCGATCTTTTTGGCACATCGACGCCGTGCCGCGGCGGTCTGCGAAGCGGCTGGACCGGCGTGGAGGACGAGGTCGTCAGGCGAGCGAGCACTCAGTCGGACTCTTCGTCAGTCGAGCGTGAACGACCGGCGCGGCCTGAGGAGGAAGTGAATGGAGGTAAGTGACGAAATATGAGAGGAAAGAAAGCGGTTTCGAGATGTGAACCTCAGCGAAGGTTCGTTGGTTGCTTATTAGCTGAGATCTTAGCCGAGATCTTAGCCGAGATCTTAGCCGAGATCTTAGCCGAGATCTTGGCCGAGAATGCGAGCCGTCATTTCATGTGGCGGCTGGTAGAGAGTTCGCGAAAACAGCAACAACCGAGGCAACGGGAAGAGCAACGAGGTCCTTCTGAGAGTCCACAAGGAAGAGACGAAAAGCAACTCGGCGAAGATGATTGGGATTCATTAAAAACTCATGACGAAGCGGACTCCATTCCCCCCCAGACTCCATTAAAGTTAATCTTTAGTGCCTCACTAATAATTAATTTCAGTCTTTCCACTTTCAGAGTTTTTAGCTAGCTAACTGTGACCGCGCTGTGACCGCGCTGTGATCGCGCTGTGACTCACCTGCTGCTCTGCGTCCAGCTGGTTGTCGTGGCCCGCCAGATTCGGCATGGCCGTCATATTGTAACCGAGTCCCTGGCACTCCACGGCCGCAATCCTCTGGCACTGTAATCCGTTCACGGTCTGGCCAATCGTTGCAGTCACTTGAAGTGACAGAAGCCACAGCATTACGGGCCGCACCATCTTCTGCCTCTTCGAACGCGGTCACTCTACTCTCGACTGCTGTGTTTGCCGGACTTCAACTGGTAATCCGTTTATTATCCTTGGCGACTCTGGTGATCCGGCGACTGCGTATATAAAGTTCCGCTGGTTGTTGTACGACTCACGCGAAACTTCACTTTCAACTAACTTTGCGTTACAGTACGGAATTCAAAGGCGCAAAACTCTTTCAATGTATTATTTCGTTAAGGTTTCACCCAACCAAGCGGTTGTTGCATCTTCTCTCACCACCAGAACGACGTCAGAAGATGGTTGCTTAATTTGCTCACTGAACAATCCGTGGCGTAGGCAGGCGGGCGAAAATATCTCTACGAGTATCTTTTATCCGACGTTGGACGAACTGCTGCGCGCACCATGCGTCGCGGTCTCGAACTGTGCCAGGAGTCGCAACAACACGCCAGTTTTGAGTGTCGCTTGGTGGTTGCGAGCGCTGGTTCGATGGACGAACGAACGGTTCGAGTTGCCGGTTGCCGGTTGCCGGTTGCAGCGGCGAGCTCGTGTGCCGCCGAAGGGTCGGTCAGCACCGACTGGTGGCGTACGTCAGCCACGAAGCAGCGAAGTGTGTAGATATCTCGCTGTGTGAGAGTGGCTTTTGAATTCGATTGCAGACGAGGAACTTGTGGTCGCGTACAAGTGTCTTCTAGGTATGACAATCGCGCGAAAATTAGACACGCATGATATTCGGCATACGATGCGACGTGATGGCCTCCTTGTAATAGAATCGCAGATATCAACGTGGAGGACGTGGTTGCCGTGTAGATGCGATTCGAGATGGGACGAGTGCATGCAGTGCAATCGCGGTTGCGCGTATGGTTCGCGTTCTTGTCTCGAATTCGAGGCGAGAATCCAGCTCGAAATGTCTCCCTCCAGTCGAGCGCGACCGATTAAGCGGAACTTCGTCTCGCTTCTAATTCGTCACGAGATTCCAGCTCCAGACAACGTCAAGTCTTGCGAAAAGCGGTGCGAAGAGATCACAGATATTAAAGCGCCGACATGAACTTTATACGAACGATCAACATAATATCGCCGCCATGAAAAGTTTCCCCATTTTTACTAAACTCCTCATTAAGTCGACACAGCAATTAATCCCCTCCGATTGCTCCGCACCCGCTCGGCGTGACTTCTTCCGCAGCCCCTCCGCAAGATCCGCCCTGGGTGAGGCTTCTTCTGAATTGAGAGACCAGACCGAAAACGTCACGGAACGTACGGCAATCGCGGAGTTATGAAGGCACCGCATGAAGAATTGGCGTTAAGTCGCTTGAGCGACTCGTAATTCCGTTGCAGCGCATTTCGCTTTATTCACAATTCTCGCAAATGGCTAATAAAGCGTGGAGCGGACGGATGATCCGCCGCGGCTGCACCATGCGCACCCAGCGCTCACTCCCAGCTGCTCCGTCGGCAGCGCCCTCGGCCTGCATTTCGGTCGAAGTCGAACTCCAGCGAAGGCAGGCGCAGGCAGGCAGGCGCAGGCAGGCGACTGGCAGGCGGGCAGGCGACCGGCAGGCGGGCAGGCGGCTGTCAGGCGCTCCAGCCCTTTCCCAGCGATGTTGTCTGCCGCCCCAGTGTTGCTTCACGGCTGCGCACTGAGAAATTATCGTTTCACCGGCGGCCACGCAGCGGAATCCCAGTGAAAAATGAAGCAAGTGCTCGCGCGGCAGGCAAGCGGAAGGGGAAGGACGAATCCAAGTATACCAAATTACAGAAATCATCCTCCACAGATGAGGTGGAGAAGGACTGAAGTGATTGTGGGGGGGAGAGAGCGTGGAGGGAGGAGGGAGAGCCAGTCTGACTGGGAACGCTTGCAAGGTACGAGCGCAGTAAATTTCGAGCGTAGCGAATTCGGTGCACTGGCCACCGCTGCACTGGGTACCGATATCGGCACCATCTTGACTCCGGCAGCCGAGAGATAGACAGCCAGCTAGTCAGCCAGCCAGCCAGCCAGCCAGCCAACCAGCCAGCCAGCCAGCCAGCCAGCCAGCCAGCCAGCCAGTCGATCGGTCGTTGGGTGAGTGTGTTCGAAGCCGGCAATAAAATGAGAGACGCGCAGAAGAAAAAACTTCAGAGAGTGCCTGCCGTCCGCTTGCTGGACCACGACGACGTGCGAGCGGGGTGACGGGGTGCCCCGTCCATGCAGACCCTGACTGCTGCCAGAAATGTACGTATTTTCGGTGGAAAACGTTTTAATATCGACGCGCATTTGCTTGGCTGGGCGTCTGATTGCTGGAATGCATGACCGACCGCTGGCTGGACGGACGCATTGCCGGCAGCCAAGGTGACCAGCTGCGGTTAGGGTACTGAATTTGAACTCACTTCTTTAAATGTTAGTTGGGCATTTCAGGATTTCAGTGTGTCTCTTGGTAACCCTGGAGCAATGAAATCCACCCGAAAAACCATTCGCATTCTCCTCGCCAATTCGGCATTCATGTGCGGCGGATTGTTGTTGTCGTGTCGTGTCGTGTCGGCGGCAATTGTTGTTGCCTTTATCCTCGTCATCTTAATCATTATTACGATCGTCATTGTCGTCGTCCGTCATCTTCATCGACATCGCATCGTAATCTTCGAAGTGGTGGCGGCGGTGGTGACGGTGGCGGCGGCGGTGACGGTGGCGGCGGCTTGAGCTGGTTGCGGTTGGCAGATGCTTTTGTATGGCTTTCAGTAGGCCAGCCGACAACTTTGTTGAGCGCGGTCTTCTCTGGTCCTCCCGGCACGCCGACAGCCACCGCCGTCTCGCGCCGCACAACCAGCCGTCCGCGTGATTCACGGCTGGCCGTCTGTCCGGGCGGCATTTTTGCTTTATAATTATTATTAAATTGTATTTAATACGTGTGTGTAAAAAGTGGTCTTCGGCGTCGTCGCTGTCGTCGCTGTCGTTGCTGTTGTTGCTGCTGTTGTTGCTGTTGCTGTTGCTGTTGCTTCTGCTGGCTGCCTTGGAAGGGTGCGATGAAAGCGTAAAACGAATTGGGCGCGTTTAATGATGGTCGGCAACCGCCGGCCGATGAAGAAAATAAAGTTGAACGACAAAAACACACACGACGCGCGTGTAAAAACCCACGAATTCGACGGACGTTGGGCGCTGCGATTTCAATTCCTTCTAATTCACAATTAGGCGCTGCAAGTCTCGTCGAGGAAGTCGGTCAACATGAGCGGACGGTTGGCCGAAGTTCGTGGAATCCCTTCGCAAATTTTGCAATTGAAGGAGTATTTTTTACTCCTTCCCGAAATGAAGCCCCCGAGTCCCCGAGTCGCCGAGTCCCCGAGTCCCCGAGTCGCCGAGTCCCCGAGTCGCCGAGTCCCCGAGTCCCCGAGTCCCCGAGTCCCCGAGTCGCCGAGTCACCGAGTCGCCGAGTCCCGGAGTCGCCGAGTCCCCGAGTCGCCGAGTCGCCGAGTCCCCGAGTCGCCGAGTCCCCGAGTCGCCGAGTCGCCGAGTCCCCGAGTCGCCGAGTCCCCGAGTCGCCGAGTCGCCGAGTCCCCGAGTCGCTGAGTCCGCGAGTCACCGACTCCCCGAGTCGACCTGACCGTCCGGCGCCACTGCAAAAGATTGCAATCTCTGCCCGCGGCTTGCTTGTGTTCAGTCACTTCAATTCACGACGCAAAAAGCAATTGTTTGGCTCGTTTCTGCGTTCTCCCCGCATTCGCGAATCCCCTCGCAGGCAACCGGAAATCAAAGGCAACATCAAAGCGAGTCGCCGCCGCCAATCCAACGGATCAGCGCGTTGCTTGCCGCTGCACTTCGTCCTCCTGCCACTTCGTCTCTCTCCCGCTCTCACCCGCTCTCTCGCTGTCTCTCTCGCGATGGCCCGCTGGCCGCTTTTCGCACTGCGACTCGCATCGACCGACTTGGATCGACCGAACTCACCGCGAGCTACCTGACGGCTCGGGAGAGAGACGCGCACGGCCGCGCGGCACCTCGAGTGTCGTCCACTCCGAAGGCACTCACGGCTGCCCATCTAAATATTTGTAATTATTATTTGAAGTGAATATTAATGCATGCGGGATCCCTTGAGTCGGTCGTCGGTCCCTCTTGCAGGCGCGCTGCCGCCGATTGGCGAATCCAGCGCAGCCAACAGTTCGGATGCGCTTAGAATGCGCATTTCAAATGCATTTCATGTCATGTCTGCAGCACACGGGGCAACCAGGAAAGCGGGTACCGCCGCGTAGGCCAGGTGAAATCGGGTCTGACTAGCGGGCGAACTGAAGGGACTCGAATTAGAAGTCCCTTCGCGGTTGTCTGATTATGTAATCGAAATCAGAGTTGCGTTTGCGTTTACAAACTGCTAAGAACGCAATAACTGAGTGGATTCAGCGGATTCCGACCGACTAAACAGTCCCCGTCTTGGTTTCCACATCGTCGAGGTCGTAATTGAGGCGAGAAGAAGTGGAAAACTCCACATAAATTAATGATGCACGAAATCGCCGCTCGCTTCAAGCTGGAATACGAATAACGAATACGTTGCGTTGCGGTGTTTAAAGCCCGAGGAATCACGTGAAGTCCGTCTGCAGCGGACCACCTGGCTGAACCAACTCGTGGGGCGGTGGGAGGGTGGTGGGGGTGGAGGGGCAGGAAAGGAAGCGTTTAACAACCTCATAAAAGTCCGAAGTGCGGGAAAAAGTTGAAGGAGAATCGCAAGTACAGATAAAAAGGCAGGGAATGCAGCGCCACAAGACAGATTATCAATCTCGCTTTGAACCGGCCGACCAGAAAACTCGCCCTCTCTCCCCCTCTCTCTCCTCTCTCTCTCTCTCTCTAGAACAGCCGGCAGCAATAAAAGAAGCTCAAAGTTAAAAAAATATAGACATTGCAATGCATGATTGAAGCATTTATTGCAGTGGAAAGAAGGAGGAAAAGCAGGAGGGGAGAGCACATCAAAGAACTGCTGTCACCGCGAGAACTCACAAGAGATACGGAAACCCGACCAACCGAGCGGCGAGCGAGTGACTTGACTCGGGATGAAGCTGAAGAAATGCAAAGAAGTTTGAACGCACGAGGTCGGTGGTCGGTGGTCGGTGGTCGGCGGTCGGTGGTCGGTGGTCGGCGGTCGGTGGTCGGCGGTCGGCGGTCGCCGGTCGGCGGTCGGTGATCGGCGGTCGGTGATCGGCGGTCGGTGGTCGGCGGTCGGTGGTCGGCGGTCGGTGGTCGGCGGTCGGTGGTCGGCGGTCGGTGTTTCCCTCCTGACAGAGAGAGAGAGAGAGAGAGAGAGAGAGAGAGAGAGAGAGAGAGAGAGACAGACAGAGAGAAATAGAGTGAGAGAGGAGAGAGGGAAAGGCGAACACCACCAGTTTGAGCGGATGTTCGAGAACAACGCGCAGAGACGAATGAATGAGAATGACAAATGATACGTCGGACAAGCAGAGAATTCAGACGAGATCAAACAATTGGCGGCATTCATTTGGCGAACAAGCAATCACGAAAATAGTTTAACAGGCTTCGAAGGAACGCCAACTCGCGCGACACACGAGAGACTAGAGATTTTCACGGAACCCTAATAAGAAATGAAAGTTAAAGTGTAGAACTTGCAGGTTGCAGGTTGCAGGTTCCACACATGGAACGCTTCGACGGCAATGAGGCGTCCAAACAGGAAGATGACCTCCTGCCCCTCCCGACCCGCCTGCCCGGTTGACTCGCCGGCAACCAACGAGAACGTTGTCGGCCTCACTGAAGCCCCAGCAATGCACACTCGGTGTGAGAGTGAGAGCGCGCGTCCCTCGCCGCCGCGCACGCACAAGCGGCAGAAACGGAGAGAAATTGCGACCGGCCGAGAATCTTACACGCGGCGGCAGCAGCAGAAGTTAATCCCGTCGAATGACACGAAATACGTGTGCAACCGTCCGCCGAACAGTCGTTCATTCATGCGTCCATTCACTCGCTCGCTCACTCGCTCGCTCACTCAGTCATTCATTCATTCATTCATTCATTCATTCATTCACGGGCTTACTAGGGTTACACAAAGCGCAGCGAGCGCCAAGTACGACTCTCGCGCTCCCCTCCGCCGCGGGAGAGCGTAAGGTTACCACGTGCATCTGCTGCGCGCCGGCTTTAGGTTTTCCTTTGTTCTCGCTACGACTCGGGTTATCAAACGATTTTAATCCTCAGCCGCCAGCGCGTTGGCGGACCGACAGAAAGGCAACTGCGTGGCACTCGTGTTGGGCTTTCTCTCTCTCTCTCTCTCTCTCTCTCTCTCTCTCTGTCTCTCTCGGCGCAGTTGAATGGAACTCACAAAGCCAACATTTAATGCGTCCACAGCAGCTCCGAAAGTCCTACGGATTCCTCTTCGGAAATCCTTGAAGCGTGAAATCGCAGCTAGTGTGCGAAAAACTCCCGAGATCCCGAAAGATTTCCCAAACTGATGAAATGATACTTGAATAATTGCTTCTCCTCGGTAGCCCCGGTGTGATGGATGACACGTCTGTGGAGGTCCTTGAATGCTTCAATGGATCTCCGTGAGGGCCAACAATCACAGTTTTCGAGAGTGCGTCGAGGACTCGAGCTCATCTCGGATTATCTGGGTGACGAGAAAACAGGAGGTCGAAGTTGTAGTTCGAGATTCCGATATCGAGAGTGAAGTGCATTCTTCGTCTTGCAGGGATGACGTTTCGGTTTTTTGAAACGAATTTCCATCCTTCCTCGTTGTTTTCCGGTTTCCAGACAAACCGGTTTCGTGCATTTTTGCGTGCCCGTGAAACTTCTGCGATTCTCACTGCAGTTACGAGGATTTAGCTGAAACTCAAAAAACTCTGAATTGAGGAACAAAAAACTGTGAACATCGCTCAGAAATTCCTAAGAGGGAGAGAGAGAGAGAGAGAGGGAGGGAGAGAGAGAGAGAGAGAGGGAGGGAGAGAGAGAGAGAGGGAGAGAGAGAGAGAAAAGCCGAGGCCTCTTTTTCTGTTGTTGTCTCCCCAGCGAACCACAAGGGAAGCAGCGAACTGGAAGATTCGCATTTTCGAACGCAATCAACTTTAAGAGGCCCAGATAAGGACTGAATGTGAAGCCGACTCCGTCCACACTCACACACTCCTGACCGCATTCGTGCCGACAGACGGCAGACAGACCGACGGCAGACAGACAGACGGACGGACGGACGGACGGAGAGACAGACCGACACACGCACGCATGAACAGGCAGACGGAGTGCAAGCGAGTCCCACATGCAGGCCAACGACGTGCAGGACATCCAACAAGCGACCAACGACCAACGACCAACATGGACAGCCGACCGATGCCGGGGTGCATCAGACTCGGAGCGAGTTTAAAATTAAAACTGACTTTAATAATCAGAAGCACAAAAACGGGCCGAGAATAGCGAGTAAAAAGCGAAGACGGGGCGAAGCGGTCGGTGTGGCGCTCGAAGACCAAACGAGCGGCACCGATGTGAAGTTAGAAACCGATTCGCAGCAACCGATTCGCCGCATTTTTTGCGGCAAAGCGTATTTTTATTCAAAATATGAACACACACTGGATCAAATGGTTTTTATCTATGGGTTTTATCTGATCTTTCCACCACTAGTGGATACCAGTGCTTGTCAAACACAAAATCAAATAAAACAACGAACAGCTTTGAGAGCAGAGAAGCTTTCTGTTTTAGGCAGAAATTTTAGCAGAATTAGCAGCCCGAAATGAAATAAATTTAAGTTATTTTTAACCTTTTATTTTATTTTTAAATTTTAAAGTTTTTTAAAGTTAATTTCTAATTTGTAACATTGTTACTTGTTTAAAAAGAAATCATTAAACAAATCTTAAAATGAACTGTAAATTATCTCATTGTAAAGATGAAATATACATTTAAAATTTTTGGTGAGAACTTTTCAGTTTTTAAATTTTGCATTTTTACTTAATATTTTTCTTTATTAATTTTTATATTATAACGTAGTATTTTATAGTTAAAATTCATTGTTACTAAATCAGTATTATAATTATATACTTCAGTAAATCAGTATTATATAAAACACTTCATATTTTTCTTTATTAATTTTTATATTATAACGTAATATTTTATAGTTAAAATTCATTGTTACTAAATCAGTATTATAATTATATCTTTTTAATAGTGTACCTTACATCTCATTTATTTATTCTAAAAGAAGTCAGCATATATTTTGTAAACATAAGCAATTACATATAAATGAACATAAAGTGCATCTTGTCAGTAGCTTTCTTATGTAAATAAATAATTGGTTCTACTATTATCATAGCTTCTAAAAAATTCATATGCCGTTTTTAGATATCTAACATGTGTGACTGACACCTTATTTTTACCAATAAAATTTAAAATTATTTTTAACCCGTTTGATTTGTAACAAAGCTACTTGTTTGTTTAAAAAGAAATCAGAATAAAAAATTTTAATATCAACTGTAAATTATTTTATTGTAAAGGAAATAGACATTCAGAAAGTTTAGTGAGGAGAATGAAGAAAACCATATTCACTGCGAGGAGGTCATCATAGCCGAGAAGGTGGAGTTATGGTTTGGGGAGCCATATCGTATTATGGAGCTATTGATTTGGAGTTTAAATGAATAAAATGACTGCTAACTCCTACAAAGCAATCCTCCAAACAGCTTTCGCTTCCAAACGATACATACTGCAAGGATTGTAAAAAGTTGCATTAGCGAGCAACACGTTACCTTGCTTAATATATTGGAAAACGTGTGGGGGTGGTTATCGACAAAATTGTACGAGTCTGGTCGCCAATTTGATGACCGATAATCATTGATTACTGCGCTGTAGTAATGGCGCTGTATGTTCCGGTATAAAATTTTATCTTAATATCTCACACGGTTTATGAAATATTCAGATTATAACATTTTTTGAAACGGGGTGCCTTTATATTCAGTATGTAAAGTAGGCGTGGCTGTTTACCGATCTTACCATTTTCAATCCCAAACAGCCCTACATAACAAAGAATATTTGTGCCAAATTTTATCGCGGTATCTCTTTTCGTTCTCCCGTAATCGTGATTTCAACAGACAGACAGACGGACAGACAGGGCTTTATCGATTCAGGAGGTGACGCTGAGCAAGAAAATTCCTTAAATAAAAATTAATGTAAAAAAATGGTTTACACTGCTTTATTTCCTTGTTTTGGCTTTAAACACAATGTGCCCCTATTCAAGTGTTGGAAAAGTAGCTCACATTTTCCCATGAAATTTAAAAAATATCACCTATTTAAACTAACGAGGCCTTTCCAGGGTTTATTTTTTCACAGTAGGCTTTATAATTGTTCTATCTTTAAGGAAATGCTCAATATAATATATTCCATGAATTTTATTCAGCGCATGTAGCTTAAATTAATTGCTAAAATGATGCCCCTATTCAAGTGACGCGCAGTGTATATATATCTCCAACAAATGGCTCTACTAAAATCTTTGTTAGTAATGCCTCAAACCGAAGTTTAATATTGTGTAAAGATTATTCAGTGCTTTCATAACTATTTTGTTTTTTATTTTTCATCTACTACACTCCCACACCTTTTTCAAATGCATATTTCTCAAATCTCAACAAACGGATTTTAATGATATATACCTCATTTTATTGCTGGAACTATCTACTTTCATGTGAGGTATGTCCGGTTACGTCTTATTGATATTTGTGGCCTGTGGGCGTGTTTGACTGATACCTTATTTTTCACCTACTACACTCCCACACCTTTTTCAAATGCATATTTCTCAAATCTCAACAAACGGATTTTAATGATATATACCTAATTTTGTTTCTGGAACTATCTACTTTCATGTGAGGTATGTCCGGTTACGTCTTATTGATATTTGTGGCCTGTGGGCGTGTTTGACTGATACCTTATTTTTCACCTACTACACTCCCACACCTTTTTCAAATGCATATTTCTCAAATCTCAACAAACGGATTTTAATGATATATACCTAATTTTATTTCTGGAACTATCTACTTTCATGTGAGGTATGTCCGGTTACGTCTTATTGATATTTGTGGCCTGTGGGCGTGTTTGACTGATACCTTATTTTTCACCTACTACACTCCCACACCTTTTTCAAATGCATATTTCTCAAATCTCAACAAACGGATTTTAATGATATATACCTCATTTTATTGCTGGAACTATCTACTTTCATGTGAGGTATGTCCGGTTACGTCTTATTGATATTTGTGGCCTGTGGGCGTGTTTGACTGATACCTTATTTTTCACCTACTACACTCCCACACCTTTTTCAAATGCATATTTCTCAAATCTCAACAAACGGATTTTAATGATATATACCTAATTTTATTTCTGGAACTATCTACTTTCATGTGAGGTATGTCCGGTTACGTCTTATTGATATTTGTGGCCTGTGGGCGTGTTTGACTGATACCTTATTTTTCACCTACTACACTCCCACACCTTTTTCAAATGCATATTTCTCAAATCTCAACAAACGGATTTTAATGATATATACCTCATTTTATTTCTGGAACTATCTACTTTCATGTGAGGTATGTCCGGTTACGTCTTATTGATATTTGTGGCCTGTGGGCGTGTTTGACTGATACCTTATTTTTCACCTACTACACTCCCACACCTTTTTCAAATGCATATTTCTCAAATCTCAACAAACGGATTTTAATGATATATACCTAATTTTATTTCTGGAACTATCTACTTTCATGTGAGGTATGTCCGGTTACGTCTTATTGATATTTGTGGCCTGTGGGCGTGTTTGACTGATACCTTATTTTTCACCTACTACACTCCCACACCTTTTTCAAATGCATATTTCTCAAATCTCAACAAACGGATTTTAATGATATATACCTCATTTTATTTCTGGAACTATCTACTTTCATGTGAGGTATGTCCGGTTACGTCTTATTGATATTTGTGGCCTGTGGGCGTGTTTGACTGATACCTTATTTTTCACCTACTACACTCCCACACCTTTTTCAAATGCATATTTCTCAAATCTCAACAAACGGATTTTAATGATATATACCTAATTTTGTTTCTGGAACTATCTACTTTCATGTGAGGTATGTCCGGTTACGTCTTATTGATATTTGTGGCCTGTGGGCGTGTTTGACTGATACCTTATTTTTCACCTACTACACTCCCACACCTTTTTCAAATGCATATTTCTCAAATCTCAACAAACGGATTTTAATGATATATACCTAATTTTATTTCTGGAACTATCTACTTTCATGTGAGGTATGTCCGGTTACGTCTTATTGATATTTGTGGCCTGTGGGCGTGTTTGACTGATACCTTATTTTTCACCTACTACACTCCCACACCTTTTTCAAATGCATATTTCTCAAATCTCAACAAACGGATTTTAATGATATATACCTCATTTTATTGCTGGAACTATCTACTTTCATGTGAGGTATGTCCGGTTACGTCTTATTGATATTTGTGGCCTGTGGGCGTGTTTGACTGATACCTTATTTTTCACCTACTACACTCCCACACCTTTTTCAAATGCATATTTCTCAAATCTCAACAAACGGATTTTAATGATATATACCTAATTTTATTTCTGGAACTATCTACTTTCATGTGAGGTATGTCCGGTTACGTCTTATTGATATTTGTGGCCTGTGGGCGTGTTTGACTGATACCTTATTTTTCACCTACTACACTCCCACACCTTTTTCAAATGCATATTTCTCAAATCTCAACAAACGGATTTTAATGATATATACCTAATTTTATTGCTGGAACTATCTACTTTCATGTGAGGTATGTCCGGTTACGTCTTATTGATATTTGTGGCCTGTGGGCGTGTTTGACTGATACCTTATTTTTCACCTACTACACTCCCACACCTTTTTCAAATGCATATTTCTCAAATCTCAACAAACGGATTTTAATGATATATACCTAATTTTATTGCTGGAACTATCTACTTTCATGTGAGGTATGTCCGGTTACGTCTTATTGATATTTGTGGCCTGTGGGCGTGTTTGACTGATACCTTATTTTTCACCTACTACACTCCCACACCTTTTTCAAATGCATATTTCTCAAATCTCAACAAACGGATTTTAATGATATATACCTCATTTTATTGCTGGAACTATCTACTTTCATGTGAGGTATGTCCGGTTACGTCTTATTGATATTTGTGGCCTGTGGGCGTGTTTGACTGATACCTTATTTTTCACCTACTACACTCCCACACCTTTTTCAAATGCATATTTCTCAAATCTCAACAAACGGATTTTAATGATATATACCTAATTTTATTTCTGGAACTATCTACTTTCATGTGAGGTATGTCCGGTTACGTCTTATTGATATTTGTGGCCTGTGGGCGTGTTTGACTGATACCTTATTTTTCACCTACTACACTCCCACACCTTTTTCAAATGCATATTTCTCAAATCTCAACAAACGGATTTTAATGATATATACCTCATTTTATTTCTGGAACTATCTACTTTCATGTGAGGTATGTCCGGTTACGTCTTATTGATATTTGTGGCCTGTGGGCGTGTTTGACTGATACCTTATTTTTCACCTACTACACTCCCACACCTTTTTCAAATGCATATTTCTCAAATCTCAACAAACGGATTTTAATGATATATACCTAATTTTATTTCTGGAACTATCTACTTTCATGTGAGGTATGTCCGGTTACGTCTTATTGATATTTGTGGCCTGTGGGCGTGTTTGACTGATACCTTATTTTTCACCTACTACACTCCCACACCTTTTTCAAATGCATATTTCTCAAATCTCAACAAACGGATTTTAATGATATATACCTAATTTTATTTCTGGAACTATCTACTTTCATGTGAGGTATGTTCGGTTACGTCTTATTGATATTTGTGGCCTGTGGGCGTGTTTGACTGATACCTTATTTTTCACCTACTACACTCCCACACCTTTTTCAAATGCATATTTCTCAAATCTCAACAAACGGATTTTAATGATATATACCTCATTTTATTGCTGGAACTATCTACTTTCATGTGAGGTATGTCCGGTTACGTCTTATTGATATTTGTGGCCTGTGGGCGTGTTTGACTGATACCTTATTTTTCACCTACTACACTCCCACACCTTTTTCAAATGCATATTTCTCAAATCTCAACAAACGGATTTTAATGATATATACCTAATTTTGTTTCTGGAACTATCTACTTTCATGTGAGGTATGTCCGGTTACGTCTTATTGATATTTGTGGCCTGTGGGCGTGTTTGACTGATACCTTATTTTTCACCTACTACACTCCCACACCTTTTTCAAATGCATATTTCTCAAATCTCAACAAACGGATTTTAATGATATATACCTCATTTTATTGCTGGAACTATCTACTTTCATGTGAGGTATGTCCGGTTACGTCTTATTGATATTTGTGGCCTGTGGGCGTGTTTGACTGATACCTTATTTTTCACCTACTACACTCCCACACCTTTTTCAAATGCATATTTCTCAAATCTCAACAAACGGATTTTAATGATATATACCTAATTTTATTTCTGGAACTATCTACTTTCATGTGAGGTATGTCCGGTTACGTCTTATTGATATTTGTGGCCTGTGGGCGTGTTTGACTGATACCTTATTTTTCACCTACTACACTCCCACACCTTTTTCAAATGCATATTTCTCAAATCTCAACAAACGGATTTTAATGATATATACCTCATTTTATTGCTGGAACTATCTACTTTCATGTGAGGTATGTCCGGTTACGTCTTATTGATATTTGTGGCCTGTGGGCGTGTTTGACTGATACCTTATTTTTCACCTACTACACTCCCACACCTTTTTCAAATGCATATTTCTCAAATCTCAACAAACGGATTTTAATGATATATACCTCATTTTATTGCTGGAACTATCTACTTTCATGTGAGGTATGTCCGGTTACGTCTTATTGATATTTGTGGCCTGTGGGCGTGTTTGACTGATACCTTATTTTTCACCTACTACACTCCCACACCTTTTTCAAATGCATATTTCTCAAATCTCAACAAACGGATTTTAATGATATATACCTAATTTTATTTCTGGAACTATCTACTTTCATGTGAGGTATGTCCGGTTACGTCTTATTGATATTTGTGGCCTGTGGGCGTGTTTGACTGATACCTTATTTTTCACCTACTACACTCCCACACCTTTTTCAAATGCATATTTCTCAAATCTCAACAAACGGATTTTAATGATATATACCTCATTTTATTGCTGGAACTATCTACTTTCATGTGAGGTATGTCCGGTTACGTCTTATTGATATTTGTGGCCTGTGGGCGTGTTTGACTGATACCTTATTTTTCACCTACTACACTCCCACACCTTTTTCAAATGCATATTTCTCAAATCTCAACAAACGGATTTTAATGATATATACCTCATTTTATTGCTGGAACTATCTACTTTCATGTGAGGTATGTCCGGTTACGTCTTATTGATATTTGTGGCCTGTGGGCGTGTTTGACTGATACCTTATTTTTCACCTACTACACTCCCACACCTTTTTCAAATGCATATTTCTCAAATCTCAACAAACGGATTTTAATGATATATACCTCATTTTATTGCTGGAACTATCTACTTTCATGTGAGGTATGTCCGGTTACGTCTTATTGATATTTGTGGCCTGTGGGCGTGTTTGACTGATACCTTATTTTTCACCTACTACACTCCCACACCTTTTTCAAATGCATATTTCTCAAATCTCAACAAACGGATTTTAATGATATATACCTCATTTTATTGCTGGAACTATCTACTTTCATGTGAGGTATGTCCGGTTACGTCTTATTGATATTTGTGGCCTGTGGGCGTGTTTGACTGATACCTTATTTTTCACCTACTACACTCCCACACCTTTTTCAAATGCATATTTCTCAAATCTCAACAAACGGATTTTAATGATATATACCTAATTTTATTTCTGGAACTATCTACTTTCATGTGAGGTATGTCCGGTTACGTCTTATTGATATTTGTGGCCTGTGGGCGTGTTTGACTGATACCTTATTTTTCACCTACTACACTCCCACACCTTTTTCAAATGCATATTTCTCAAATCTCAACAAACGGATTTTAATGATATATACCTCATTTTATTTCTGGAACTATCTACTTTCATGTGAGGTATGTCCGGTTACGTCTTATTGATATTTGTGGCCTGTGGGCGTGTTTGACTGATACCTTATTTTTCACCTACTACACTCCCACACCTTTTTCAAATGCATATTTCTCAAATCTCAACAAACGGATTTTAATGATATATACCTAATTTTATTTCTGGAACTATCTACTTTCATGTGAGGTATGTCCGGTTACGTCTTATTGATATTTGTGGCCTGTGGGCGTGTTTGACTGATACCTTATTTTTCACCTACTACACTCCCACACCTTTTTCAAATACATATTTCTCAAATCTCAACAAACGGATTTTAATGATATATACCTAATTTTATTTCTGGAACTATCTACTTTCATGTGAGGTATGTCCGGTTACGTCTTATTGATATTTGTGGCCTGTGGGCGTGTTTGACTGATACCTTATTTTTCACCTACTACACTCCCACACCTTTTTCAAATGCATATTTCTCAAATCTCAACAAACGGATTTTAATGATATATACCTAATTTTATTTCTGGAACTATCTACTTTCATGTGAGGTATGTCCGGTTACGTCTTATTGATATTTGTGGCCTGTGGGCGTGTTTGACTGATACCTTATTTTTCACCTACTACACTCCCACACCTTTTTCAAATGCATATTTCTCAAATCTCAACAAACGGATTTTAATGATATATACCTCATTTTATTGCTGGAACTATCTACTTTCATGTGAGGTATGTCCGGTTACGTCTTATTGATATTTGTGGCCTGTGGGCGTGTTTGACTGATACCTTATTTTTCACCTACTACACTGCCACACCTTTTTCAAATGCATATTTCTCAAATCTCAACAAACGGATTTTAATCATATATACCTCATTTTATTGCTGGAACTATCTACTTTCATGTGAGGTATGTCCGGTTACGTCTTATTGATATTTGTGGCCTGTGGGCGTGTTTGACTGATACCTTATTTTTCACCTACTACACTGCCACACCTTTTTCAAATGCATATTTCTCAAATCTCAACAAACGGATTTTAATCATATATACCTCATTTTATTGCTGGAACTATCTACTTTCATGTGAGGTATGTCCGGTTACGTCTTATTGATATTTGTGGCCTGTGGGCGTGTTTGACTGATACCTTATTTTTCACCTACTACACTCCCACACCTTTTTCAAATGCATATTTCTCAAATCTCAACAAACGGATTTTAATGATATATACCTCATTTTATTTCTGGAACTATCTACTTTCACGTGAGGTATGTCCGGTTACGTCTTATTGATATTTGTGGCCTGTGGGCGTGTTTGACTGATACCTTATTTTTCACCTACTACACTCCCACACCTTTTTCAAATGCTTATTTCTCAAATCTCAACAAACGGATTTTAATGATATATACCTAATTTTGTTTCTGGAACTATCTACTTTCACGTGAGGTATGTCCGGTTACGTCTTATTGATATTTGTGGCCTGTGAGCGTGTTTGACTAGCACCAAATAAGCTCGCATTTTGGTACTAACATTCAAGTGCATATTGCACAAATTTCGAAGCACAGTTGGTTATACATATTTATTTAGGATGTTGCTAGGACCCCACTGAGTACTTGTGGGTTATCCTGTTGCGTTTTAATTGGTATGTATCTACTGTAATTCTGCTTTTCGCAGTATATGTATATAAAAAAAGGATATTATGTTCGTGCCTAAAAGTATGCCACAAAAATTTTTTCGCGGCGAAGTGTTGTGATTGGTTAGCATCGGTTGCTGCGAATCGGTTTCTAACTTCACGGCAGTACGAGCGGCGTGTGTGAGGAGCGAGCGGGTTGGAGGCCGGCTTTTGTGACCACATTCAACGGACCGCATGAACACACAACAACAACACCACCACCACCACCACCACCACCACCAACAACAACAACAGCAGCAACAACAACAGCAACAACAACAACAGCAACAACAACAACAACAACAACAGCAACATGCAAGCAATGGCAAGAGCAAATAAGCGAGAAACACCAAGTCAATTAATTAGTAGATGGAGTCAAGATTAACGCGCCGTATTAACTAAGTGACGGAGAGGAAGGATTCGCCCGAGAGAAGCCGCCAACAATTGCAGGCGCGCAGATAGCCGGGGCGACCCATCAATATGCGGCGGCATCGAGAAGCCCGCGCGGCTCCTTTGACTCGCGGCTCCGTCCATCGCGGCTTGCGGCTCCGTACTTGCGGCGAGAGCACTTTCTGGTCCGCAGCCATTAAATGATAACATTAGAGCGACGTTAACAGCGGGCCGGCGGTCGAACGCATCTGGACGGATGATACGCGGATGCCTCACTTTGCGCGCTGGATGACCGGAATGGTCGGAGTGGCGGAGTGAACGTGATGCTGATGCCGATGCCGAGGTGAGGTGAGGATTCAAGTGGACGAAGGGTGTCCTCAGTTTTCAGTTGTGCGTCGAAATGTTGATGAGTAAAAATTCGGAGACAAAAAAAAAGAAAAGAAAAACAATTGAAATAATTGAAAATTGTTTACTTGTTGGCCGAAATGTTGGGGTTCTCGTTAGTTTGATGGATTGGAATCGCGATTTGAACGCGCGAAAATCAGGTTGGATTTGCAGATCAGGTAGCAGACTTCCGTCGAGAGTGTAGTGGATTTTTTAAGAAGGCCTAATTAAAGTCCGCGGCATCCCAGTCCTTAATAACCGGCAATCTCAGCCTCAGACGAACGTTGTCGAGTGCGAAACCAGCGTCATTAACTCGCGATCTCTGTTCGCTTCGTTTCGCGCGTAATGTGCGGCCGGAGAGCGCAATAATCGCCTCTCCACTCCGTCTGGCGTCGGCAGATGTTTGCCGAAGTCGTTCAAATTCATCCCGACCACATTAAGACGGAAAGTCAAACGCACGCCGCCGACATCAGCGTCCGCACGCTCACGGTTGGCAAAGAGATGACGGACGGTGGCGGACGGCGGACGGCGGGCGGCGGACGCATCGAACGCATCAGCTCGACGGCTACAGTTGAACTTCCAGCCAAACTTCGAGCCAAATTACAGTCAAGAGTGAGGAGCAAATGATTTCCTGGAACCGAGCTGAGTTGCGCCTGCGTAAAAACGTAAATTACAGTCTTGCATATTCGTCTGCTGGCGAACGGAGAAGACAGACGGACAGACGGACGGACAGACGGACGGACAGACGGACGGACAGACGGACAGACGAACGGTCGGATATTTAGGCGGGGAAACAAGAGGACTCGCGAACGGACCAACAAACTTCGGCTGGTAAGGGGAGGGCGAGGGACTGCGAGGGATGGACGACAGACGGATGGACCGGGCGAACGTTCAGTTAAAAAACTAACGATGGCTTAACCCTTCAAGGACGAGGAGCACAAGAGCATTGTAACGCCTCTGGATGACTTTGAAATGTTTCCTCAAATGCGACTCCGCAGACCCACCGCGCCAGCTGCGGGTTAAGAATGCGAAAACCATTTTTGCTTGCAGTGTGAACGGCTTTGGATGCCCATTTTAATGCGCGTATCTTGCGTTTTATCTTCGGTTGCGTCGCCTTTTAAAGTGCAACTTTTCGTGCATCTCGGCCAAATATCACTTTTTTTCGTTTTGCATTCGTTTCGGCAAAATTTGTTCGGTGTGGAGCTGACGGAGGCCGAGGACGGAATTTCATTCCTCCTGCTCTGCGTCGAGGTTCGCCGAGGATTTCCAATCTCTTCTGTTCACGCTGGCGATGCTCGCATTTCCCCGAATTCCGTCGGAGGGCGTGACCGTCTCGAGTCCAGGGTGTCGATAATTACGGGGAGTTTATGTCTGAGTTTTCGTTGTGTCGAGGAGCTCGGCTTCACTGTGATTTCGACGAGCAACTCAAGTCTCGATTCTCGTTCAGATCACACCTGCTGACGAACGGTAATCACGGCAATATCGCGCCCACCAGAGAAATGCGTGCCCGAGGAAGACTCTCACTAAAAGACTCACTAAAAGACTCACTAAAAGACTCACTAAAAAGCCGTCCGTCCCATCGCTTGATGAGCCACTTCGCTTAATTTCAAGCCGATTTGGTTTTCCTTTCGTCGCCACTTTCGATTTTATCGCGACTTCTCGAATAATCGCTGAGCTCATCAGGAGCGCAGTGCGCGCGACTGTTGTCGCAGCTAATTAATTGCGAGTTCCTCGATTTGATGCAGCAGTCGCAGTCGCAGTCAACTTGCTGTCACGTCGGGCCCGCCGGCCAGAGAGAGAGAGAGAGAGAGAGAGAGAGAAAAGTCCATCGTAAATTGAAAGACGAGCGAAGAGGACGCGGGAAAATGGTAGCAATAAAAGCGTCAACCGACAATCGTCAGAAGAGCGGCGCGATGAAAGTCGTCGCAACGACGAGGCCGTGCGATGCGATGCGATGCGTCCGTCAATTGATGCGTACGAGGAGCGAGCTGAGTATCTTTGCGATACATTTGCATTTATTGAACGAAAGTCAATTGTAATTAAAACGAGCAGATAAGTTAATCGCACGCCGCCGCTTTTATCTCGAGTGTCGTTCGTTGGTCGTTCGTTGGTCGTTCACCGCAGCGACGCGGCAACACGTTGCGGAGCCGCACCGCCGCGCACTTTGAGGCCGCGTCAGCCGTAGCTTGCGACGGATGACTCCGTGAGCTTCTCCAAATTAATTGCTGTCTCGTTCAAGTGTTTTTATTGCAAAACTACTTTGCAAGAAATCCTTTTCATTAATCTGATTAACGTAGCCTACGTCTGCACTCCGTCGTTATCCAAAATAATCACGTAGTTTCACATAATTTCAATGGATTTTTGTGCAAATCCCGGAACCGTACAAGAAAACGAACAAAATATTTCGATATTTCGCTTCTTTTGCATAATTTACTTACTTGAAAATAAGGAAAAAGCAGACCGAAACCCATTAAGAGGAGCAAACTTTGATGGAATTTTGATTATTTTCCCAATAATAAAGACCCATAAAAATGCTTGAGAAGCACTGCAAATGCAAGCGTGAGAAGCACTGCAAATGCAAGCGTGAGAAGCACTGCAAATGCAATCGCTTGTGTAAACGTCTGCAGTTCGTTTGAAATGCTCTGAAAAGAGAACCGTGGTTCCCGCACAGAATAATACAGCGCTCACCATCCTGAACACAAACCTGAGGTGAGTAAGGTCGCCATTAGGATTTGTGTTGCCTGAGAGCGAAGAACAAAATTTGCAGAATTTTGCGCAGTCATTTTGCGCAAGGTTACCAAATCATATTTTCCGATTCACCCATCTTGTACACAAAATTCCGCAAATTTATAATATAATTCCCCTCAAAAATTATAAATAAATGAATTAAAAACAGGAAAACGTATATTTATAGTGTTATTTTATTCAAAAAGTCATATGTATTAAAAACAAAATAGCAAAATTAATCCCACCGAGTCTGTGGATTGGCGGTTTCTTCAAGTGTTTTCATTTCAATTCACTTGAGAAAAAGCCTCTCTACAGATGCGGTAGAACGACGCAACGTAAAGATATATTTAACTAATTTAGTCAATAATGTAATTAGGAACAACACAAAACCAATAAGTATTTCTCACAGTCCTTAATAAAATTAAAGGAATTAATGAATGTCGTTGCCGACGCCAGGTTTTACTGCATTGATGTCGACATCTCCGTCGCCACCAGTGTCACCGCTGCCTCAATGCACAACCACCATTATTAATTAATTCCTTATTAGCTTAATTCTTATATAGCTGTTTCACTGATCGCTTCTGCAAAATACAAAATTTGAGAACAAGTGAGTCCTCAAATTATAAAATTAAAGACATTAATGAAAAACCCCACACGACTTAAAAATATCCATTTGAATTTCGAATCTCAACTAAAGTGGCAACATTAGTCGGAGTACAAAAGGCCTTTTTGTTTGCTTTCAGAGAGAATTTCTCATTCAACATGGGCTTTCGTGAAAACGAAATATATATTTTTTATAATTCTCGTTAATGCTGATCGAAATTGGCACAATATTTCAGTATATTCAAAATCTAAGAAACTCTCACAACATATTAAAAATATCACGAAATTCTCAAAACCTACAAACACTTCGCAGATAATTTATTAATCATGCAAGTGATATTTTCTCATCGAAATGGCAACTATGTATACACAGGACAGCCAACAGAGAGCAGGGAAAAATTAAATGTAAAAGAGTCTCAATCAGTGTGACCATGAAGACCCCTAAAATATATTCAAGCACGATAATGTAATATTTATCTCTTACTTTCAAAATTTTATATTCCCGTTTTTATTCTAATTATTAATCACATCAAAATGCTAATACAAATCCACAAATGAAATTATGCATTAATAAACAGACAATTTCTGTAAAATAAATGGCTTACAATAGATAAATTTGGAGATTTTACATTGACATTAGTTTTTTATCAATTTCCGAGTTATCAGTTTAAAAAATAAACCCGTAGGCTTCCACTTCGTGTCTACATCGAATAAATTATGTGCTGTAGCAGGGAAAATTAACATTCATTTGGTTAAATCTAAAAACTAAACACCATTGTATTTTTTAACTTTAATAAAAATTAACCCATGTCCAAATTTAACGTTTTTGAATGTTGGATAAATGAAGATTATGAAAGAATGAAAATAATTAAATTCAAATAATTTTGTAGACAATCTATAACTAAAATTTTAATTTAAAATTAATTGGTTATCGAAGTGCAACATTCTAAAGGACGAAATAATCTTTATTTTACAAATACTTCGCTTTTAAATGCGAATTAAATGCTGTCAAAAGCTTTACATACGTTAGTAAAAAATCATCAAACTCAAAAAGTTTGCGGGCTAGCTTTGCGAGAAAAGCTCTTTATTTTTAGTACTAATATTGGATTTTTTACGTATTAAATCTTCTATAGAAAACTATTATACACTAACAACTTTTAGGAATTTTCAAGCTGGAATTCATGTTTATAAATAATAATAATATTAATAATTGTATTTAGCATATAAATACATATTAGCACTGCTTTTATATCGAAAGTTTTCTCGACATAATATTAAAATTTACATTTGGTATTAGTACAAAAAAAGTCGTAAAATATACGAACTACAGTACGAGTTAGCAACGCTGAAAAAATTTATATTTTGTGTTTCTTGCAAGTTTGAAATAATTGTTGCTTAGAAGTGGCGAAATCCTCTATTTGCAAGCAAAAGTAATTCGGTTTCTTTGAAGTGAAAGCTCTGTGTTCAGATGGGAAATTAAATTTGGTTAATTCGCATACACTTTGTGTGAGTTCAGCAAACTTGCGAGCTCACATCACATACAAGGAATAGACGGACATTTGAAAGTTTCGCTTCTCTTTATCTGTGGCTCTGGTCACACTGGTCGCAATTCTCGAACCACGGAAGAAAATCGGTCAAGGAGTGTTGATGAGGGCTTCACGTTCTTGGATGAATATTTTAGCCATTAATTAAGACATCAATAAAAAAAATTGTTGGCAAATTTTGCATTTTAAGTGATAAACTACAAGGCGACAGTTTTTTTGTAAGTACAGGGCTGATGAAACAACTCAAGGGGAAAAGTGGATTTTTATCTGGGAGTGTTTTCATGTGAGCACTTTGAATAAATAAAAAAATATGACATCGCACAAAATTACTGAGCTTCTTTTGTGCATGTAAAAAAATTTCTTATTTTGAGTTTCCTGGAATTCTGAACCTAACCTTAGTTTTTTCCCGTCTGTTAATGAGTGAGTGAGTGAGAGAGAGAGACAGCTTGACAACGCAAAAAAATCAACTCTAAAAAATTTGCTTAGATTGCGAAAATATTCTTCCATCCACATTTAATGCTGATTTTTCTGCCCAGGCTTTGATTTCTCCGACCTTGACTTGCTTCGCCCAGCTTCACGCCCACACGCCACGTCGCTCGTCATGGTGAAGAAGAAACGTCAAGCCGAGCCGCATGGCGCCGATTCCTCCAGCGACTCCTCCGAGGAGAAGGCGTCGAAAAGCCCCACCGCCGCCGTCGGAGCGTGTCAGCACGTCAAGAAGTCCGTCGACACCGGCAGGCTGCGCAAGCTGCTCAAGACTAGCGGCATCGCGCGGGATTGTTCCCAGTGCTTGAAGGCCGCTTGTGGCAGTGCGACCCCTGCCGTGCCTCCTGACGAAGCCTTCGAGTACGACAACACTTTGTGGCTGTGTCTCAAGTGCGGCTCGCAGTTGTGCGGACGCTCGAAGAACCAACACGCGCTCCAGCATTTCAAGGTGAGCCACCACTTGCTTGTCCTTTCGCTGGAATGCTTTAGCCGCGTCTCCTATCCCACCAGACTCCGCACTCCGATTCACATGCACTCACAATGAACACGCGCTCCTATGAAATCTGGTGCTACGACTGCGACAAAGAAGTCACTGCCAGCTTCCGCAAGAACCTGCTCGAATGCTTGGACATCGTTAAGAAGACTCAACAGAACTCTGTTCCGGAAGCCGTCCAAGTCAAAGACGTCGAGAATAAAATTCTATCAACTTTATCGACCTTGCGTCCCTTGCTACCGACCGACAGCGAAAGTAAGGCGTTGCCGTTGCCGCCACCACCACCGCCACCGATACCGGGAATGGCTAAACGCGTCAGCGCTGTCGCGTTGCCTATGTTCTCGTTCAAGCCGTCGGCACCTCCTGGTACCCAACAGAAATCAGCCGACCTGGATCCTAAAACTTTGGAATCGCTGCCGCGCGTGCGTGGCTTAACTAATCTGGGCAATACGTGCTTCTTCAATGCAGTCCTGCAGTGCTTGGCGCAGACGCCCTACTTGCTGGAGGTACTAAAGGAATCCTCCGAGCCAGGCGAGGAGTAAGTTGGTTTCTTGATGGCTTCAGATTTCGGTTACTCAAGGCCTCGCGTGGTTGCAGATTCATATTGCCAGGTGGCACTTTTAAATTTAAGGACGACAGGAACGTTGATCTACCCATGATTAAAGGCCGCTTGTCTTCGTGGGGACCATTGACGGCTTCGCTAGCTCAGTCCCTCGAAGAGCTGCAGGCGGGAGGCGCCGTCTTTACACCCAGCCGCCTCTTTGATAAACTCTGTGTCAGATGTCCTCAATTTCGTGGTGGCGATCAACACGATTCCCACGAGCTGTTGCGTCATCTTCTCGAAAGCGTTAGGTAAGCATATGGCACCACATGCAGTCAGTAACTTATTAATTGCTTCATCCGGAACCATAGATCTGACGATCTTAAGCGTTATCAGCGCGTCATTCTTGACAACCTTGGCTACAAGGATCAGGATATCAGCACAGTAGGCGAGGACATGCGCCAGAAATGCAAAATTTACGGCAATCAGGCTGCCGACCGCATCCTGCGGCCTGAGCAAGTGTTTCGCGGATTCCTCGTCTCGACCCTCACCTGCCAAGATTGCTTCCACGTATCCTCGAGGCACGAGTACTTCCTCGATTTGTCTCTGCCCGTGAGTGTGGAGAGTCCTCGGCCACCACAACGACATCGCACAAGTCCCGAAAACCCTTTCATCTTCTTCAACTCCGAATTTGTGGGGCCTGCCAAATCTCCGGTGAAGAAGGAGAAGGAGAAGGAAAAGGACCGCAAAACTAAACGCGCTCACAAGAATTACAATGCCAAAATCAAACAGCAACTTATGATGGGTGATGATGCAGCCGCTGATTCTAAAAAAGACGCCGGTGACCCAGCAGTGTCTGGTGTGGTTTTCGGTTGCCCAACTCGGATGGAGGCGTACGCTTCTTCGTCCTCGTCCGCTGAGCACTCGGAGGCCGACGTAGAGGACAATTTGATCGACGACACGGCCACTACAAGTGGCGTCGGCACATCGCGCACATCCGCATTCGACACCAATGGCAACGACAAGCTGTTGAATCCTGCGACCAATGTAGAAAAGCGCGATGACTCGCCAGAGAACATGAACAAGGATTCGATGGATGATGACGATGAAAACGGTAAGTAGACGCGTGGCATTCACATCAGCTGTCATGCTAACCTGGTTGAAAATCTTCGTGCTTTTAGACTCTGGCATCGCTACCAGCCCAGCAAATGCGGGCAGCTTGCCATCCTCGGAAACCAACGGTGGAGCCAGTAGCGATGCGTCCAAATCCACATCAGCCAACAACAGCGTTCTGTCGGTCGGACTCAGTGAGAAAGGCGCTATTCTGGTGCGCCAACTCTCGCACGGTGACACGCCTTCGCAGCTCAACGGCGTGTCGAAGGATCAACCCGACGACAGCACTCAGCTGTCGACTCAACTCGCCAAGCTCCATCTCGGCGAACACCAAGCGGAAGCCAAAAAGTCTAGTCGCGTGCGAACCCAAAGCTACTCGGACTGGAGCAACACAATTGCGCCGCGTTACCAGTGCGAGGACGGCGAGTGCTCCATCCAGTCGTGCTTGAACAACTTCACGGCCGTCGAACTGATGACCGGAAACAACAAAGTTGGCTGCGATAACTGCACGCGACGCCTCAACGGCAGCGATCCCAAGGCCAAGACAGTCAACACCAACGCAACGAAACAATTCTTAATCTCTAGTCCCCCCGCGGTACTCATCCTGCACTTGAAGCGCTTTCAGCTGGGCCCGCGCTGCATCTTCCGCAAGCTGACGCGACAGGTCAGCTTCCAGATGGTGCTGGACATCGCGCCATTCTGCGGCTCGAAGGTCAAGAATCTGCCCAACATAGACCGCAAGCAGAAGAAGTTGCTGTACGCGTTGTACGGCGTAGTGGAGCACTCGGGCGGCATGTACGGCGGCCACTACACCGCCTACGTGAAGGTGCGTCCGAACTTGGCGGCTGACGACAAGCGCTGGAAGTTCATACCGCAGGGCACCAAGTCGGAGCTTGATCAGGCTGACGAGCAGCGCGAGAAGCTCGAGGAGCTACTGGCCAAGGAGAAAGCGCGAGAGCTGCGCATGAAGGCGGCCGCCGACGACAGCGATGATTTCACCAGCAGCAATAGCAGCACCTCCGGGGAGGCAGAAGGCTCGGACGTTGCGTCCGGTTCGCCGGCGGGCGCAGTGGGCGGAGACGAGGAGGCCAAACACGTGCAGGTGCCGTTGGGCAAGTGGTACTACGTGTCGGACTCACGCGTGCAGGAAGTCGGCGAAGAAGTGGTGCTGAGAGCGCAGGCCTACCTGCTCTTCTACGAGCGCATCTATTAAAAGACATTAAAAATTGAAACCATGCAAAACAAGCGAGGATCATGCATGTTTAGAGTGGCGGACAAGGACGAGTCCACTCCGCAGATCCGCGAAATGCATTTTAAAACGAAAACCACTTGACACTGATGACCTTTCCTCCAGATTGTGTTTCACATGATGTGTTTTTAGCATTAAATTATATTTGTTGTCGCTCGCAAACAATTCAAACGTTGAGATCGAGATTTGTTAGAATTTTACAATTGATATGCCCAAGTTAATGTTTGCTTGTACCACAAGCTGGCTTCGAGTGTTGTGAACAGCTTTTACTAATAGAACATTTAATCGATCGAGTTAGTGCGTATTAAGAAACCAGAAGCCAGGTGGTGCACGATGCAATCGGCCCGCCGCCTGCCGCTGCGAAGTGCAGCTGATTAGTTTCGGAAGCAGACCCGGCTGTATCGACTCTGCACTTGCTTGTGCTGCGAACCAACGAAACATATTTAAATCTGTTTTTATGCATCGATTGACTGCTGGCTTTAAGTTCCGCTGCTTATGTGTGCGTGCAAACGGAGACACATCTTCCAACTCTGTATAAATTACATTTATAAACTACTAGTTTAACTGTTTGTCGCACTCAACTACAAGTCGCAGGAAGAACGAGTGCGTTCCAACAATTTTTGTATTAAATTGGAGAGGAAATATGTGAGAATTTACTTTATTATAGAAGCAAATATACAAAAATAAACGATTGAAAAAATTAATCGAGCCATGTTTTCTTAGAGACAAGTGTTCTCTAGTTCTGTTTAAATATTAGCGAGTTCTTTTATTATTTTCGATGACCATCTTTTAATTACGAATATAAATTAGAAGATCTTCAAGTGGAAAAACATGAATTATCATGTGAGTTTTCGTGAGTGAACTGAAGCAGATTCGTGGGCGACTCTCAGCGGCAGTTGCGACGCTTGGTGGTTAACGCTTGCGCACTTTTTTACAGGTGCCTCCACAACGCCGTGATCACACTCTGGGTGAGGAAAAATGCGCCTGCGTCCGAGTAGACGCCAATTTTTGCATTTCGCTCACGCTGGTTGTTCTTGTGGTTCTCGCTCAGCTTCTTGCTGCAGTTCTGGTCGCCGTTTTCCGTTTTGTCATTATTCGCAGGTTCACGTTCTCGATCAGGTTCACGTTCGACCAGCTTCTCCGCTCTCGATCAGGTTTACGATTCTCTTTGCGATCTCTATTCACGAAAATGTCTAATCACTCACTGTAAAAATCGACTCACTGTAAAAATCGCATTAATTTCGGCGCGGACAACTCAAATCCACACACCTGCGCGGAGAAACATAATTTCAAACTGCTGAAAAAAATCGCAGTCGGCTTCGGAAAAAGTCGAATGAAGTTCATTGACTTTTGTTTTTTTCTTTGCCATCATTTCATTTTCAGCTTCCGCTCGAAACGGAAGGAAGTAAATCTTGCAAAATATTAAAGAATTGTTTAAAGAATTTCACCGAAAATATTGCTGTAAATTCCGCAGCAGTTAGTTTCGTGTTGGTTGAAGGATCAGGAGGTCATTTTATTTACCAAATCGAAAAAAAGGTTGTTGAAGAAGTGCGTGGAGAAGTTGGTCGATTGGCTGCGCGAATTATTGAAGCCCCAGCATCGCGGGGAATTTTTTTCAAGGTTAGCCGTTGTTTGTTATTTTTTTTTCGTTGCGTTGCCTAGGCAACCGCGTTGCCAACCGCGTATCAGACTGCGCACACGCAATACCCGGCTCGCACCATGAGCAAGCGCTCGCACGACGCGTGCTGCTTCGATAGTGACGATGATGAACCTGCTGCGCTGCGAAAGGAATTGATCGAGGTCTTGAACAGCGTGGAGAGGACCCGGCAAAAGCTTGAGCCGCGCGCTGTTGGAAACCACGACATTGATAATCAATTTAATTCAGCTTTATCGAACGCGAGCCTCTTGCTGGACGAGCAGAGCGCGTTGCCGCTGGCGCCATTGCCGCACCTACCGCCCTTACTTCCGATACCGGAAATGGCTAAGAGCGTCGGTGCGGGCGCGTTTGCCGCGCCGAATGAGCCGCTGGCATCTTTGGCGGAGCAATTAATGTTGGCTACCATGGATCTCCAAGCAGCGAAATTGTTGCCGCACGCGCGCGGCTTAACCAATATGGGGAACACGTGCTTCCTCAACGTAGTGCTGCAGTGCTTGGCGCAGACGCCCCACTTGTTGGAGCTACTCAAGGAGTCCTCCGAGCCAGGCGACGGGTAAGTTGATTTCTTGGTCGCCTTAGTTTGCGGGTAGTCAAGGCCTGCCGTGGTTGCAGGTTCACGTTGTCTGATGGCATTTCGAGCCTTGGGGACGACAAGGGCGCCTCTGCACCCACGTTCGAAGGCGTATTGTCTTCGTGGGGACCGCTGACGCTTTCGCTGATTGACACTCTGGAAAAGTTGCAGCCCGGGGGTACCATCTTCACTCCCACTCAGCTCTTTCGGGAACTCTGCACCAAATGTCCTCAATTCCGCGGTGGCGCCCAACAGGATTCCCACGAGCTGTTGCGTCGTTTGCTCAAAAGCGTCGGGTATGCGCCCCACAATAAATACGAAATATAACTCACTAACTGCTTCGTTCCCCTCCACAGACCCGATGGTGTCAAGTGTTATGATCCTTTCTTTCAGGATATTTTCGACTACAACGATCAGGATTTCGGCAATCTGGTTGCGGAGCGCTTTCTGCGACCCGAGCAGGTGTTCCGCGGAATCTTTGTCTCGATCCTCACTTGCCAAGATTGCCATCACGCGTCCTCGAAGTACGAGGACTTCCTCGATCTCTCACTCCCCGTAAGCTGCGTGGCTCCTCAGCCAGCACGAAGGCTGAGGAGCCACGCAAAGGACGAGAGCGCGCCTTTTGCCTTTGCCGCCACCAGCTTCAACGGGCCCATCAAAGCTCCGCCGAAGACGCAGAATAGCGCTTACGTTGCCAGAATGAAAGAGGCTCTTCAGCTCTGTAATGTTACACCCGTTGATTGGAAAAGAGGCGGCGGTAACGCTGCCACCGCTGTCGAGGTTTTCGGTGGTAAAACTCAGTTTGGGGCGTTCGCTTCCTCGTCCTCGCTTTCTAAACACGCAAAGGTGGACGTGAACATGATTGACGGCACGGTCACGGACGGCGGAGACGGCACTTCGCGCGCTTACAATTGCGGCGTCAATGGCAACAACGAGTTGCCGCTGCTGTATCCTGCGGCCAATCCAGAGAAACAGAATGGCTCAGCCGAAGACCTGGACATGCTTTCGCTCTACGATGACGGCGTAGACAACGGTAAGTAGCTGCTGCTCCTTCTGCCACGCTATTCATCATGCTGACTGCGTTGAAATATTTGATGCTTTCAGGTGTCGGCACCGCTATCAGGCCAGCAGATGCCGGCAGCTCCTTGCCGCCTTCGCGAACCAACGGCGAAGGCAAAAGCGATGACTATAAATTAGCGGCATTATATGACGACATCCCGCCGTTCGAGCTCCATGAGGACGCCCTCCCGGCGCACCAGCTTCCACACGATGACGCGTTTGCGCACTTCAACGGCGCATTGAAAGAGAAGATCGACAGCACCGATCTGGCGGCTAAATTCGCGAAGCTCCAAATCTGGGAACAGGAAGAGTTATCCGTGGAGTTGTGCTTGAAAAACTTCACCGCCGTCGAACTGATGACCGGAAACAACAAAGTTGGCTGCGTGAACTGCACGCGGCGCCTTAATGGCGGCGACCGCACCGCTAAGACCGTCAACACCAATACCACGAAGCAGTTATTGGTCTCGAGCGCTCCCGCGGTGCTCATCTTGCACTTGAATCGCTTCCACCAGAGCCCGTTCTACATCGTCCGCAAGACGGAGTGCCATGTCAGCTTCAAGCTGGTGATGGACATCGCGCCCTTCTGCGACCCGAGGAACTGCCGTCCAACATCGCCGTCCCACATCGGCGGCAAGCAGCAGAAGTTGCTGTACGCATTGTACGGCGTGGTGGAGCACTTGGGCGGCATGTATGGCGGCCACTACACGGCCTTCGTAAAGATTCGCCCCAGGATGGCGGCTGACGACAAGCGCTGGAAGTTCGTATCCCACTGCACCACGTCGGAGCTGGATCAGGCTGACGAGCAGCGCGCGAAGCTACTGGCCATGGGGAAAGCGCGAGAGCTGCGCATGAAGGCGGCCGCCGACTACAGCGGTGACTTCAGCGGTGACTTCAGCAGCAGCACCTTCGGGGAGGCAGAAGGCTCGGGCGCTGCGTCCGGTTCGCCGGCGGGCGCAGTGGGCGGAGACGAGGAGGCCAAACACGTGCAGGTGCCGTCGGGCAAGTGGTACTACGTGTCGGACTCACGCGTGCAGAGAGTCAGCGAAGCAGTGGTGCTGAGAGCGCAGGCCTACCTGCTCTTCTACGAGCGCATCTATTAAAAGACATTAAAAATTGAAACCATGCGAGGATCACGCGTGTTTGGAGTGGCGGGAGGACGAGTCCACTCCGCAGATCCGTGGGTTGCATTTTAAAGCGAAAACCACTTGATACTGATGAATTTTCTTCCAGATTACTATAACACAATCTGGACACACGACGTGTTCGGGCTTTAAATTATATTTGTTGTCTGTGCCACCAATGCAAACGTTGAGATCGAGATTTGCACCAAATGTTTGCCTGGACGTGGCTTCGAGTGGCAGCTTTCTGTGCATGCAGACGGAGACACATCTTGCAACTCTGATATTTATGAACTTTACTTTACTTTTCAACTGCTCGTCGTACACAACTAGAAGTCGCCAGGAAGAACGACTTCCTTCCAACAATATTTGTATTAAATTTCAGTGGAAATATGCATGTGAATTTTATAATTATAGAAAGGCTATCGCCAAAATATACGTTTGAAAATCTTAAGCGAGCCATGTTTTCTTGGCTCTGAAGTTCTGTTGAAATATTTGCGAACTCTTTTACTGTTTTAAATCTGTTGTAAAATACGAATACTCTTCGATTCGATATTTCCTTTGAATATTTTAGCTCCGTTTCGATGACCATCTTCTACTTACAGAATATAAAGTAGAAGATCTGTTCGAGTGCAAATCATCACGTGAGTTTTCGTGAGTGAATTTTAGCAGATTCGTGGATGATTCAGCGGTAGTCGCGACGCTTGCAAACGTTTTACAACGTTTCCGTTGAGAACGTTTTACAACGTTTGATGCGAATACAATGCAAGCTGAGCGCAGCGGAAAGGAAGCCGCGACTGCTATAAAAGCGGCAGCCGGCAGCGGGCAGTCATCAGTTCAGAATCGCTTGCCGGTTGCAGCGTGCAGACGCAGCAACAGTGGAGCGGCCGCCAGGAGATAAGAGAAGCCAGGAAAACGAGCGAATTAGTAAGAGTAAAAGCTGGCAACTCGTCATGCCAAGCAGTGAGATAAGATTATCGGCGGCTGATATTCAGGATGATTCAGAGGCCCTCGAGTGCGTGACTGGCTGTGATGCAGAGCTGGCGCGTTCCTCCGCCACCGAAGCAGGCAGGAATGAGTCCGTGAAGCGGCTTTGCACGGCCTTGGAACGGGCTAACAGAGCTCAGCGACAGCTGGAGTCGGCTATGGAGAAGCTGGTGAAGCAAATGCATGCTTGCGAGCGACACCGCGATCGCACAGCTGACAATAGGAAACGTGAGTCTGGAGTGAGTAAATCACGCCGGGATGATGCGAGGTCGAGATCCAAATCGAGCTCAAGTAGCGAACGCAATCGATCGCCTTCAGTGTGCGTTATTGCGAAATCACATCACAGAAGACGACATCATGGAGATCGCTCACGTTCTAGATCTCGCTCACGTTCTAGATCTCGCACGCGTTCACGATCACGCTCACAATCACGTTCACGATCACGTTCTCGTGGACACTCAAGGCATCGCCGTCTCACCAGACACCCTCGTGACAAACACAAGCAGTTATTGGGTTGTCCTGGCAGACTCTGGCGTAGTCATGGCGCGCTCCGAGGTGCTCAGTTTTTGAGAGCGCCTCCACAACGCCGTCGCTCGCGATCGCACTCTAGGGGACGGAAAATGCGTCTGCTGGAGAAAAAGAGAGCACACGACAAGAGAGGACATCAGTGCCACCGCTTTGGAGGCCATTTAACATCGCGCTCTCGCTCACGTTCGCGTGCACGCTCACGTGCTGGACAGGATTTCAACCTGCTGAAGGAAATCATAGCTGGCCTCGGAAGTAGCTGAATGAAATTTATTGCTTTTGAATTTATACAAGAGTATTTTCTTCACTTATTAATTAAATTTGTATAAATATTGAAATTGTAATTGCTATAGTTGGAGAAATATCAGTTCTCTAAAATATTGTATTTGAAAAAATGTACTCAAATAGTTAAATAAAAATTATGCCTGGTTAATTTGAAAACCTAATTTCGTTCGTTTTATTAAAGTATCATGGCAACGAGGGAAGCGGCCGCCCCCGCTGAACACCTCTCGCCCCAGTTCAGTCCAAGGGCCAGCTTATCAAATCTTAGAAATGCAATTGCCTGACTCGGTTAATTATATCATCGCATAAAAACTCAATCAAGTCCGAAGTCCCAGTCGAGTCATGCAGGCGCTGAGTTCAGCGACGTACGCAAGTAGCGGGACTTGTGGAGATCGCACACGAACTGGTAACTTCAAGTGAAAATTGTTTTAGAATTTATATTAATAAAATGATAAAGAAGCAGGAGTATTTATCCACTCATTCTCATTTTTAATGCGTTTTTAGTGAGGAAAGCAATGCAATCAGAAAGTTCGCGCCTCTCGCAGAGCTTTCTGATGAAGCCACTGCGCCCATTTAACTTGTTGAGAGCGAGAGCGAGAGCGAGAGCGAGAGCGCTAAGCTGCACTCGGTTCAGTGGAGTGAGGGTGGTGTTGGCTGTTTTAGTCGCAACAACGCTGTCCTCCGGAAGGGCGGCAATGTGTTGATGTCGTCCGCCTCTCGGGCGAAGTGCAATTAAAATTATTCAAGTTGGTCGGGAGTTGAATCGAGCGCAGCACGGTCCAGTGCAGGGGAACACGTCTACTTTTACACTCAGCGTTGCAATCTGTAACTGTTCAGGTATAAAATGTTCCGTTCTTACTGTACGAATATATTATGCATCACATTTTCCATTAGATTAGATGTACACCTTCAATGGAAAATCGAGTTATATAGGGAACTGTGGACCTCATGAGCAGGAGGCACAATGAATCAAATGTTCGTGGTGCGATATCTCCAAAATCATAAACACATTCATACATATATTAGAACTTCGCCACTTGACAACAATTATTTTTGAAGGAATAGGAATTTGGAGTTCAGCACATCAACTCCTGCAGGGGATTGGAATTCTTAAACGGCACCACTCTGGAAAGCCGAGTAAATCTGTTGAATACCTGGACCGAGGGAATCAGACTGGCTACTTCAGAGGAAGAATTACCACTAAAGCATCGGTAAAATAAGGATACACACCCCACATCCCGACGACATCCCAAGGTTTCAATAGAGCTGGATACCCTACTGTCCCTATAAGTTTTATCGCACGACCTTGCATACGGTCTACAAGCTGAAGATATGTTTTCGAAGCTCCCGACCATATATGCGAGCTGTACTCCATTTTCGGTGCCCAATTATATGCGGTTGGTGAGTACAAACATGCGCATAGACCGCCAAGAAATTCGCCCTCAAGCCACGCACATTTGTGGAATCTATGCGAAATTTTGTCATCGCCACCCACTGTAAAGTCAGCTGCACAAGCGGTCAAGCCTACACCGCAGGCAAAGCAAAACGCGACTAGACAAGCCTTTGTCTCGCTCCACGCTCCAGCCCACGGTGTTCTCACGGCCGCCTGCACACCTAACGGCTAACGGCTAACGGGACCAGGAAGAAGAAGAAGGAGGAGAGGAAAGAAACGAACTGCCGACCTTTACTGCGGAGAGCATAAATAAGCCCTTCGCTTGGTTCTCTGCATTCCGTTTGATTGAGTATTTGCGTTATTTGGTTTTGTTATTTGGTGCTTTTATTTTTGTGAATATTTATTGTATTGTGTGAGTGCTGAAGAGATGCAGCAAGAAATGGTTTGGAATTGAGAACAAAAGTGTAGCGAGAGGTGACTCCAATTTGATGAGAGATTCATTTCCTTCGGCAGTTCTAATTTACACGATTAAGATAATACGAAAATAAATAACTTTTTTACAAACTGCAATTACTTTTTGTTTATTTTTAATTTAAACCATTTAATACGTTCAAGTGTATTCAGAGAATAATAATTTCTCGACATTATCAACTCTATAATTTTCTATTTTAAATGAAGCCTAAAAGTGTGCAACAGTTTTTAATTCACAGTTTTCCCAGAGTCGAAATGTTGCCTGTAGTTTGGCAACATTTCTGCTAGCAACATTAAATTTCTCTATTCCGTTTTTAGAAGCACCAATTCCACTGCATACTTTTAGGCACTCTTTAAAAATTCCAAGTTTTTGATCGTTTTTTTTCTAGATAATTTGTTGCTAGCAACAAATAATTCTAGCAACAATGTTTCGTGAAAGCTGTTGTCGCTTGTGAAGCGTGTGGCCGGCAGCAGGGGAAGCGCAACGGCGAAATCACTGCGAATCGCAAGGCGAAGTTGTCTCGCCGAGTGGGTTGGGGAGCACAGATTCATTTCACTTTGCTGTCTCTCCTCCGTCGTCGTCCCGAAAGCACAGCAAGACGTGAATGATACGACGTGTGAGCTGGAGAGAGACATGAATTGTCCGGAAGCAGCAGCAGCAGCAGCAGCAGGGAAATAAATTACAATTAAGAAGTCATCAACTATTCACGCCGCCCGCTGAATGCGTACCTCGTGTCAGCTCGGCTCGGCTGAATGTGGCCGCGTAACGAGAACACAACATTTCGGCGTCCGTCATCTGTGACGCTGACGTGAATGTGAACGCAGAGAGACGCGCAGCAGCGTGGTGAAAACACTCGTTTATATGGAAATGACGAGGCGAACGACGCAGAGCGGGAGAGTTTAATAACTCCTCGGGCGTCCTCGTTCTCGCTACGCGCGCATTCGGCCACGAAGTGTGAATAGGAAAGCCGAACTCGGCCGCTCTCGCTTGAGCTCATCAGTGGAGTGGACACGAAAAACTGGTCGAACCACGCTTCAGCTTCATTGAAGTTTCTGCTGTTTTTTATTAAATTCACAAATTTAAAACGGACTAACGGTCCGTTTAACGGTCTAACAGTTCGCACACACACACACACACACAAGCACTCATTCGGTGCACACGAACGAATTCGTCGCTGTCACAACCTGAGCTGAGCAGGACGTGACTTCGTCTTGGCATCGTTTTCCCGGCTGTTTTCCTCAATGGATGTCCAGTTTTCTTGGCTGTCCAGTGGCATCGGCAGCTCCAGTAGATCGGACAGGTCTTGCAATCTTGGAATGAAGTGGAGAAATCCTCGAGAAAAACCGAGAAAGAGAGGGAAAGCACTGCGAGAGGAGAGCAAGAGCGGAAGAAAGGGAGTTTCCATTGCTGGCGTTTTTATTGGGGAGAAAACAATATTTGGATCTAATTTTTAGTTTATTAACGCAAATAAATAACTAAATTCGAGTTCTCTTTGTTAATATCGAATTTACTTGATGCTTCAACTCAACTGTGATGTGAAACTTCAATTTCTAAATATAAAAACTAAAAAAAAAACTATTCTAAATATAAAAACTACTCAAAATATATTTTTAAAGCAGTCAATGACTTCTCTTTCACGTTTGTTGCGTTTTCTTCGGGAATTTTTGCCACTTCCGATGGGAAATCTCGATGAGGCGTGTAAATTTGACAGTTTACGAGGGTGAATAAATTCGGCACATCGGCGTTTGTCAAATTCATCGGTATTGACATGTAATTTAAGTGTAAATGTGAGTGCTCGACGAATGAGATGGAAGACGCCACCGTCTCAGTGTTCCTCGCATGCGGCGGAGGGTTAGTAATGCCGACTCGCCGATTCACAAACTCACAGACTCCCCGAATCCCCGACTCCCCGACTCCTGGATTCCCCGACTCTCCGACTCCCAACTCACAGACTCCCCGACTCACAGAATCCCCGACTCGCCGACTCCCCGACTCACCGACTCCTCGACTCCCGGAATCCCCGAATCCGCAACTCACAGACTCCCCGACTCTCCGACTCCCAACTCACAGACTCCCCGACTCACAGACTCCCCGACTCTCCGACTCCCCGGCTCTCCGATTCCCCGACTCCCGGAATCCCTGATTCCCCGACTCTCCGACTCTCCGACTCCAGGACTCCCCGACTCCCCGACTCTCCGACTCCCCGACTCCCCGACTCGCGGATTTCAAAATAAGCGACAAGAAAAAGAAGTTTCATTGAGACTTTTCGCGAATGACAGAAAATGTCACTGGGGAAAATGCTTCGCCAAATGTTTCGCTAACTTTTTACATTTCCAGATAAAACTGATTATCTGCGGTTTAAATGCGATTTATTAAATTTTCCCAGCCTTTTAGCCGGCATGAGAAAACACAAAAGCGTATTTTTCACGAGCGTCTGTCGCCTCCTCGCACGAATATTTGTAATTTAATTTTTCCAACGAAAACGGATTTCTCTCGCTTTTCGTCGCTCGTGTGTGCCGTTTTTCGACGCCTGCAGCTCCCCGCTCCCCGCTCACCGCTCCCGCTCACTTTAGTCCCGTTAAGTTGCGTGTGTAATTTTAAATTTCAACCTAAATTTCGCTCTCGAAAAATATGACTACAGAGTGAAAAAATAATTCCAAAATGACTCCCAATTTGCAATAAAAAATCGTGGTGATGCAACGTGGCAGGAAGTTGAAAGCCGCTTGTAATCAACTTCTGGCGAGCTTCAGTTCAATGACTTCGTTTACTTTGTTGGTGAAAATGTGTTCAACGTGTTGGTGCAACATAATCTTCAGTTAGTAGAAACAAATTGATGGTTGCCACTTCATCAATTCAATTTTATTAAATTTGAATGCCTTCCGCTGATGGAATCGCCATCAATAAAATGAAATTTAATGCTCTACAAATTTAATGACTCGATTAATTTAATTGCTGTTGCGTTCGGTTGGCGTGTAAAAAACACGCAATTTTTTATTTTCCATTGCGCTTTTAATTCGTTTTGGACAACTTAATTAAAACGCAGCAGGTGGAGGTTTTTGTTTAATTCTCACTTAATGAAAATAATGCGCGATTTGAAGAGTAGCAACAACTGTTATGGAAATTCTGCGAACTCCTCCGAACACCGGCGTGTTAAATGCAGTGAAAGAAAAAGTCGAGTAAGACGAAGCGAGCTTTTTAAAAGCAACAAATTCGCTTCGTTTTATTGGCTCTCACGTGCGAGTTTCTGTCGTAAAATTAACTTTGCTGAGTGTAGCACGCATCAACGAACGAACGAACGAACGAACGAAGGAACGAAGGAACGAAGGCACGAAGGAACGAACGAAGGAACGAACGAACGAAGGAACGAACGAACGAAGGAACGAACGAACGAAGGAACGAACGAACGAACGCACGAACGAAGGAACGAACGAACGAAGGAACGAACGAACGAAGGAACTAAGGAACGAAGGAACGAAGGAACGAAGGAACGAACGAACGAAGGAACGAACGAACGCACGAACGCACGAACGAAGGAACGAAGGAACGAACGAACGCACGAACGAAGGAACGAACGAACGGGCGAAGGAAGGAGCGAATGCTCTCCACACCGATTTCCACTCTCCAGATTCGGAGGAAGAGCGCAAATTATGTTGCACACAACCTACAACTCCTTGCGGCGCCTCCTGGCGTGTTAGGAATTTATTTCTGCTACTTTATTGCTGCTGCTAACGCGTGTTCGTTCGTTCGCGCCTGCTTTCGTGTACACAACAGTAACAAGCAGCCCTCAACTTCTTTGTTTTCTCGCGCCACGCTAACCGCCGACAGTTACGAGAGGCGAGGAGAGCGCGTGCAGAGCATAAAACAACACAAGAAACACAAAAAACGCAGTAGAAAAAGCAGCAGCAATCGTAAGAAAAGCAACTGATGCGTTGTTCTTGGCGAAAAAAAGTACGAAAATACCTCGTAGCAGTCGGAAGTGGATTTTTTAAGCTACTTTCTTCCTTTTGGGCTTTACAAGGTTCGAAGATCTCGTTGCCCGAGAAAGTCGTTTTAGTAATTAGCAGTGAAATGCAGAGAAGCGTTTGATTCGTTTAATACTTTTCTCTTCTACAGTTGCCTTCAATTATTCCCTCTTAAACTTTTTACCGAATATTCCTCTTCGCATTCCTTTTGCTCTCACTACTTTTTGCTTCGTACGATTTAGCTGAGCAGAAAACCTACAGAGAGCAAAAGAGTGGACCGTTATTCTTTCTCTATACTCACTGCTGTAGTAGGATTCCTACAACGTTGCTTGTTGCTCACTCTCCACCACTCTTCCACAGCTCTCTTCTTTACTGCCGCCAATTTCAATTTAACGGCTTTCGTGTGCCGTAAAGTTCTAAAATTAGTTTTGTTTACTTTAAGTGCTCGCGAATTAGAATTTCAAGTAGTAAAACTTCGACAGTTAAAGTCCGACACCAACTTTTTTATTTGAATAGAAATGAGTAACAGAAAGAGCTGCTGCACCTTGCGGTTGCTTTCGTCCCTCGTCTGCTGCAGGAGAGCAACTGAAGACGCCTAGAATTGGAAACCGAAGTATTTTCACGGGCAAACAAGGAAGTTCTCGCCTCGATATCGTGTCAAAATCGCCTCGTAGGTATTAATTGTGCCAAAACTAAGCGAATTGGAACGGTTTTGAGAATAGAAATGAATTCTTCTTCTACTACTTCGTGAGAATTTGAAGAATTTTAATGCTTTAAGTTATAATTTCGCGAAATCTTTGATCGGTTGAGCGGAAAAGCCTTCGAGTTGCATTTAATGGCGCTCTCAGCTGCTTGGTGTACGTATGTATGTGTGTATGTGTGTACTGCCGAGCCCTGATTTCCTTCACGATTTAATGAGCGTTTTCTCTCTCTTTCTTTATTTCTTGAGTGCCACACAACAGTTATTCGGGCGGAAGTAAACATCTTGAGATGACCACGCGGTGCCACACACACACACACACACACAACACACGCTATGTCTTCTTCTACTCTCTCTCTCTCTCTCTCTCTCTCTCTCTCTGGAGCCTGCGTTGGCCGGAGTGAGTTTTGATTTGTAATGGCGAGCTCGGATTTTAAGTAGTTAATAAAATCCATTCCGGCAGACGCAAATTAAACGGCCGGCAGACTGTTTGATGTGTTTCCGCACCGCAGCACAGGAACGCATTGACTTCCCGTGCGTCGGGAGAGGATTCCGGTCGTTAAGTTCATGATTACACAGCAGCTTTACACGGCTTCGAATTTAAATTTAAATTCTCTTCAAATTCAATTCAAATTCCTTTTCGAATCCCTTTCAAATCCCATTCAAATCCCATTCAAATCCCCTTCAAATCCCATTCAAATCCCATTCAAATCCCATTCAAATTCCAGTTAGGAATTTCAAGACCAATTCAAATTCCAGTTAGGAATCAAGTTCAAGTTCCAGCGATCTCCCGTACATTAAAACTCCCGAGAGGTCCTCCGCGAAGAGAGCGGACCCGACGTCAAAGGTGGCCGAAGCGTCGCGTCCGCTCCGAGTGAAATATGAGAGCGAATTCATTTCAAGCGAGTCGTTCGAGTCGTCTGTTTTCGCTCCTTCTGCTTTCTTTTTTACTCTCACAAAACTTTTCAATTTGCGTGAAATATTAGGCGATTCTCAGCCGCTCCCTCTCCGGTTGCTCCCTCTGCCCACTACACTCTCCTCGCTCTTCCCACGCAGTGGATGCTGAAGTGTTCGACGTGGCAGCAGAATTTTCGATGCGTTTGATGTTTCTGATGTGAAAAATGATGAAGTTGAAGGATGAAATGAAGCAAATACGCAAATTCGAAAACTATTGTGCTTACTAAATTGACAGCCGCACGTCAATACAAGCAAACACTTCACACACGCACACACACACACGCACACTTGTTAAGCTCACAATAGTTGGAAATATTTAAATAGATTTTCGCTTTCAACAGAATCAACATTGAGGAAAACAAAGAGAGGCACGAGTGCAGATCAAGTGAGAAGTGTGCGGCGCATACTAATTTCAAAGAATTCCAAGAGTTCCGAAGTGCGTGGATGCCGAGAGCAGCCGTTCGCAGCGATTATTTGCTCAATACATGCGGCTCAAAATGCCAAAAACGCTCTTTGATGTTGGTAAAAATCGCTCGTCAAATAATAACAGAATTCTAGTTGTACTTGAAATGCGTAAATTTAGAAATGCGTACACGCTTGCGGAAAAAGTACTTCAAAGTACTGCGACGAAGTAAATTATGGAACTCGCATAAAAATTTCGTCAGGTTTGGCAATCAAGAAATCAACAAGACATCGAAGTTTCTCCACTTTCTGCAATTTCTGCGAGAAAATGAACACTAAAATGAAACGAAGCGCCAGTCGATTATTGTTGAGATTAAATGTCAGCCAGAAAATTTAGCATTATAATGAGAATTAAGACGAAAATACGAATTGAAAATACGAATTCTTTTGATGTTGATTGACGAGAGTGAGTGAGACGATCCGATCCACTCACAAGATGTCGGAGAAAGTCAACGAAGCTTGACGAAACCCGAGACTTCAGCCTCATTAATTTTGAAGGATTCCCGCAATATTCCGCATTTGCTTGCAGTTCGATCTTAAGTTCCGTCGGATTACGGCAATCCCGCAACAAAATCTAAGGGAAAGGGGATTTTTGAAGAGAATTTCAAAAACTTGCTCAGTCAAAAATAGCGTGATTTTTGCATCGAGGGAGGAAGGAAGGAAATACGCGATATTACGTAAAAATGTCTTAAAATTTGTATAGATTTCTCCTAAATAAAAACGGAATAATAATAAATCAAATAATTATCAACGAAACTTCATTCGATTCCTGATGGCAGTTTTGGCGCAAGAAGTCGCTGAGAACAGACATGCGTGTGGAGCGGATGGTGAGAAGAGTTTCGCATCTGCAGGCGCAATCCAACCTACGCTCGTCTCTCGTCGCTCGTCGCTCGTCGGTCGTCGCTCGTCGGTCGTCGCTCGTTCTCCAGCCAGGTGAAATTTGCTGTGGGAGAGCGGCGGCCCGCCTTGCGAGAGGAGGAGGAGGAGGAACACCGTGGGAATGCTGGGTGGCTGGGAAGAGCTGCGTTGGGAACGCTTTTGCTCTCCATGCGTACGGCCGATTTTTGGCCCCACAGCACACACACACACACAACACCTTCGAATATAACGCACGCAACGTGTTTGTTTTGATTCAGTTGTAGCGGGTGTTCGGCGGCGTCAAGTTCAGTAAGCCGAAAAAGAAGAAGAAGAAGAAGAACTGGGAGAAGATTAAGCATAAATTAAAAAAGTGTCAATCAGTTTTTAAGAAAGAAGTTCGGAATAAAGAAAACTTAGAAAATGTTAAAGAAAATTTACGAAACTTAAAAAAAAAAATAATTTAAGTCAATAATTTCAACTCAAATAAAAAAGTCGCAAACATTTATAATTTTACAAAAATGATATTAATGAAGTAGGAATTAATTAAAATGTAAAGTTTCGTTAGAAAACTGAAAATTTGAAGTTATTGCAAGAGAAGTGTAAAATTTGTTTCTTAAAAATTTCGGGAAAACCGGCAGAAAGCGTCGTCGAGAGAGAAGAGAAGAGCAACGCAAACGTCAAACGTCAAACGTCGAACGTCAGGTAACCAGCACAGTTTTCCTCAATTAACAGTTAATCGATCGCATGCTGATCTTCATGCGACTGCAAATGATTTCATCTCCCGAAATGCGACTCAATTCGATCTCGAGCTCGATTCGCTGCGCAGCGAAAGCGAAACGAGTTCCGCTTGCTGCGATTTCGAGTAATTAATTTGTCACGATTTCAAGGGCTTCGATTTGGTTTTCATTGCTTAAGTGACAAATTAAGCGGCCCAAAATTGAAAGCCAAAATCTGTCGAATGTGATTTCTCGGTCGAAAGTGTTCTGCAGCTGATTTACTGCGGTTTCAAGTGCAGTTTTATCTCAACAGATTGTCTGCGTTCCGCTCGAATGCTGCGATCCAACCGGCGACTCACACGTGAATCCCTCCACGCAAACACTTGAATTGAACTCCTCGAAACTCCTCAGCAGTCGCCAGAAGTTCCTGAAATCACAGATAATCGCGTTTCTTTAAAAAGTTTTGAAGAGTTTTAATGCAAACGGCGAGCAAGAGATTCGGAATTCCAAGCAAAATTCTACTCGTTTAAAGGAAGAATTGAGGAAAATATTAGAATTGAGTTGGCAGCTGCGAGTATGTAAATCTGATTTGCGATAAAATTCGTACGCACGTGCAAATATTGACACTGAAAAATTCTTATCAAGCGACGCGCAGGCTTCCGAGAAAAAACTGCCGACTCTGTTGTGAGAGCGTCGACTACTTGTCGCGCCGACTAGTTGAGAATTGGAGTTCGGGGGCGAAGATTAGTAAGCGAAGAGAAATCCCATTTCGCTTTATCGCTCAGTTAATCTGTAATCTCAGTTAATTCACAACCAACCGCAAGCAATCGTCGTCGTTTCACTCGCAGTGTTCAGTTGGTTGTCCAGCAGGTTGTCCAGCAGTTTGTCCAGCAGGTTGTCCAGCAGGTTGTCCAGCAGGTTGTCCAGCAGGTTGTCCAGCAGGTTGTCCAGCAGTTTGTCCAGCAGGTTGTCCAGCAGGTTGTCCAGCAGGTTGTCCAGCAGGTTGTCCAGCAGGTTGTCCAGCAGTTTGTCCAGCAGGTTGTCCAGTTGGTTGTCCAGCTGGTTGTCCAGTTCCACCCCGTCTTGGCTGGCATTCGAAGCTGGAGCTGCGGCCACTGAAGCGAACATTTATTAGTTTTCTATTGTGCGTTCGTGCGTATGAATTTGATTAGAAGATAAAAAGTGAAACCGCATTTCTTCTCCTGTTTCAAGCAACTACGGAACTTCGAGCCGCTTTTTAGCTACATTTCATGGCTGCACTCAAGCGTAAGTAAAGCAGAACTTAACGATTCTCGATTCATGCCTTCGAGAATCCATGGAAGAGTCGAGGACGCGATTGCTGCTTCGTTTCCTTCAACTCTTTGAAAGTCAAACTTAGTCAGAGCAACTGATTTGAAAGCACTCATGAATGAATCCATTTTCGAACAGGGTAGGGTTGCACAAACGCTCATACATATTTGCGCGTGAGTGAGGCGTGAGAGCGGCGAGAATATATAAATTATTTTCATACCAACAAAACCTCGAACACGAGCCTCCGCACGCACACACACGCACGAGTTTAAGGTCAACATCCATTCGCACACCCACACACACACGAACTTTACAGCAAATAACGGGCCGGCCCTTGTCACAGTTATTTTCGTCAGCAGCGCGCGCTGCTTCCACCCGCTGCAGTTGTTTGTCCATCAATCACTTCGCTGTTTGTTTAGGGTTAAAATTCCACAAGTAGTTGCAGGCGTGCTCGGCACGCATGAATGGATGGATGGATGGATGGATGGATGGATGGACGGCGGGAGCAGCGAGCGGAACAAGCTAAGCAAGAACACCTCAGATCGTGCAAATATTTGCTGCTGCTCCTCCGTCACACGCGGCAGTCCCTCGGCGGCGTCGCCCAGTGCGCCGACCCGCTTCGCTGCCGCTAAATCGGGATCAGCGAGTGTGGACGCAATTCGCGCGCGAACACAAAAATGTCTCTTGTGTTCTCGTGGACACAAGTTGCGCGCGTATTGTTATCCCAAATTTGTGTGCAGAGTAATCAAAGAAGAACAACAAATTCCTCCAGTTGGAAACAATCGAATAACGTCATCCATGTCTCTCCCACCCACCGCCTCAACTCACGGACTCAACTCAGACGCTCCATCGGCGACAAATGACTTCGGTATCGGATGACTTGGATTCACCTTCGAATTTCGTTCGATTAGCTGGAAAATCACCCATCACTCCGCCGCCAACTGGTTGTCGAGCAACGTGGAGAGCCTCTTGCAAGCCTCTGATGGTGACACCCAATCTGCAGATGACACCCCTCGTCACTCCCGGCTCTCCTCTCGTCTTCGTGTGGCAGTGGCAAAGTTTCGGCCAGAAGTTATAATTAAAAAGCGCTCCGATCTTAAGGCCAAAACGGAACTTCGGCCAGACGAAGCTTGAGTTGAAAGGACATTCTAACCGCCTTCGGTTCAGGAATTCTTTTCAAGTTTAAAACAAAAAAAAGTCTCTTTGCTATCGACAAGTTTTGAAATTAAAATCGCTTTACAAACTTTGCCGCTCCGCAGTCTGACACGCTGAATATCACTCAGCTGAGTTGGACAACGCAAGCACGACAAGCGATTCTTAGAAGTTTCCGAAATATAGACGAACTTCGTGTGAATTATAGACGAAACTCGTTAGCCAGAGTTGATTAATCATTCCAGCGACCACCGACCAGCGAGCAGCGAGCAGCGACCAGCGACCAGCGACCAGCGACCAGCGACCAGCGACCAGCGACCAGCGACCAGCGACCAGCGACCATCGACCATCGACCATCGACCAGCGACCAGCGACCAGCGACCACCGACCAACGACCAACGACCAACGACCAACGACCAGCGACCAGCGACCAGCGACCAGCGACCAACGACCAACGACCAACGACCAACGACCAACGACCAACGACCAACGACCAGCGACCAGCGACCAGCGACCAGCGACCAGCGACCAGCGACCAGCGACCAGCGACCAGCGACCAACGACCAACGACCAACGACCAACGACCAACGACCAACGACCAACGACCAGCGACCAGCGACCAGCGACCAGCGACCAGCTCTTCCAAAGCGAGTTAATGGTGTGGATTCGCTCGGGGTGCTGGTTGCGGTGCTGGTTGCGGTGCTGACGGTGATGGTGGTGCTGGTGGTGCTGGTGGCGGCGACCCTCAGCCCACGTGTTGCTCTAAGTGGTGTCGTCTGCCATTACTTTCGGCTTTCTAATCTTCTTGCCTGACATCCTCCATTGTTCTCGTCCTTCGTGCTTATTTTCGCCGCCACTTATTGCGGTCGCTCGAAGAGATTTCCACGTCTGTCCTGCCCTCGTCTCGTTTATATTAATTTGTCGGCTTTTGTTGTCGTTTTGTGAGTCTTCTTGGAAACTTGGAGTTAATGAATCGAAGTGTGCTATTATGTGGAAGGAGGGTGTGTTGACCACGCCACCCCCTCATCAGCCTTTAAAAGCTAATTTATCCAGCGCAGACATTCAAATTCGCACAAACACTCGAGACTAGAGGTGGCGAAAGAGTCGTCAACTCGCGTGGTCAAGAGGAAAATGGGGATCCAGGGTGGGTGTATTTCGTGACGCAATGAGCCGATTTTCACATCCATTCTTCACTGACGCTGCAACTTTGAACTGTGAAACATGAGAGAGTCTTTTGATGCTCATTTCGAATTTCCGAGATTAAAATCGAGCCGAACAGGGGGGGGAAATTGCAGGAACGACTTTCACTCGGAAGGAATTCTCGCATTATGCAGTGTGATTCAGTGATTGAAATCAGTGCGGGACGAAATCAAGCGCGGGGATCGCAAGTCGTTGCAGGATTCAAGTAATCATTTCAGCCGCTTCCCTCCCCTGCGGACCCCATGGCAGATAATGCAAATGGCATCACGCAAATCCCGCACTCGCACGAAGCTGTTTGTAATCCCGATTTGTGCGCTTGCACTCGCATTCGTCGGATGCGAGAAATCGGTGAGCGGATGAACGGAGACAGAAATAAGAAATCGATGAGTGGATGGCATCCGGCAGTTTCTCTCTTTTTTCTATTTTAAATGCTTATCCGTTTTGTAAATAAATTGATGAATGCGAGTGAGTAGGGCGCTCCCACGCCCCTGGTTGGTGGTCGGGGGCGCGGGCGGGGGGGTGTTGAAGCTAATGGTTCTTCAAGAAAACGTCGTGCAGCTACTTGTATGGCTGGTCACGTACACGAATGCCAGCCATAGCAGGCTCACGCCAGCCGAGCGCTTCCACTGGCAGAAGGACTTCCTAATTTTGTGTAGCTCTTGCAACTTCGCGTGGCAGAAGCGAAAGTGAGGGATGAGCGATCGAAGATTCTGATTTGCAGAACAAAGCGATTGCAACACCAAGAAGCTCTTCACTTCCAACTACAGACGTCAGCCACACCGTGACTGAATATTGCGACTGAACAGTTAAACGTTTTCATTTCACCTGCGTTTGTTTTGTGTTTCAATAGTTTCAATAGTTTCAAGTTGTTCAAGTTTTCAATAGTTTCAAGTTGTCATATTTCCATTCTTCTCTAGGATTTCTCTTCAAATATTTTACATTTAAGTCCCTGCAATTGTTCTTGTTGTTTGCATCGCAGCTGCCAGAAACGGCTCCACTGGTATTTGCGTTATTAATTAAGTTGGTTAGACTACGCGAAAAAACACGAAATGTTCAAATAAATATCCAGGAAATAAACTCCAAAAAAACCCCCACTAAATGTCACGCATACGTCGTGGCAGCCGCACGCGCTCCACCTCAATATTCACTGCCAAAATTCGCCGTTCCACCCAACTGAAGCATGTAATTAGCTGCTGAAGGACACCCGCGCCAGCTGAAAGCACCCAACGTGTCAATAGAATTCACCGAAACTGCACAAACTTTCGGTACACAACAGTTGCCGCCGCCAACTAATCCCGGCCTCGGAAGCAAAGACCGCGCAATTCATGCTACACTTTATGGGATTCGCGCCCATGGTGGCCGACCAACAGCCACAGCAACCACAGCAACAACCACAGCAACAACCACAGCAACCACAGCAACAACCACAGCAACCACAGCAACAAGAGCAACAACAGCAACAACAGCAACAACAGCAACAGCAACAGCAACAGCAACAGCAAATATTTACAAAGCAATACAACTCCGCCTGCAAAACCGAATGCCAACAATTATCAAAATCAACAGAACCCTCCATGCAGAGAACTGCCGCTGCTCGTTATTTTGCACACTCTCTCGTTATAGTTACTCGTTTCTTCACTACTAATTTGATGTGTTTGCGATAAAGGAATGAAATTAAATGAAATACTAAACACTTTTCGTGCATTGGAAATCCTCTTCGCAAGCTTCTGGGAACTTCAAAATAATATTACAGATTTCTGAAGTTTTATATGCCTGCTGTAGTTAAAAAGTCTACAGTCTGCGTGGATCGAACGGAAGATCGAAAGTTCCTTGAGCGGATGCTGTAGCGTAATTTTTAATATTTCGTTTCTTAAGGCGCGGAATAGGCAACGAATAACGTAAGCAGAAGTTATCCTGTACATGATAAAAGCCTACTGAAGCCAGAACAGCGTCGTTTCGTTGTCTGTTTTTTGTTTTAATTACTCTCACATTCGTACATGTCATCGACATCCTGGGTATTTTTTAGGATGCTTTCGCAGATAAGAGTTTTTCTCTCCTCATAAACTGCTCCAGTTGTGGGTGATACGAACCTAATGTGACCCCTAAAAGTTCAGCAGCGATGAAAGCATCAGTTGTTTGTTGGCCGAGATACAATGGACTTTTGCATATGCGAGTATTCAGGTGGAAAAGTAGGTTAGATAACCTCGAAAAGCCGCTTCTTCTCTGCACAGCACGTGCCAAGGCTTGAGTACGCGTACCTGCTACATCTCGGTGTAGCAGCATCGCGGTGTAGCGGTCCGGTCCCTCCACAGAAACACGGCCGCGAGCCGCCATCAGCAAACATCATCCACGCCTCGCTCGCGGTACACGTGCGTGACATCTGTGTCAACGGCTTCAATCAGGAGGGAGCCGCCCGCGCCCTCGTCCTCGTCCTCGTCCTTCCATAAGCTTCAAATCACGATAGCAACCTGAATACTAATAAAATTATATAGAAACATCAATGAACTTGGGGAAGGGGAAGGGCGGCGGCGGGGGAGGAGCAAGTGGGCGTAGCAAGGACTCCGCAATTTTGTTCTAAAAACAGAAGCTAACGAAAAAATTTGATAATAATAACCCAGTTAATGGATCGAATCCAAACAAGTGCCGTCGACGTCGTCATCCTTGAAGTTGAAAGCAATTTCGACAGTAATAAAATCGAAGTTAAAGGAAATCAATTACGAGTCGACGAAACGTGTTGCGAGTCGGAGTGCCTGGGGAACGCAAGACGTTGCTGGCAGGTGGCAGGGAAGCGCAAACGCGGTTACGCTGAATCACAAGTAATGACACGCGACTCCGCTGCTGGAGCGGATGGAGTGATGACTGAGATGATGGCTGAGATGATGACTGAGATGATGGCTGAGATGATGGCTGAGATGATGGCTGAGATGATGGCTGAGATGATGACTGAGATGATGGCTGAGATGATGGCTGAGATGATGGCTGAGATGATGGCTGAGATTGTGATGAGATTGGGACGTTAGTGGGCAGATGTGACGTGCCGATGACCAATGACGACGTGACGATGACCAATGACTCAAGTTCCGCTGGACAACACGTCCGCTGGTGGTGCGGGAATCTAATCAAGTGAGAAAATCGTTTGTCTTTGTCTGCACGCAACAAACTATTTCGGCGAAGGGAACGCATTTTCCGGAGAAAGTTGTTTGTGGATAAAAGCAAGCTCGAGTTTTAATGAAACGCACATTTCAGCCATCAAAAATTTGGAGGTTCCGTGAGAACCAAACTCCGCACGGGGTCTCGCAAATTTTTGGGAAATACGATGCGTCAGTCGCAGACATTTTGCCTCGAATATTGCGCGTGGAGACATGCAGAGGCGCTGAGGAGCACGCGGCGCTCGCAGGGACCGCCGACTTACTTACCGCACAACACTGACTGCTGAATTGCTATCACGGCAAAGGTTCGGGAACTCATGCTGTGGTGTGTAATTAATATTAAAAAGAATTCAAAACACTTCCACAACTTAAATTTATTAATTGCGAAATCCAACCGCCAACCACCGAAACGAGACTCGAACGAACGACGAACGACGAACGACGAAATGGTAGCCCTACAAGTGACAAATGCAACCCCACCGCAGGATATCCTGCTCGCTACCACGCTGACCGCGACCCAGCTTAGCTTCTCCTTTAAAGTGACCGCAAACCGCAGGCAGCCATTGCGAGGTGACGGCGAAGACGAATCCTTTTTAGGGAAAACTTTGTGGAGGTTTTATTTGTTTGGCTTGCTGCTTCGTGGTTTTTGCTGTGTTTACTTGGTTAGTTTTCGTTGTTGCTCGTGAAGACTTGGAAGACTTCTTTCTTGTTAAGACAGAAGTAAACGAACGCGCACATTTTTTTACGATCAAAGTTTTCAGCAGCACCTTAAATATTTCGATAATTTTCTTTATCTCTCGGAGGCAAATTTGTTTCTCGCACCTTCTTATTTCTGCAGCCAACGAAATACAGCGCCAGCCAAATAGCAGAACGAGGAAAGATAATTTATGTTTATTTAATAAAAAAGCGCTCCAGCTGTCCGCAGGTGATTCCATTTAATTCCCACATTAATGCAAATCGGATTTAATTGAAAGCAAACACCAGCAGCAGCGCCGCGTGCGGGTTATAAAGAGCCGCGTTAATTGCTGCGGATAATGAGCGGACGCCCAAGATACCCACGTAGCGTCTAATTTGCTGGGCGATTAAAAGTGAAAATCAACTTTGGAATTTCCGAAAATGGTGGGCAGAAATATAAAAAACGAAACGATAGATCGAAAGTTGCGAGGGAGGAACGTCGGCGACTCGACGTTCTTGAAGCGTTGAAGGTTTGCTGCGCGGCGCTCAGTGTTGCAACAAAGATTCGGGGCAGGTGGTGCGTCTATTTTGCTCAAATTGGAACGTACGGTTCGATTGTGGGCGCGGCGCGTTCAACTTTACTGTGAATTCAGCGCGGTTTGCAACTTTTCTGGAGCCACGGAGCTTCCACAACTCACTAGAAGAGGCCACTTGGTACGACTTCGGTTGCAGCTCCCGTAGACAGCCCCCCCTCTCCTCCTTCCCCTCTCTCCATCCCATTCTTCCTGCTAGATGTGGCCCTATCAGGTCCTCCTCCACCTTGTTATCGCACCGCGCCAACTTCAACGTGGAACAAAACGCAAGACGCCGACTTGGAATTTTTCCATTTCAGCATATTTCTTCTCATTGTGTGGTTATTGTCCTGAAAATGCTTCGAAATTGAAACAAACGACGAGAGCACGAGAACATTACACAACTTGGCTGGAATTCTGCAGGCTGTTGGCCTCAATTGAATGCGGCGCGGCCCAGACGAAAAAGGCAGACACGCATTATTCATGCAGCAATTCATGGGAACGGACGGACGACAGCAGTATTTTTTGCACGATAAGCAGTTCCACGCAAAGGCATTCCGTCGCTTTGGCCTCCAGCTACAAGTTATTAACGAGGCACTCAGTCCCTCAGGCGACCCAGCTACTCCCTTCCTTCCCTTCACTTCCCAGAGCGTTGAAAACTCTTCTCGAACTGTCGCATTTCGTTACAATTCTGACTGCTTTGGGTGTTTTCTAATTTATTGTAATAAGATGGATCGAGTGTTGTGTCCTTACTTCTGTCTCGTCGTGGATCGGATCGTGTTTAGTGTTGTGTGTCGCGACAAGTAGAAGTTTTCGCTGGAGTGATGGAAGACCATTCGCATGGAAATGTCGTCGCTCGCAGGGATTTCATGTGAACGAAATGGTGGAGATTCGAATGGTGGAGAACGGGGACGGCTGCCAGGTGAACGACATCACTTTTCATCAAGACAGGAACGTCGGTTTGGGCATCTGAAAGGTTGTGTACTGTATTATGTATGCGAACATATTCTTCTCCATTATTTCGCCATCCTTCCAAACGCAGTGTTTTTCAGTTGTCAGTAAAATTAGCACTCCATTTTCCCTCCCCTCCGCCACTTCTCGTCGTCCCTTTTTCACACCCTCTTCACCACATCTTCCCTCTTCCCCTCCCCCCCCCCCCTTCCGGGATTGCTTGTGAAAGTCGCTATTATGGTTACTATTATTGTTATTAACGTCGTTGTTCGTTGTTGCTCTTGTTATTTGCTGTTGTTATTGCTGTTGTTGCCGTGCTATCTACGTTCAATTTCTCGGTCTTCTTAAATTACTACCAACGTGAAGGATTTTTCCACTCTCACGCGCTCTTTTCTTGCTTTGTTTCCTTACGAAAACCTTGTAAAGTCATGAAACCCACGTTGAAGTTCAGCTACCTTAATGCAGCCTAAACGTCTAAATGTACGGATGCTTCAGCTCAGTCTAGCCAAAGAAAGGAGAGAAATCGCCACCGAAAAAACTTCAATTGGAAAACTTTCGCAATTTCAGTTATTTAAATTCAAGCAGACTAAAAAGGAGGATAGAAAGAAAATCAAAATAAAAGGATTTTTTAAATTAGTTTTCTAAATTGTTTGCTAAGAAGTTTTTAATTTGTTGACATCTCATTTTCCCTTAAAATGGTCGGATTTTATTTTTCTCTAATTTTGCCTTGAGCAATTTTGCATGCCGATACCATTATTACGAATCTCCACAAAGAAATCGGTCTGCAAGGAAGGTCGTTGAGGTTTTTATAACGCAGTGTATGGAATTTGTTGACTCGAAAGCGATTACAATGAATGGATGGCCATTGAATTGCGCAGCTTGCAGGAATATTTCGAGCTGAAGTTTCAATATTTTGTTGAAAGAAATTTGCTTGAAATTGGGATTTAGGTAACGCTGTTAAGGGATTTGTGGACATCCTCGAAGGCTTTTTGTCGGATGTACTCAGCGAAACAAACAAGAAGAGACTGTCTTGATCTCGATTCTCGTCTCAACGGGGAAAGATCGTCCTAATCTCGGTTCTCGTATCAACTAAGAAAACTCCTTCGATTCGGTTCTCCTGTACTCGACTACTTAAACGACTTCTTTTTATTCACATCAATATCGGAACGATATTTGACACAACATGATTTCTCATTCCCATTATTATCGGAAGAATTTCGCGCAGATTTATGAACAAAACTTTTCACTTCGCACACAAGCTTCTCCCAAAATATGGTCACGCATTGAGGGAGAATCCTTCTGCTCGGGCCAACTCTTCCCACAGGACACGCGTAAACGTCAACCTGTTGAAGGACATTATCGTTCTTATTACTGTCATTACTTTCAGTTACTTCGGGAAAGTGGGGGATTTTAGGGGGATCCTTTTAAACGAAGGCGAAAAGGACAACCATCTGCAAAAATCAGGCCTACAAAGTGCCATTCCTGTTTTTCGGAACACCGAAGTAGGTGGGCGGTCAGGTGGGCGGTCAGGTGGGCGGTCAGGCGGGACGGCTATGCATCCGCAACAGAAGTCACGTTTCAGCGCTTCTGCTAAAATTCAATTTAAGAATTTACCGCACATCATGCTTGCATTGATGGAACAATGGAGGTCCCGTGTTTCTCTGCTTCTACACGTACTTCGCGTCCTTCTTGCTTTCTCGGTTCTCGTTTCTCGTTTCTCGTTTCAAGGCTTCAAGGCTTCAAGGACCTGTTGAGCCCGCATAACCGCACGCGATTGTGGTGGAAAAGCTTCGAGTTTTATGAAATTTCCACTAATATTTTTGCCCTTGTCGCGCTGTAAGTAAACGAATAACTAAATAAAACGTTTGGGAGCGGCTTTTGACAAACAGTTGGTGGAACGCGATAATTTCATTGAGAAAATAAGCGAAAATTCGCAGAATGTCTTCAGATATTAATAGCGAAAACTGTTTGTTTTCTTGAGGTTGTTATACAAAAAATTCAAGTTGTTCATTGTGATGCGCGGAATGATTTCAGCGTTCGCAATTAGCATCTGCAGCTAATGGGTTTCAATTAAAATGCGGCTGAAAGGAGCGGCAAAAAATGCGTGAAACGTATTTGTTTTGCTGAATGAAGACGTCATTTCCGCTGCACGTATTTGTAATTCAGCGAGGAGTAAACAAAGCGCTTCTGTGGATTCACTGAGTTGGTTTCTCTGCACGAAGCGAGATCCTCATGCAAGGCAGACCGGAGAACGGGGCGGTACTTCCTGCAACGCAGGACTCCCCGAGTACCGCGAGGCATTCAGCAACGGGGAGGCCTGCGATCGGCACGGAATTGCGCACAGAATTCTGTTCATAACGCCGTTCAGCAGCGAGGAAGAGAGGACTGAGAGGACTGAGAGCCTTCTGTGGGATGCCGTTTGCTCCCAACAATCTGGTTGCCTGAAATCCCAAGATACTCACTGCATTCTGTTTGCTGAAAGTGATTCCAATGAATTGCATCGCTTCAGAAACTGTTTTCCGAGAGCATCCACTGCTTTCACTGCTGAGTAGACGTTCGTCCGAGCGGCAGTCTGCCGAGTGGCCGATAAGCAGCAACAAGCAGAAGCGAAAGAAGGACTGCGAACTGGTTGTTGAATGGCAGCCAACGAGGACGGGGGCGAGGAAGGGCCTCGTTCAGCTGAGCGAAGCACCTTGTAAAACTTGAAGGCAATTTTAATCGAAGAAGTTAATTAAAACGAAAGCATAAAACCTGAATAAGCGAAGATGTTTTGTGTTTTGCTCTTGTTTTCTAAAGAATTGAGGACTCCAGGATTTCAATTAGCAGAGCTGGGTATTCCGGAAATAGAGAAAAGCAAGGCTGAACTTCTCGTCTTCTTAATTAAACGCGTTGCCTCCGTTCTCTCCGCCTCTGCTTCCAATCGAAACTCTATCTCACTCTCGCTTCTTCTCTTTCTTTGCAGAGCTACTGGCGCGTCCTGTTGTGTTTTTTTCAAGAAGTCGAGAAGCTCGTCGGCGGCCGACTGAGTTGCTCGCGCGATAACATCGAAGTCGTTGTGGACGAAATGCCAGTGCGATGAACCAGTGGACGAGAGTATTCGGGGAGAATGTGCAGCTGAGTGAATAGCAAGTTCGATCAAGGCAATCCTAGGGCAGAATTGAAAGTAGGAAGGACGGACCGCTCAATAAGAAAACACTAACAGATATTCGAAGAAAGGTGAACAACTTCGCCTTCCAAATCAGGACACCACAACTACAACGACGGAAGGTGTCGCGTGTACGCAAAAAATTGAGTTATTGCAACCATCCATCACGGAAGATAATAGCAGACATAATGCGACATAATCGGAGGTAATCAGCGCAAACCTCTACAGCAACATCAAATCCCGGCTCTCAGAAGCCGCCTGAACGAGCAACAACCAGTAGAGCGACTGCAGCCATCAATCAACAACAATAACATCGTTATTAGCAGCAGCGTCAGCAGACAGCCGAACTGATAAATGAATTTATCGCCGAGTAACAAGTGATAAAAAGCCGCCCTCGCCGACGCCTCCCACCGGCATCGTAAACGTTCTCGTCAAGTCGAAAATATCCATCATTAACCATCATCATCATCAGCGCCAGCAGCGGCAACAACAACGGCCACACCACTATCCGCGCCGCCATGTTAGCAACACGGTTGCCTAGCAATAACTCATTGCTGACGACGACGAGCAGCAGCGCCTCCATAGCACCCGCGTCCCTTGCTCCCTCTTCTCACTCCGCCACATCGTGGTCTTCGTCTGCGTCTACGGCTCCGTCCCCGGCTCCGATTGCGTTTCCGGCTACGTCTCCAGCTCCTCTCTCATCATCAGCAGTGCCATCACCATCGCCATCACTATCGCCATCACTATCGCCATCACTATCGCCATCACTAGCGCCATCATCGTTCAGCTTCTTCTACTGGACGGGCAACGAGGTGGGTGACGGTGATAATGGTGACGGCGGCATGGTTGCCGCTGCCAAAACCACCTTCAATGCCAGCCAATTTCTGCTCGACTATAACGGCACCAAGGCGGAGGACGACTACAACTACAACAACTACATGTACAACGACAACAGCGACTACATCTACAGCGAGCGCTGCCTCTCCATGGACGCGAACAACATGTCGTACTGGAACATCACGTGCGACACGCCGCTCGAGTACGTGGTGCCGCTGTACGGCTACCTCATGCCCCTGCTGCTGGTCACCACGGTGCTGGCGAACTCGTTGATTGTGCTGGTGCTGAGTAAGAAGAGTATGGCAACGCCGACGAACTTCGTTCTGATGGGTGAGTACAGGGTGCGCAGCGAGGTGAGGGCCGCGGTAATGGGTTACAAATTGGGGGGTGGGGGGGGGGGCTGATTTGATGGAGGGGTAGTGGATGTTGTAGGGAGGGGGGGGGACTTCTACGAGTAACGGGGGTCTGGCAGTGGATAAACTCCGCGCATTCAACTGATTCGGTCCGGAATGAAATGTCTGAACTTGTATTGGTCCGCGACGTGGAATCAGTTGAGGAACATGAAATGGTGCAGGTGTAGAGAAACAGAGAATTCGCTAACATTTTCATCAATTAGCAGCTGAGGGACACATTTGCTCACTGTGCGAACTTTGCGCTTCCTTTCTCCACACGCGCCACCAAAGCAGTTTTAAGTGCTTTTTGCGGATACCTCTACCGCTAGGAATGCTCCTGCGGGAGAGAGGGGACTCCTGTGACGTGGCGGAAAACTTTGCATATTATTGGTTGAGTGCACAGCCGTGCGGTGCAGGCGAGCCACTTTAATGAACTTTCCTTAATTGGTGAATAAACAGTTTGCAACTCCATTTGCCGTGGTGACGGAGTAGCTGGAGTTGCAAAGCAGTGATATCGAGCTTCCGTGCGTCCACCGCAATGTGAAATGAGTGCAGGAAGGAATGGGTTTTAGTGGCGTGAATAGGCTTCTAGAATTAAAAACTTACTTGAACGGGGTCACACAAAAATGTCAGGGGAGTCCCTCAACTCGGAGAGACACTCGCGCTGGAGTGTGCATGGGGAGAAAGAGCGCGACAGCGCAACGGATCAACGAATGATCCTTGAGCTGAGAGCAGTTCGCAGCTACGAGTGAATGACCGGCTCGCCCAACTAATCTGACTTTTTTCATCCCCTCTCCGCGCCGCACGATGTCTGGCTGGTCGCCATGTGGCCGCTTCGCTCTCCCGCAACAGGCATGGCCATCTGCGATATGCTGACCGTGATCTTCCCCGCACCCGGCCTCTGGTACATGTACACCTTCGGAAACCACTTCAAGCCGCTGCATCCGGTGTCCATGTGTCTGGCGTACAGCGTCTTCAACGAGGTGAGTTGCTGGTGGGGACCGTGGGAGGGATGTGGGGGCGGTGGTGGTGTCGTGACTTTGCTCGTGTGTCTGTGAGTGCTTGTGTGTGGCTGATCCTTTTTCAGAGACGTTTTCGTAGAGCGTTTTCTGGAAACGCTGCGAACGCTGGCACGATTTCGGAGACGTTTTCGTAGAGCGTTTTCTGGAAACGCTGCGAACGCTGGCACGATTTCGGAGACGTTTTCGTAGAGCGTTTTTTAGAAACGTAAGAATCCCGTGCTTATTTTGCATGCAGAGACTATATCATCGTGGAAACTAGCAAGGACACTGGTGAATCGGAGATTATATATCTCGAAAGTTGCACAGCGCTTAGTTTTTTAATCAAAGTATCGTAAAGCAAGAAGTTCGCCTCGCATTTCATGGCGGTTTTATGTAATTTTTATCGTTATTCCTACCAAGTTTGCAGTTATCGGCCAGCAGAAAAAACACTTTTGTGAGTTTGTTCTCCTGTTAGTCGTTCCCATTCACGACGATACATAAAACAATGATAGTTTTTCCTCTATCGAAACCTGTTATCTGCGCTTTGTTTCCATTTTCCTGATTGCGTCCACGAACAACATTTTTATGGTCCGAGTGCAACCCTTTCCTTGTTGCGCTGTATTTGTTAATCAGCAGTTTTCTACATCAGGACTAAGTTATCTCCGGCTTCGCTGCTTTCGCGGTGGAGCTTGCGAGCGTTGCTGGGTTTTTGCTTCCGAGACGAAACAAAGGAAAATTCAAAATTGTCGGTCTGTCGGAGAACTTTTTTATTAAGCTTAAATGGCATTGAATTGTATTGTCTGTGTCTCTCCTAAAATAGAGAATCCTAAAATAGAGAATCCTAAAATAGCGGATTAAATATATGGAATCCTCGGGCGACTTAATTTGCTTCGTTCAATGAACTTTAAAGCCTTTTCGTTCGTTAAATTCAGTCAACTCCTCTTGTAATTCCCTGCTGGAGAATGACTTTCTTTTATATGCGCCGAGCAGTCACCGTGAGAGCTCTGACGAGGGCTTCCACCGAACGCCAGGCTTAACTGATGTCACGCAGCCGTGTTCTTTCAGATACTTTTGCCTTCAACTGAACAGCCAACAGCCATTAGAAGTGCAAACGCCCTACAAGCGGCTCGCCACGAGGGACCCCGAAAAACGCGCATACATTTGAATTCATGGGACTGCAGAATTCCTATTTCATGCCGACGGCGAAGTGCTTTGCATATTTTCATTTCTAACACAAGTTCAAGCTCTTCAGCGTTGTTCAGCGTTGTTCAGCGTTGTTCAGCGTTATTCAGCGTTGTACAGCGTTATTCAGCGGTTTCGAACCCCTGCACGTTCAACCGGGGCGGCTGTTAAGCCAAAAGTTGAGCCAAAGGTGGTGCGAGAGGTGTTCGTTGTGTGAACACGTCTTCATATTTCAAGTCGAAACCGCTCCGCTTGACGCTGAAATGTCTGTCGTCCTCTCTTTGCTTTCTGGCGGAACTGCAGCTGACTCGACTCGACTCGAGTGCTGTTTTGCAAACACCGCGTCCTCGCAAGCCAACCCCGTTGACCCCGTTGACCCAGTTGGACGTGCGGTGCTCAAAGTAGCGCTGTGAGCGGTAAACGTGGTGCAGTCGGGGTTCCCGTAACTTGTTGGTCCGCCATTCCGGGACAGCGTTTGAGAATTCGCTCGTCATTTGACGAGTGAAGTGAAGCAATCAAAATATAATATCGATAATTTGGCCATTCAATTTTATATTTTTCATGTAAAATTTATGCGATGCTTTAACAAAATGTAAAGTTTAAATGCGAGTGGATCTGCGAACGAATGGATGGATGGATGGATGGATGGATGGATGGATGAACGGACGGACGGACGGACGTATGAATGGATGTCGCTAACGTGGCCTTTGTGCTTGTGTGCACACAACCTACCCTCGTCTGTGTGAGTACTCGTCGTCGCTGGGGCGAGATGAAAAGCAGTAACGCGACAGTCGCAGTCATGTGGGGCGCGTGCACGTTGTCTGAGTGGGTGTGGGAGGGGAGGGTAGGGGTAGGGGGAGGGAGGAGACTTTTCGCTGTCGCATTAGTATGTTAAATCACAAGAAGCCGAAGCGTGCATGTTTTCCGCAACTAAATCGGCACATAAAAAGAATCCCTTCACACTGCGCGGCACGGAGAAAAATGAATGAGAGCAGAAAAATATTTAATTTGCTTACACGCGCGAGATGTGTGATGTGTTAACTGAGATGAAAGCATATTTTCTCCGCTCTCTGTGAAAAATAACGTTTTTTCTCTTATTTTCCAGATCATGCCCGCCATGTTTCACACAGCATCGATTTGGCTGACACTGGCGCTCGCCGTGCAACGGTACGTAGAGCAAAAATTCATTAGCCTCGTCCTTCCCTTTGGCTCTCAACTTTTACGGTACAAACGACGTAACAACGACGGTGTTACGAGGAGAGTAATCGCAGTCGCAACCATTTCTTCGCCCCACACCCACCCGACGGACCGCAGAGACGCTTGCTCCCCTCAAGTCCCCCCCCACCCCCTCCGCGCGAGCTGTTGCCCTCTTCTGCTGCTCATGTCCGAGCCGTGAGTTGATACGTCGGAAGTGCTTGTTTCCGAATCTGCGAAGTGGTCAACTTCTCGATTACACTCATCGCACTTCAAAGCACTTCGAAGCTGCGGCTGCAGCTCGAGCAGCACGTGTGCCGCACGCTGCATGTTCTCGGTGACCTGCACTCAACAAGCGCTCACAGCTGTCCGGTTTAAAAGCGATTCGCCCGCACCGCCCCCGCCCCGCCCCCGCCCCGCCCCCTCCCAGTCGCAGCAGCGTGGACACCCCGTGGCGAAGTTACAGCCTCAGATGCTTTGAGCAAGTCAAGTGCCAGTGACAGCCATGCCGGCGACAGCTGGGTGGAGGAGGAGGAGGAGGAGGAGGCGGAAGTGGGGGCGAGATATCCTGGCAGCAGGATTCAGCGGGTCGGTTCTCGAGTGGGGCACAGGGAGGGGCGAACACACACCCGCCTGAGGCCGACGTGGATGTGCTTCGCATGGGGTTGCCGCTCGTCCTGTTTGTCGACCTGGCTGACGGCGCAGCTCCGTGGAAACCAGTAATTGGCACACAACGACCGGCAGCCGCTTGTTCGCTCGTACAAATTCGGTCACAGCAGGATGCAACGTCGGAGCCCGCATGCGGCACGAGTGGCATTCAATTCCGAACTCGAATTGATGTCCCTTCCGAGAATATCCACTCGGCCTTTGATTTCCATTCAGTCGAGTTGGCTTTTTACTGCCTTCCTTCAATTAGGAGTTCGGACCCTTCGACTGCACTGGTCCATGCTTACCCTCACCAATTAGTGTTCACATTAATGTGATCCCGATAATCGCAACTCTTGCGGCCACAGAGAGGTTTTATGCGCCTTTTTCCGGTCCCCTGGAGCGATATTTCGATTTATAGCTCTACCAATTTGGCTGAGCGGGGTTTGGCGGCGTCCCCTGCCTCACTTAAACCGAGTGAATTATTGGTTTTTTGCCGAGGGCCTCGCTTTGCCTCACCCCCCCCCAGTCCCCAGTCTCTCTCCCCACCCTCGTCATCATCTTACGCAAGCAACTCTGTAGTTTTATCGTCACATCGTAATTTTATGAGTTTCTCATTCTTCAGTTTCTTACTTTCCCTCCCCGCTGCAGCAATTTCAACCTTGATCGATGTCGTTATTGTCGTCATTGTTTCCCTTCGCGTTTTAGTAAAAAATTGTAATAACAAGATATCAGTAATCCAAGTGTTTCCCCATCCATATTTTACACTAGAAAAGAAAGAGAAGAGCACGTCAAGAGCACACGAAACCCTCCCGCGGAGAGTGTAAATTGCGTTATTCCTACACGTGGGCACACATCGAGTGTCCCTCTCACCCCCGACGCGCAGAACGCGCTACAGCCGCACTTCTACTCACTTCTCAATCTCTCCTTCTCTTCTCCCCACAGCTACATCTACGTGTGCCACGCCCCCATGGCACGCACCTGGTGCACCATGCCGCGCGTGAAACGCTGCACCCTGTACATCGGCATCATGGCCTTCCTGCACCAGAGCACGCGCTTCTTCGACCGCACCTACTACCCGCTGAGCATCGAGTGGAACGGCCAAGCGACCGAGGTGTGCCACCTGGAGACCTCGCCCTGGGTCCACAACTACGTCGGCGAGGACGTCTACTTCACCTACTACTTCCTCTTCCGCGTGCTCTTCGTGCACCTGGTGCCGTGCATCCTGCTGGTCACGCTCAACATCCTGCTGTTCAGCGCCATGCGTCAGGCGCACGAGCGCCGCAAGCTGCTGTTCCGCGAGAACCGCAAGAAGGAGAGCAAGAAGCTGCGCGAATCCAACTGCACCACGCTCATGCTGATCGTGGTCGTCACGGTCTTTCTGATCGTCGAGATCCCCATCGCCGTGGTCACCGCGATGCACATCGTGTCCTCGCTGATACACGAGTTCATGGACTACCGGAAGGCCAACATCTTCATCATGTTCACCAACTTCTTCCTGGTCGTCAGCTACCCCATCAACTTCGGCATCTACTGCGGCATGTCGCGCCAGTTCCGCGAGACCTTCAAGGAGATCTTCCTGGGCCGCAGCGCCGCCAGCAAGGACAACTCGTCCAAGTACTCGCTGGTGAACGGCGCTCGCACCTGCACCAACACCAACGAGACGGTGCTCTAGTAATTAATGCGGCTGCAGGACGGCCGGAGGGGGCGCTCGCGCAGCGCGGCCACTGCGACCGGTCTGGCGTTGTAAGGACGCCGGCGGCCGGCGGGCGGCGGCCGGCGGGTCCTCCGCCGGTGAAGTGGGGCCGCGAGAGCTCCGTCTAGTCCGGCTTGAGTTGCTGTTGTCGATAGTGTGGCGCGATTATTAGCTGGAGGACCATCTCAGCACCATCACTATGAGGAGCTGAGGTGTCGCCGTAGGTTAGACTTAAATACTTCTAGAGCTGTACGTATCTCGGATGGAGAGACATTTACCACAGTAGGATGGAGTTTGTGAGTGGAGGAGGCAAAAACCAGCACTTAAATTGCACCTGCTATTTTCAAATAATCAAAACACAATCGAAAATAGCCACTCTGAGAATGCTATAGTTGAAAATCTGTAATTCTGTTTTTAGACTTCATGTTTCGCATACATTTAGTTGATTTTAACTTTAAGCGAACGATTATTTGGCTACCTCAGGAGAAACTATTTAGTTGCTAAGGAAACTCTGACTTGCAGTCCCTTCTAACCAACGAGGTTGACTGTTGACGGTGTCTACACACTGCGAAGTCCAACGCGGCGGGGGTCCTGAAGATCCCCCCATTAACTCGAAAATATTTATATATTGCACTTCAAAATTCGATTGCGTTAGAAACCCAATTGAATTAAGAGAACTTTGATTATAAAACACTTGAGGAACTCGAAACTATATATGTGTATGTATGTGTATGTGTATATAGAACATGTAGATGTGTTGGAGTCACCGTTAAGCTAAAACACACGGCACAGAATCCACAGACGTTTAGGCGCAGCAAATGATTGTTGTGTGTGTTTCTATTGTTAGAGTGAAAACTGATTAAACTATGTAAACTCATTAGAAGCTGCTGACGTAAGGTTGTAAATATGTATTACGTGTTTGCAAGCTGGTGTGTGGAGCGGCAGCGGCGTGCAGCTGATCTTCGAGGTTTGAATTTGTGAGCGCAACGAGCCCCGCGTTGACAGGTTCGGACAAACGGACGAGACAGCGCAGCAGCTTGCGACAGACATTAACTAGATTTTTACAACTGCACCGCAAACTGCAACTTGCAGCTCACCGCAGACCACACGAAACACGAAACCATTGAAAGTGTTGTGCAAGTTTTGCGGCAACCGAGAGATTTCGGATTTATGCGGCTTGTAAGGTGTCGCCTATATATATATATATATATATATGTGTGTGTGTGTGTGTGTGTGAATAACTGGCTGCTTTCGGTTTGCATTCGCTTCACTTAATTCGCTTAATTTTGTAAACACTCAGTGTCGTTGTTGAAGTCTACGAATAAAAAGTCCACACTTGGCAGCATTGCGAGAACGAGCGTTTTATTTGGTAGTTTAAGCGAGGCGTTTTCAGGAACAGCATCCTGCCACGGGCAGCAGGAATCCTGTTGAGCATCCTGCCAAGTGCAGCGTGACTGTGTCGGTGTGTAAAACGAGAAGATCTGCTGGGAAACGCGGGTTACGCCGTCTTTTCCAGCCATCGGTTTTGCCTACACACACACAAATATGCAAGAACCCAGCAAGCACACCGACCACACACACACACACACCCACTTACAGTTTATTCAGCGCTTAATTGCCCGTTGCAGCCCTTCACGTCGCAGGCCGCCTGGAAAAGTTTACAGGGCGCGCGGCGCTTTCCGTTGGCCTGCGTGTCCCGCGCTTCGTTTAATCAACCGGCTGCTCCACTAAATTCAGTCTAATTTAGCAGTCTAAATTAAATGGGGGGGCAATAAAAGGTGGGCTAATAAAAATCTGCGCAGTCTGTGATTCCGTTCTGATTAAATTTCAGTTTCAATTAGCAGCAGGTAGGGGTTTTCTTAATTAAATCCCCTCGCACTGAGAGACACAGCGATCGGCTCTGGCGATGCGGCGTCGCCTGCTTCTCTTCGGTGTTGCAGTACAAGTGGGCGCTGTAGAACTCCCCCCGCAGGACACGCCCACCTTATATTATATAAGGCAAATGTTTCGTATAAATTGGAATTTGAATTCTTCGCGATTTCCTATTTTTACACACATCGATTAACTTGTTATTCATCCGCCGATCCGAGCTGTTTATTCATCCGTCATCAGTTTTCGCGAGAATTGAGATTTTCTGTTATTCAGGTCACCGCCTGCGACAGTTTAAAGTGTCGAAGATGCACCTCCAAGCTGTCGTTCGGTGCATTCAAAAGCAGTGAATCGCAAAGTTCACCATATCGCAGATATTTTACAAGCATTAGCATCGCATCTGCAATTTAATGGCACGCACGGCGCGACGTTGATGCACAGGAAAACGCGGCGTACGCGATCTTCAGAGAAACGATTTCTTAATGCAGCATTAGATATCCTGTAAAAATCCAAATTGACATCGGATTTTGCATTCAATATCGTAAATGAGGGGGTTTTTCTGATTTCCACCGTGATAATTCACAAAAGTCTCACTTAAGGCGGCTTTTTCTACCTTCAGTTAGACACTCACTGGCAGTTTATTCCCACTTTTTCTACGAACGAACGAACAGACAGACGAACGAACGAACGAACGGACAGACGAACGAACGAACGGACAGACGAACGAACGAACGAACGGACAGACGAACGAAGGAACGAACAGACGAACGAAGGAACGAACAGGCGAACAAACTAATGAACAAACGGACAGATGAACCAGATGAACAAACGAGTGGACAGACGAACGAACGAACGGACAGACGAACGAACGAATGAACAGACGAACGAACGAACGAACGAACAGACAGACGAACGAACGAATGGACAGACGAACGAAGGAACGAACAGACGAACAAACGAACGGACAGGCGAACAAACGAATGAACAAACGGACAGATGAACCAGATGAACAAACGAATGGACAGACGAACGAACGAACGGACAGGCGAACGAACGAACGGACAGACGAACAAACGAACGAACGAACGAACAGGCGAACAAACGAGTGAACAAACGAACAAACGAATGGACAGACGAACGAACGAGTGGACAAACGAGTGCACAAGCGAACGGACAAGCGAACGGACAAACGAGTGGGAAAACGGATGGACAAACGAAAGGACAAACGAGTGGACAAACGAGTGGACAAACGAGTGGACGAACGAGTGGGAAAACGAATGGACAGACTAACGGCTGAATTAATATACGAGTATCTATGAAGTTTCCTGCTGGGATGTTCTGTGAAGAAAAAATAAACAAATTTACTGCGTACTGTGGACGCAAAGACATTTTAATTTGCAAAAGACGAGCTGTAAAATGGACTTTCCGCTTGAATGATACTAAAAAGGACCAGAGCAGTCTATGGAGACGAAATGAATGAATGAAAAATGGAGCTCCGTTCACAGCAGCACTCGGCCACAGCGCACCTCAAAAGGAAAATTAAAACCTCGCTCGGCTCACCTCTCTGCGCTCTCTTGCGCCCTACAAGAGCGCAATGAAAAATTTCCTCGCTTGCAAAAGTGGGACGGACGTGGAGACGAAGGCGGAAGATTGAGTTGATGAGATAGAAATGTACAGGATGTGAATACACAATATGGTTCTCTGTTATTAAAACCAATCAATTTGTGGTAAGAAAAAAGAGATTTTGCTTCAGAAGTTGGGAATGTCGACGGAGGAATTTATTAATGGCGCAGTGAAATAGGCAACAAATTTAACTTCTGTAACTTCTAGTGTGTCCTCTCCAGCTCCACAATTGAAACCACAAACCCAAAAATCGCTCCACGTTTCACACGTTTTTGCTTACAGTGGGAATGTGGATGGACACACCTTCGCCAAACTTCTTACTTTTTTAAAATGTCTTTCGAGCGTTTTCAACAGACAATAAAAGAAACTTCCAGAAGTCGAACTCCATCGGGTGAAAACCTAAATTGACATTTTCAAGAAAAACGACAGCTGAAGTTCCACTGTAGAGCTTCACTTGACTTCGCTACTTCGCAATACGTGAGCTGAATTGCAGCAAGGAGTGGAAAAAGTTCACTTTTTAGTTGTTTTAAAATGCGTTCCTCGTTTTCCTTCGCTCGCAAATGATGTGGGAAGAAAATAAAGTGGCAAAAATAACTGCTATTGAATATTTTTAAATGGAAAAGAGAGTTTTCCAGCAAATGCATGTTCTGCTTCGCAATAATTTCAGTCAAAACTCGTTAAAGATCTTAAATCGCCCAAGGGAGGCGTAGCAGGACGATTCGATCGTGTAGCGTCTGCGGAATCATTAAAATCCTGATTAAGAACTCGTATAACATTTCGTCGCAATGGCTCAGCCACGTGGGAAACGCAGACGGACGCACAAGTCGTCGCTCATCAGACGGAGAGCTACGGATTCTGCGGGTTTCGCGGACGCGCGCGACGGCTGCTCGAGATGCGAAAACGAATGACGTGTGCGATGCGAGGTGGGGAGCTGAAGAGAGCTTTCCACGTCTTCGCTGTTGGGAATTCGCTTCTCTAATTAACCAATTAATCAGATTTCGCTTGCCGGTACAACGCGAACCATGAAATCTTCGGCTGAGTAAATAACTCGACTTCGTAATGTTCCACCACAAAGTTGGTGGCTTAAACGGGAACGAGTGTCTCGAAATGTCTTATTACGGCATAAATAAATCGGAGGAGTTGCTGTGCGGCTGCTAATTACAGCCTACACAGCATTTAAATCCATTTTACAGCCACTTACAAGCCATTCAAGTAACTTTTCTCTCTTAATGAAGTTTCATCATTCATTGCCGCGCCAGATTTTGCGCTCTTCGGTGGCTGAGTTTGTTTACACTCGTGCAAGCAACTCGTGAACTGCGTTGGTTCGCACGAAAATCTCCAATCAAGTCTGAAGTTTGCGTTCTAATTGCGTTCCATGGCAGGGTTTTGAATTCGAGGAGCGGCCATCAACTTTTATTTCAGCTGTTGAAATACAACTGCAACAACTGGAAAATTTTCAGCCCACGGCGAGGAGAGAAAGAAAGCGGAGAAAATGCTTTCAAGAAGAGGAAAAGCTGAATTTCTGCAACTGATTTAGCAAGCCTGCTGTTGGCAGTTTACTCGTAAAAATCTCACTCCGAATCCTTTAGATTGTAAGCGTTCAAATCTCCCTTTCTTTACTTGAGGTCGAGACGACGATACAGGAAAAAACTAACAAATCAGCAAAAAACTAACAAATGAAAGTTTGCGCTGCTGCGAGTTTCGCTCAACACATTTCGCGTTGACTGAAAATGTTAACGCGATAATCAAATTTGTCGGATACACTGCAAGCTAACAATTCCGCTCGTGCTTTTGTAAATCAGGACGCTTCAGGCTTTCGCTTCAGAGTCGTCGTCCGCCGCCCACTTTGTCTTCCGCGGCAGCACCACTCCGCACCCTGACGCGGAAGAGGAGTGGAAAATTCGTACGCATTCGGAGCGAAAGCCAGGAGTGACGATGCCGGTGGCAGATTTGATGGCCGTGACACTCGATGTTCCAAGCGACGTTGCAAGCGCACAGCGTGGAGGTGATAATGATGTCGATTCATTTCGCGACTCCTGCGAAGCTGCGCACTTTGACCTTTGGCGGAACGTGCGGGAGGCGGGGGGATTCAATCCCGAAATACCGCGATTCGCCTCCAGAACACCGAATTATGTCGACTCGACTCGACCGAATTTGTTGCTTGATAAGATGGAACACTCGAGATAAATAAATAATATCAAGCTGCAATTTCAAAGTTACCGCTAGCACGAGAACGAGAAAATTTTAAAAAAAGGAATTTGAATTAAAATGCTCGAGATTATCGTTCAGTTTTGAAGAACTGAGGCCACGAGATTCGTTGAATTTCGTTAGGTTTCGTGTAAAATTTTTATCAGCTGTGCTATCGTGAGCATTTTCGTTCAGTTTCGTAGAACTTGAACTACGTTATTCGTTACAATTCGTTCAATTTCGATGAGTTTTTGTAAAGTTTCGATTAACTTTACTTTTTTCGTCCAGTTTCAAAGAACAGAAGCCACGAGATTCGTTGAATTTCGTTAGGTTTCGTGTAAAGTTTTGATCATCGTGAGCATTTTCGTTCAGTTTCGTAGAACTTGAACTACGTTATTCGTTACATTTCGTTCAATTTCGATAAGTTTTTGTAAAGTTTCGATTTACTTTACTTTCTTCGTCCAGTTTCAAAGAACAGAAGCCACGACATTCGTTGAATTTCGTTGAATTTCGTTAGGTTTCGTATAATGATTTGATTAGCTTTATTATCGAGATTATTTTCGTTCACTATCGAGATTATTTTGATAAAAGAAATCTTTCTTGAACACAAACCATTTGCAATTTAGTTTTCTATTCCAATCTTTTTTCACAACGATATACTGAAGTCCCCTCACAGCCTGAAGTCCCCTCACAGCCTGAGACTGACGTCTGCGCTATTAAGAATTTCTTCACATCCACTTGAAATCTGTTCCTTATATTGTAGTTGTGTACGTGCAGATGCGTGTGTGTGTGTGTGTGAGTGAGTGTTGCCAATTTGCATGCTTAAGCGAGTTGAGATGCTTGTCTCTCGATTGCTTGCGATTTGATGCGCTGTGAATATCAATGCCTGCATTCCGGTTGTGTTGCATAAATCACAAGCGCATTGAAGCCACTTGGTGCCACTTTAGAAGTCGGTGCAGCCACACCCACGCTTGTAATTAGTTCCACATTTAAACTAATCAATTAACAGATCAAAATTAGGTAAGCATTTGTCTGGCAAGCCACTCATCGGTGAACCGAGTGAATGCCACGAGTTTTGCAAACCAATTAAGATGAGATTTTGAGCCGATCTAATGAAGGACAACAAGTGTGAAGAATGAGTTAAATTCTCTAACTGAAAAACAGAACAGAAACAGCGAGGGAAGTCGTCATTGCGATTTAAAACTTGTAGACTAAATTGTCAGCGACTCGTTGAATGAAATGCAATCCTTCGGAATAAACTGACTTCATGATGCAAAATACTGTAGATTCTGAGCTCTTCAAGTTTACAGCGCCTAAAATGAACGTAAACATGCTAGTAAATCCATCTGGCAACGCCACAGATAAGCTGAAGCCGCTTGTATCGCGTCGCCTGGCAGCAAGATGGGCTGCAGCAAGAGCAACACACTTTCCACTTTACGAGCAGCCGAATTCAGTGCACTCAAGCGGTCGCCGCACCGCCGCATTTCCTCACGGTCGCGATTTTATCGCCGCACCGACTTTCCGTCCACGACACACTTGGTCGTAAAACTCAGCTGAGTCGTAAAGTTGAGTCTGCGCTTGATATCTCTGCTCGAGCAAAGCGAACCCATCCGCGAATGTGATGAAATTTCCTTCCCGCTCGGCATTCTCGTTCCTGCAGATTGTTACGATTATTAAGGGAAACCAATTACGATTTACATACTGGCGTGCAATGAAAATAGCGGAAGAATAGCGGAAGAATAGCGGAAGAATACTTCTGCGGTTAATAGAAATGTGTGGAGGTTGTGGATCTCGATTGGGACGGATGGTCATCTCACCCACCGCCTCGCTTATCATAATAAAAATCAGCCTTTGCATTCTACGACGGATTGCGTGGTTGCTTCGTGTGGCGAGAATTAAGGCTGAGAAAACACTTAACGAGACTTTCAAGCTGAGCCTTCCTTTCGCCCTCTTTTCGCCTTCTTCTGACTCGCTTTCTCTTCCCAGTCTTTGTTTCATTCGTTTTCTAACCTTCCATCGTTTATTCTTCTCCTATTCTTCTCCTATTCTTCGTCCTCCGCTTCTCGTGCAGTTCATTGCACGATAGCAACGATATTTCGCTGCATTCGCTCCGCTCCTTCTTCGTGTGATTCCGCTCGAGCGGCAGCAGCAGCAGCAGCAGTTTTCGTGCCACCTCGCGTCACCAGGACGCGTGCAACCAGCGAGGATTTGTGCGAGGATTTCAGTGTGTAGCACTGAATGTTATTAAGCAGGCGGCAGACTGCCGGGTCGGTGCACCGCTGTGGTTGCAACACCGCCCCGCATCGCGCCATCAATCAGCCCGCTGAGCGGCGGCGCTTTTGCGCTCCACACTAAATGATGTCCTTGGCCCAGTGCAGCGTTGAGGGCAGCGACGAGGGCATCCTGCAGAGTTTTCGGAAAAAGCGACCCATTCGCTGGCTGCTCTGGTGGTCCTCCGATTTATGGCATGCTAACGTCAGAATTTCATAGGTTTCACAGTGTTTTCGCAGGATGGCAGCAAATCCATTTGCTCTCCGCACGTGGTGTCCGCGCCACACAAAGTAGAGAAACTGCTGGCGGGAGCTGCGGAGGCGCCTCCTTCTGCAATCGAGAGCTCATTAGTTCGCCCCATCCACGGACTGCCCGCGCCGAGAACTGATCAACACGAATGATTTAGTGGTGTTTTTGCAGGCTTTCGTCTGATGAAACGATTCGCTGATTCGCGTTTGCGGAGATTGCGGCCGTCCGCAGGCAGGCGCTGCTCTGCACACTCGCGTGGACGTCTCATCCAGCCGGGGGTTGGATGGTGGTGGCGCTCACGAATTCCGCAAGCATGCCATTTGACGCGGAGGCCGTCAGCGGACGACTGGATAGCCGGTCTGGCATTCCAGCGAACCGCGGAATTAAGTGAAGCCAAACTTCATGCGGGAGGAGTGCGTAGCCTGGAGTCCCCCCCGCAAATTTAATGCCGGGGGACTCCAAGCTACGCACCCTGCCAGCCCACCCACCTGCACTTGCAACGGATGTTTGTGGAGCCATTGCAGCTTCTTGATCTTAATTAATCCCCGCCCTCCCTGCGGGAGCAACGAAACACTCGCACTCTGATGCATTTTTAACGACGCGAACGAACGCAGGTCGCAGAGGCAAAGCAGCACGCAGCTCAGCGATGAGTGAACCGGTTGACGATGCCGCTGGAGAGCAGGGATGCGGAATAGGAAGAGCACACACACACACACACACACACATACACACACTCACACACACACTCTTGCTCAGTCAAGTGAAGGCCAACTGAAGCCACGCACACTCTCGCACACACCGATGCAACACAAACACCGGCGGCGCTGCAAACTGATCAACCGGACGGCTGACTTTGAGATGCTTTGCAGCTGCCCGAGTTAATTTGTTGCAAGAGAAGACAGAGAGAGAGAGAGAGAGAGAGAGAGAGAGAGAGAGAGAGAGAATTTCCGAAGGCGAAGACTGCAGAATATTGGCGAAATTAATTGTTTTTCGATAGCTTGTTCCAAAATCTTCCGAATCTAGTTGCTCATTCTCTACTTCTGCAGTTCGTGCCACCCACTAGATTACGAATTTGCACGCAAACTACGTAAATTCGAAGTCTCGCGCTGGGAGACTCAAACATCTTCGACATAAAATTACGCGTAATTTATCGCACAGAATTAATTACATTAAAACAACGCGATGGCAGGTGGCGAACACTCGCAACTCCATCCGCCGCCGATTACGCGCGCACCAGCGTGCAGCTGCGCGAGAAGGCGTCTCGAATTTATGTTGCATAAACTTTTATGCTCGCCGCCACGCCCCCCGCCCCACCCCACTCGCTCTAAAAATGTGGCAGGTGTTGCAGGTGTTGGAGGAGCCCAACGCGGCGGCGGCGGTAGAGTAACAAGCTGGTGCGTGAGAAGCTACGAGTTAGAAATGAATGGCTAAAATTGATTGTTTTTCTTGCGTTTCCCTCAGCTCCTCCCCAGCTCATCCTCCCCTCCTCCTCCTCCTCCTCCTCCTCCTCCTCCTGCCCTCCTCCTCGTCCTCCTCCTCGTCATTCTCCTCAAAAAAACAGTGAATACGCGTTGCATTGAAAGCGGTTTCACTTCTCTGCCTCCGCGTTGCATGCTTCGGTTTCAGAGGATGTCGCAACGACCTTCCTCCCGCTCAGGGCAGGCAGGGGACTCGAAATTACACGAGTCACCTGAAATTGTAAAGCTTGAGCGACTGAATAAAGTGCGATTTTGAGATACAGATAAATTGCGCAATTTGTGAGGGGAAATGAAGAGGAGAAAAAGGTCACCCCGAACCGAACGGTTACGTAAATACACGTAATCACACGCGCATTAACACACACACACACACACACACACACACACGCGAATACACTCAAACACGTGTAGAAAGAGTGGGGAAGTCAGAAGGATGCCACTGACACGGACTGCCAACGCTGCCATTAACGCCAGGATAACTGCTAACTTGGCCAAATTCTGTCGCCGAGGCCCCGTGTGTGAGTGCGTGTGTGTGTGTGTGTGTGTGTGTGCGTGTGTGGTTCAGGACTGAGGTCTCCACAATTCAAAATCCCCTCCTTCCCGTCCGGTTTCAATTTATGTTTACTTTTAGTGCAGCCGAAGTTCATTGGGGCGATAATTCATTAAACTACGGCGGGGAGTGTGTGTGTGTGTGTGAGTGTGTGTGTGTGTGAGTGTGTGTGTGTGTGTGAGTGTGTGTGTGTGTGTGTGTGTGTGTGTGTGTGTGTGTTTGGCGGTGTGTGTTTGTCGGTGTGTGTTTGTGTGTGCGTTCGTGCGTGAAGAGCAGTGGAAGCCAATTCCAGGTCTGCTGCAACAAATGAAGTCCTGAATTTTAGGGGTTGCCAAAGTTCGCCGGCAACAGCTGACAACCGAGGCGAATGTGGCGGCGAATTACAGCGCCAGCAGCGCAACATATGAATTAATGATTGCATTAAAACGGAATTTATGGCTGCGTCGCAGAAGCAAACGCCGGGATTATAATGACGTTGGGGGACGGCAGCGTTGTCGCGTCGGGATGCCTCGGTTGGCAGCGGGGACGCGTTGAGTGAGTGCGGCGCGGACGATGAGATGGCAGATCTCATGCCGGCGTACGCGTCACATGACGCAAGCATCTCGGAGTCGCCCCGCACCTGCGAGGACGTCTCGACGTGCTGTCTGTCACTCGTATTGAGTGACACGTCTGGGATTTTGAGCGACCATTCACACCGACATCTGCTGCGTGAGCGTCACTGCTGCTGCTGCTGCGTTATCGACAAACAAGCGACTCACTGCTCCGCTCACTTCACGGAATTGCAAATAACGCGACGATTCGCCGCGTAATCATCCGTCGCAATTAAGTGGCCACGTAATCTGTTGTCACCGCGGGATTCGCACGCACGGCTCGCGCCGCGCACGTCACGCTCGTGATGAGAAGGGATTTCGGAATTAATTGGCCCGCCAACACGGATTCAGCGCAGTGCAAGCGATGGACGGACGACGACTTAATAATCCAGTCAAGTTTGGGGCGAATTAAAACGATCAAATTGTGTTAATCAGACTTTATTTGGACTGTTTTATATTTTGAAAACGCAAAATTCTAGAAGGATTATTTACAAAACGAGCGCCTTACTTAACAACTCAACAATTTAGGTGAAATGCAATTTAAATTAAGTTCAACTCCGGTTCGGCCGCCGGAAGGCGCCGTCCGAGGAAGGCCGCTCCTCGCTCTGCTCACTCTGCCGCCGGCGAAGATGCGCCGGTGCGTCGCCTCGGAGTCGCCGGTGGCGGACGCTAAACTGCTTGCGTCTGCGTGGCGGCGTCGCACTTGCGGCGCAGACAGTAGGCGACGTAAGCTTCGTAAGCGTAGATGCAAGCGGCGAAGAATCCGAAGAACTGCAACGAAAAACGAAGCCGAAGATGAGGTTGGTGCAATCTTCAGCCCCAACGCAAGCCAGGCTTCGCTCAGCCCGCCAGTTCCCCCCGTCCCCCAGTCCCCCCGTCCCCCAGTCCCCCCGTCCTCCCCCGTCTTACCGTCGCCAACGAATACTGCAACACGTCCATGGAACACGCAACCGCCGCAGCCACGAACGTGACGCACGCCAGGAACGCGTGCACGAGCATCTCGAATCTGAGCGCGTCGAAGTGGGAGAACTTGCGCGGCCACAGCTGCAGCAGGCCGGCCAGCAGCGAGCAGCCGCTGCACAGGAAGGCGAGCGCGGCGGCGCTCAGGTAGAAGAGGCCGCGTGGATTGTGCGGCGGCACGCGGCGGCCGCTGCACAGCACGCACAGGAAGCCGCTCAGAGTGCAGAGCTGCAAAGAGAGGAGAAGCAGAGATGCGATGCGAGAATGAAGCCGGCGAGGCTGACAATAAAGAGCACTCGGGAGGGAAATAAAGCGAGAAACTGAAACTGAACGACTTGCGAAGTTGGAAAGCAGAGAACTTCATGCACGTGTAAAGAGGACGCGTGGCCGACGCGTTGCATGTTCTCTGGTCTCCTCTTCGGCTCTCGTCTCCTCTCTCCCGCGCACTTCTAGTTTCAGTTTTTCGCCTACGCGAGTTTTGTGAATTTTCTCAACTCCTCTCACACAAACGAGAGAGAAAATATTTACGATCCGTTACAAGAATTACAGGTGGAGCAACAACAATGCGGACGCAAATTACCAAGCAGGTTATTTTGAAGAAAGCGGGCACGCTTCTCAAATAGTTTCCGTCGAAGGCCAGCGGCGACGACATCTCGGCGGTTGGTTCGCCCGAATTCGCGGCACTTGCAGCGGGCGTAAAAGTGTCTCACTGGCTGTGCGCTCCGTTCTGCCCAAGAAACACGCTTCTGATCACGCGACGTTCATCATCGTCCACTTCGAACTGGTGAGACTTTTCACCGCTTCGCTCGCGGTTTTCGCAGCGGTTTGAAGCGGCTTCACTTCGCTTGACTCCGCGTCTGTGGGTCAGTCAACACTTCGTTGCGACGCGATTTCCGCAAGCAGGCGTTTCAATGGGGTTTCGATACGGCGCACCGTGTCGCTCTTATCGCTGCTGCACAAAACTACGTGCGTGCCTCGCCAGCGTTCTGAATTCAGTGCCAGTGCCGTCTCTTCGGACGCGGCAAGCGAACCGACTTCGCGCTCGGCTTCGTTGCTCCCCGCGAACGGCGGCCGTCTGCAGTGCGGCGCTGATAACGCGCTCGAATTCAGCACTTTTCGCTGTCGACACTCTTAATTCGCTTCGTTTTGTTCTATTTTCCGTGTGGCTGGCTGTGCATTTGCGTAATTTCAGTGCATGCCGCAGATCTGCTTATCAACTGCTTCAGCAGCAGCAGCACAGCAGCAGCACAGCACAGCTTGCAACTTCGGCCGGCTGCCCGCCCAACCAGCGAGCGACCCTCAGATTTTATCTGCGGCCGGCTGTTCCGCTTCTGCTTCTGCTTCTGCTTCGGCTTCGGCTTCCATCTCCACTCGTCGCGACTTCCCGCGCGCGGCAGCCCCGCACTGGGTCAACTTTTGTGTTTATCAGCTGCAAGTGCTGCAGCCATTAACGCCCAACCTGCCGTTCTATCAGCGCAATTACTGAAATCTAAACACCCCGAAAACGCTCTCAAGGTCGCATTTATCCGAAATGCTTCTGCTCTGGAGGCTCCACATGCTGCAGCGTTCGCCGTCGAACTCGATAATCAGCATAATAATGAGATTCGGCGGTTATTTTTCATTGTGGCATTGAATTTGTTGAAAATTCCAGAGACTGAAGTGAAATGATGTCGTTCACAGTTTTGTTGTATTTTCCGGCCGGCCGTCTACCTGTCTACCTGTCTATCTGTCTGTCTAGCTGCGAATCTGGCTGTCCGTCTGCCTGTCCGTCTGCCTGTCTGCCTGTCTGTCTATCTGTCTGTCCATCTGTCCGTCTGTCCATCTGCCCGTCCGTCCGTCCGTCTGTCTGTCTGTTGCCTCATTCTGGCCGAAGACAGTCCAGTCCTCTTCATAGTTTTGCTTTCACACTTAAATTTATTTTACAGTTGCTCTCGAACTGTTCAACTGGAAATGTTAACTTTCGAGAGAAGAACAGAACACAGTTTGCTCTTCGCTCTCACAGTATCAGCTGCACAAACCTTTGAAAGTGGAATAAAAACTGGCAAAAGCTTTCAGCAGCTTTCGTACCTTAGGGAAGCTTTCAGCGGCGTGTATGTGGAAGCTGAATTTGAGTTCATAGAGGTGTGAGAATTAGTTTCAACTTATTATAGGAAGTTTTATCTGTGCTTTCCTGGAAGGTTCTTGCATACAATAAAATTTCCCTTGTCACTGGCTAGCAGAGGTTTTGCTCGGCATTCTGTTAATAACAGTACTAAAAGAGGTGAGAATGCCATGAAGCGCCATCTGTTGTGATTATTGGTTCCACATGCTTATATCTTGCAGGAACCCGCTATTTTTATATATTTTGCAAGAACCCTACGCTGTTAGTTAACAGAGGTGAAAGTAGATTTAAGAGGAAATTTAAAAGGAAATTTTATCTGAAAGGAAATCTTAGAGGAAAATACAGGAAATTTTATAAGAAATTGGAGAGGAAATTGGAAAAGATATTTGGAAGGAAATTTTTGAGGCAATTCGAGAGGAAATTTAAGAGGAAATTTGAGAGGAAATTTGAGAGGAAATGTTAGTTTTAGAGGTGAAAATGTACTTCTTTTTTAGCAAGTTGCGGACGAAAGTTGATGCAAAACCGTCACCATGTTCAATGCGAATCCCACTTTCTTCTCCGCCCTTCTCAATTTTATATTTTTATTACTACAGCAACCATCAGCAGAAGATTCCGTGTGTCAGTCTTGACATTGAAAACTCGACATTTAGTGTTTCCAATTATTATTTTGACGCAGGCAAGGCCAGGCGTGAAGCTACACCGGTGGAGAATTCGGCGAAGAAGTGCAAACAGGGAAGCCAGGACACGTTTTGGGCGGAAGCGGACATCAAGGACGAACTACGTGCGTGTAAAGTAACGCGCAACGAGCTCCTCTGCTCCGTCCGTCCTGCGACAACAAAGCAACAGCGGGACAGCGGGACAGCGGGAGAGCGAGCGCGAGAGAGCAACACTTCACCTCAAACTCTCTGCTGAACTCGACATTTCTCTTCGTTGCTCTTTCTTGGTGGACAAGCTGCTCTTCATCCAGCAGACTTTCGCTCTCCTCGCTCGCCAAAAGCGTATTCAGCGCCTGAATCCAGTTTCAGTTCAGTTCAACACCAGCTCACGTCTCCCGCTCGCCCATTTTCCGCCAACGCCACGGGATTCGCACTGCGAACAACTTGTCATCGCTCCTCTTTTGCTTCAACGAACGAATCCGCTCGCAATTTAATTCGAACGCTCCGCTCTTAATCGCCCCCGTCTCGCCCTCTCCAGCTTCCGCACCCACGCGTGAAATCAAATAATCACAACCACACCCTTCAGATAATCAGCGATGTCCTTGCGTTGCCAGGCATCCGGCCACGTTTGAATAACGTGGAGTCCTTTCGGCTTCCTTGCGATATCCCTGCAACAACTTTGGCAGTTTACGCTTTGTTGTTGTAGTTGTTACTGCGGTTGGGTGGTTGTTGTTCCCCTAGATGCCGCCACAAACTGTCGTACAATGAATAAAACAAAAAACATCTCGCACCAACCCCGACAGCAATTAGAAAACCCCAAAAATACCTCACAACGAATAAGGAATCCCACAAAAAATCCCACAAAAAATCCCACGAAAAATCCCACAAAAAATCCCACAAAAAATACCACAAAAAATCCCACAAAATTCTCACAAAATTAAAGAAAAGAAATGAATCCTCCTCCTCGTTAACCGCAGGAAACTCGTGAAGAAGCCACACATCATGAATCAAACCGTTAAATCCTGTGGCAACCTCTTCTCTCATGGCCACCGAAAATCCCAGGAACGGGATTTTACCTCACGAGATGGCTAAGGAATCGCACGGAATCCCGCCGGATTACCGCCGGATTACCGCCGGATTACCGCCGGATTACCGCCGGATTACCGCCGGATTACCGCATGAAACGCGCCGGGCACGCACAGCGCACGCGGGTGCATCAGGAATTCATACTCGCGACGCTAATCGTGCATTCGCAGATCCAACCTTGAGGGCGAAAGTTTCTAAATTAACCGAGCATTGAAAGGACGAGTATGAAAAGCATTTCATTTGTAATTTTGTGGTTGCTCCTCGCCGAGGATGGGGTCCAGGGTTGCCACACTTGTGAAAGTGTCGCTACATTTGGGAATTATGACATCTGGGAATTATGAGCAATTCAAGGATTCCTTTATACGGCTGTGAATGGGCTGTGAATGGGCTGTGAATGGACTGTGAATGGGCTGTGAATGGGCTATGAATGGGCTGTGAATGGGCTGTGAATGGGCTGTGAATGGGCTGTGAATGGGCTGTGAATGGGCCAACAGGTGAGTCTGGACGAGAATTCCAAGGACATTAAAACTGCAAGTGAAACTTCTCTTTAAATCCGTAGAAAAGACGGCGAAGACGAAGAACGCTCGCTCGAATTCCCCGCTCTAACAAGAAATCCGAGTCGCCGATCCAAATCGCAGTGGCGGTATTAGTAGTCGAGGCGATAATCGCGCTCGCGACCACCCGTTTTCTTCGTCTCGAATTCGAAATATCTAAAATTTTTTGGGGAATTTTCGCGGTGATTCTCGCGAGTTGAATAACCGAGTCTGATGTCGGATTTCTACGAAAAGAACGGCGACCGAGGTTCCGCAAAGTCCGGCAACACTGCGGCCGACAGCACTCCTCCTGTTATTTGAGGAGAACCGCAGAAAGGACGAAATAAAAAGGATTTTACTGCTGCAATGAAAAGGTTGCGACTTTTGGCATTACAGCTCGATATCGACGAGTGTGCGTGCGAAAGTTTGTCTTATCGCTGCCAGCGGAGCGAGAGTGTGCGTGTGGGTGCGTGCGTGTGTGTGTGTGGGGAGGGTGGGGGGGGGGGGGGGGACTGCTGCAGTTTCGCTGCTGCAATTTGTTGTATTTTCGGGGCGAATCTCTACGAGTGACGGACGAAACGAGCTTCGAAGAGGGAGCGCGTTTATTTTTACCCACACTGAGATGAAATATCCTTCCGTAACGCACGCGTTGATAAACGCACACACACACACACACACACACATACGCACACACACACACACATGTACTTTTTAACGCTCTCTTCTTTTCGTCAACTTGCAATTTAAAGAAAAAGTGGAGGCGAAACTTCGAGTTGGAGTGCCAGTTGAGAGACGGAAATTCTGCGAAGGAGTTTTCGGTGAAAATATATTTTTGTTAAAGAAAGAAAAGCAATTTTTTTAAAGCGATTTTCAAATGCTGCGCGAATCTTTCAATTATTCTGCGAATCTTTCAATTATTTGCTCTACTTTCACAGCCGCAAATCGTGTGAAAGCCACTTAATTGGCTCCGGCATTCCGTTGCTCACGCGGTGAATGAGTGGCAAAGGACGGCGCCGCCGACGCACACTCGCAGCGGCACAGGAAGCAGCAGCGGGACGAATGATTCCGACGACTCTATAAATTTAAGCACGCGTAATGAATGCATTTTAATTATTATTTGCGAGGACGTAAAATGCCGTCGCTGCAGAAAATCGGAAGCAGAAGAATTTCATTTTCTCTTCTTGCTAATTTAGTGGTTTGAACAGAAATTTTAAGCGCTTCGCAAACACGCATGCAAACACCCACCCACCCCCACACACACCCATACACACACACACACACACACACACACACGCACACAAGCACTTACATTGAAATGCCAGCGTCTCTAACTAGCGATTTGCAATAATTAAGCTCGCCCTTCGCCGTCCCGTCCGTCCCGCCATCCGTCCCGCCATCCGTCCGCGCAGAAGCTCGTCCACGCATGAGCGCAGCCAGAGTTTTTCCCTCCACAAGCGAGGGCGTGAATGCCCCTCAGCAGGTTATCAATTTTTATTATCCTTATTATTTCCTCTAATAGCAAGCATTTTTCTTACAATATTTGCAAAGTGCTTGGAAACTCGTAGCGGGCGGCGGGGTAGCTGATCCTCCCTTGTCGCCCCTCCGCACGCCGTTGCTGTCTGTTGCGCTCCTCGGCGGCTCCGGCCGTCGTTGCAGGACATTCAACAGGACGACCGCATGCTTGCTTTGCGCTTAACAAGCGGCTGCGGATGAGCATGCGGCTGCCAAACAGGATGCGTCCTGCAGCGGGCAGGACGGCGGCTGCTGCGTGCGCTTGACACGAATTCCTGCGATGCCGCAACGACGCTCCGCCGATGACTTGTCTGCGTTGCTGCGGCCGCTGCTTTCGCTTCCGCTGGCTGTCCTTCTGTCGCTGCTTGCACTGCGTCTGTCGTCTTTCGTCTGTCGTCTGTCGTCTGTCGTCTGTCGTCTGTCGTCTGTCGTCTGTCTTCTGTTGTCTTCTGTGGCAGACGTGGACGTGGACGTGGACGTGGACGTGGACGTGGACGTGGACGTGGTCGTCGTTGTCGTTGTCGTTGTCGTTGTCGTGGTCGTGGTCGTCGTTGTCGTTGTCGTTGTCGTTGTCGTCGTCGTCGTTGTCGTCGTCGTCGTTGTCGTCGTCGCTGTCGTTGTCTTCTCCGTTGTTGTCGTCCTAGTTGGCCGTGTTGCCAGTGTGGTCGTCGTTGTGGTTGGCTTCTCCGTTCTGTGGAGTCCTGCGAGAGCGCACTTCTGGCCTCCACGTTCATTGCGCCTCATTGTCGTCGCCGCATTCATGTGCGGACGTGACCTGCAAGCGGACGCCTGGCGCCGCGGAGACCCCGACTTTTAATTGCAGCGCGCAGCACACGGATGCGCGCCGCCCGCAACATCGCAGATGTAATCGAGCACCCGAGCATCCATCGCACGGCTTCATTAAATTCATTCCGCTCGTGCGTCTCGTCACCGCGATTGCCGCCGCTGCGATGGCGAGCGCAATCGGCAGTCAAAAGCGGGCCGCACGCGCTTCGCCTTCAGCAGCAGAAGTCATTCCGGCTGATTGTCTTCGTCCGCTGAGTCGGCGTCGGCGGCGGCGTCGGCGGCGGCGGCGGCGGCGGCGGTCGTCTCTGCTCGCTGCTGAACGACTTCTGCGACATTAAGTCCCGCTCTGCCCGCGAGGCTCGCCAGGGGATCCTTGAGGGTGCAACACGCGTCCGCGACACGCAGCGGACGCGACGTTTGCTGCAGTTGCACTCGGCTGAGACAACTTCTGCGGCACACGATGTTGTTGTTGTTGTTGTTGTTGCTGCTGCTGCTATCATTGTCGTGTGCACTGGCAGTTGGGTTGCTTTTGTTTTATTCATCGCGCTCGCTGAAGTTGTTAACAGTTGTTTACTGCGGCCGGCCAGCATTTCGTTTCGCGTTGTTTGCCGTCGTCTGTGTTGCCACCTCGACTGTTGTCGGCTGCGCTTCCCCGAGTAGCCGGCGCGAATCCCCACAACACTCAGCCGCGAGAAGGGACACTCCGAGTGCAAACGAAAGTCCAACGGAAGACGGCACCTCGAATTGCGGCTGCAGAACGCAGAAATCGCGTTTCAGGTTGCTTCCGCTCCTCGTTTCTGAACGGCGGCTTCACGATGGAACTCCGCTCTGTGACTCCGCGGCGGCGGCGGCGGTTGTTCGCTCCCGGCGGCCCACATCTGCAGCCATCTGGAGTCGCGTTTGAGCCGGAGTTACTTGGAACTCCCCTCGTCCACCCGTCGAGGCGCCTTTCTCTGCCACACCCAGTTCATCGCACTCGCACATCGGCGTGGGTCTGGTGATGCCTTTCCACTCGATGACTCGCGTTTGCGTCTCTTGACACGCCCACTCATTCACGCACGGATCTCCCCGTGGACGCGGGAGTTTCTCAGTCGCCTTCGCTGCTCTTCCAAGTATCTCGCAGCAGGGATTTTCTCCACAAGAAGTTGGCAACCACAGTTGTTGTCATTATCATATTTTGCATTTAATAACTGTTATGCGTTGTTGTTGTTGTTGTTGTTGCTGTCGCTCCTCTTCTTATTGTCGTTATTGTTGTTGTTATGGAAATTTACTCGTTGTCATGGATTGCAATATTTTCACGTCACCGACACGAGCGCAGTTCAACTGACATTAACAGCAATTATAATATTTTCCTTGCCATGTTGTTGCCATCCGTTGACAGCTGCTGCTGCAGTCCTACTTTTTGCTGAGATATGTCTACTTTATGTTGTTATTGTTGTTGTTGTTGATGTTGTTGTTGATGATGTTGATGCTGCTGTTGCATCCAGAAGGATTAAATTACGCCGCAGACGCAGGAAGACCGTCACAGTTGGATTTCAGTCCTGTGCTGTGACTTCCTGTTGATGAGGCAAAACATATCCGGCGGAAGGACGACGAGATACTCGCACAAGTATCTTGGAGATGGCACGAGTATCTCACGGATATCTGGCGATGAAGTTTGGGGAATAAAAATGTGTAAACAGCAACAATAATAATGACAATCAAATTTATGAACAACATGAACAACAATAACGGTAACGGTAAGGGCTAGGGCAACAACAACAACAACAACAACAATAACAACAAGTGAACGTCGCCACCATCAACGCCACCAACAACACTTCGAATTCGAATGCCAAACTTGCGCGTTGATGACGCGTCCACCACGATGGCTGCCAGGAACGAAGGAACGAAGGAACGAAGGGATGCCCACGCGGTCCCGTTCTCAACGACATACAACAACAACGACATACAACAACAACTACAACGATACAAACAAATTTTCCAGCCGCTTTTTTAAAGTGTTCGAGTGAAGCTCGAATAAAGTTTAAATTGGTTCTACAAACCGAACTTTTAATTACAGATTGGAAATTAATTCTGGAAATCGAGATGGAGAGAATTTCCCTTCCTTCCGAAGGGAATCTCGGCCGAAATACATGCAGATTTTCATGTGTAAATGACTCCACTTGACACTTGCAACACCTTAAATTTGATACAATTTCAAATTCAATTTAAGATCTTCTCGCTGTGTGGAAAACTTGTCGGTTGTTGCCTTCCCGAGCCGCAAATTCGGGTTCGCATCCCAAAATCTCGCTCTTCCCTTAATTAAAAACACCAGATGGCACCCATCTGACTGCGGGGATCCTCTTCATTAAGGACGCGAGGAATTTCCTGCGGTTATTTCAAACTTTCAACCCGGTCGAGTTTTATTTCTTCGCAGTTTCACGCGTTCCGGCTGTCGGATTCCGGCCACTCGTCGTAAATCAGCATCCGGAATCAGCGAGCTGCGTGCTTCAGTGTTTTGGCATCCATTTAACTCCGGGGGGACACACAGCGGCACCTGAATAGATTCGGCGAAGCTGTCGGTGTCGGGAAACGCGCAGCTCGCAGTCCAAGGCGAGACCAGAGCGGCAGAGCGATGACGGCTCACCGACGGCAACCTTTTTCGCCGCAGGAATGACGGTGGCTGAGATCAACACAGAATCCTGCTGGACCGCGACGAGTGAGAGGGGGGGGGGGGGAAATTTGCATGCGTCTGGCAATCAAAAACGTATTCCAGCTCTTCGCGAGGAAGTCGAGGTGAGGAGGGCCGCGCCATGGACGCCGTGATGAGGGGTTCGAACGCATTTTTGCTCGAGTCATCGATGACGACGCCTGCATTTGCTGGAATTCCCTTCTTTTCCAGCTATTTGTACACGCGTCAGCTCGCATTTTAATTACTTCAGTGAAGGCGGCAAAATTGCGTTGATTGTGCGCGATTCTCTTTATTGACAGCATTTTGCGCGCCGCATTCACCGCCCGCCCACCCGGCCGCTCGATGGCACACTGCAGAGTGGGCGGGGCGGGGCGGGGCGAGGCGGGGACGCGAAACGCTTACAAATAAAGTGCAAACAAATATTCCTCGCCATTCCGTGCTCTGTGCTTGACACGCTTTTTTATGAGCCTCCGAGGAGGCCGGCCGGCCGGTCGTTGCGTCCGCTGGCGCGCGCACGCCGCCCAACACACTCACATCCACACCATCGCCCCACATGCACAGGCATCCCACCGCGCCTCCGTCGCCGCCTCTCGTGGCGCCCCAAAATTGCCACTTTGTTCGGCCCCGCGAGGCCGAATGACGGCAACGGATGCCGCGCGGCATTCGAAAAATGCAGACTTCGCAGTTCCAGCACTCAAAGTTTTCATTAAAATTTGCTCGCTGCTACCCGCGGCTCTGTGCGAGTGTTTGTGTGCATCGGCATGTGTGTGTGTGTTGGTTGCGTTTGATTTTTTCATAGCTTCCGTTTGACTGCATTTAGTCAGTTCTGGCAGCGGCGCACCGGCGAACCGGTGAGGGGCGCGGGGGAGATTTTAGAGTCCCAGTCTGGGGTTTGAGCGCCCAACGCTCCTCGTTGTGGCTCCACCGCTGCCTGACTGTTGAACGGCTGCCATTTAAGCTCGAGCTGACTTCCGTTTACGCTTGTGAGCTGCACAGCCAGACGAACGTGGCTGCGTCGTTTGCACGAGGGGACTCGGGCGCCGTGGGCACGAGGGGACTCGCGCGGCGTGGGCACGAGGGGACTCGCGCGGCGTGGCACGAGGGGACTCGCGCGGCGTGAGGGGCGCGCTTGTGCGAGTGGGTGCCTCGATGGCATTCGTGGCGTGATTTGTGCCGCGAGGACTTGTAAGCCGCGTCTGTGTGCGACTTTTTAGCGGTTGAATGGCGTCGAGAAACAGCGTTTCATATTTCTTGTTGGTTGGCTGAGTGAATTTTAAATTGTATTCGAGGTTCTGCTGCTTTGGGCAGAAATTGAGAAAATATTTATGCAAGTTCTAATGAAATCTCGCACACCTTCCTCCGACTCCCGCATCCCGAAACCCGTGATGAAGGTGGCGAAGTAGTTCTCCTCCCCACAGCTGCGGCCTCCGCAACGCCTGCATTTCCATATCCGAAATTAAAAGCCGAAAAGCTGAAAGGCAGCAGCCAAGATGGAATCAGCGAAGGACTTCCGAGGATCCTCGGCCGAAGCCAGTTCGCGCTGAAGCCAGCAAAGCGCACTGCTGGCCGTAGACGGCGCTGCAGAGCGCCGACGACAACAAGGACGACGACAGCAGAAACAGAAGACTCGACGGCTAGCAGCGGATGCAGCTGAAGGATGCTTAATTTCGGCTTTCTGCTCGGATTTGGCACCGCCTCGCTGCGAGAAACTCAAGCGAAGCGTGCGGCAACAGAAGACTGCAAGAGTGAAATCAGTTCAGTTGAAATTTTCAACTTGAACAATCCTTCCGATTTTCTCGGAGAACAGAATTTCATAGGGTTATTAAAGTGCTGATTTCTGATTTAAACATCGTCGATTTAATCAACTAATTAGTTGTTAAATCAATCCATCCCGTAAATAATCTACAAGTCAGCCAGTTGAGTCTGCGAGTCAAGCAGTTGAGTCATCAAAACATCAATAGAAATCCATTCTGCTGCTGATTAGTTGACTGAACTGTCAAGCAGGCAGTGTGTCAGTCGATTATCGGCGTGGAAATCATTAAACAATCAATCATGCAATCATTAGGAGCGAATCAGCAAGTAAATGAATGAATCGAGAACCACTGATTCATCGGCTCATCCATCAACCATCGGCAGCCAGTCAGTGAGTCTCCAATTAATCAAGCGACAATTTAATCAAACGATGACCTCCTCGAATGTCCTTCAAATTTCAACCCGCGACCTGTGAAAAACTGTTGCTGTTTCGATTTTTGTTGCCAAATGTTGTCGTTTCTGTTGTTTGTCTTAGTTTTCGTTCGAAAGGCGCGCGTCACTGTCAACTGTCATCATTCATTAATTAATTCACTCACTCGTTCGTTCATTCGTTCGTTCACTCGTTCGTTCATTCGTTCGTTCACTCGTTCGTTCATCCATACATTAATTCATTGCATACCTTCATTCATTCATTGTTTCACTCATTCATTACATTCAGTCACTCATTCATTCATTACATTCATTAATTCACTCATTCATTCGTTCGTTCATTCACTCATTTTTCATTGATTCCATTCGTTCATTCATTAATTCGTATACTTGTTCAATTATTCAATCATTCATCCATTTATTCCATTTCATCCATTTCATTCACTTATTCACTCATTCATTCATCCATTCATCCATTCATCCATTCATCCATTCATTCATTCATTTACTCATTCATTCCATTCATTCCTTCATTCCTTCGTTCGTTCGTTCGTTCGTTCGCTCGTTCGTTCGTTCGCTCGTTCGCTCGTTCGTTCGCTCGTTCGTTCGTTCGTTCGCTCGTTCGTTCGCTCGTTCGTTCGTTCGTTCGCTCGTTCGTTCGCTCGTTCGTTCGCTCGTTCGTTCGCTCGCTCGTTCGTTCGTTCGCTCGTTCGTTCATTCATTAATTTTTTCATTAATTCATTTATTCATTCCATGCATTTATTCATTCATTCCATCCATTCATTTACTTATTCATCCATTAATTTACTTATTCATCCATTCATTTACTCATTCGTTCTTTCATTTATTCATTTCTCCATTCATTTATTCATTCATTCATCCATTCGTTCGAATCCATCCACTCGTTGACGAAATGTCAACTGCATTTTTGCCGCACACTAAACTTGATTTATTCAATTCACATTTTTGTCATTGCAAATCACAAAAGTTGCTCAGAAAAAAGTTGTATTTTCGCTCGTTTCGAATTTCGTTGTTATTTTTTTAATATTTAAACAAGTTTTCGGGGCGAAATTGGTTCCCATTTTTATGCGACAACGAAAGATCGAAAGATAAAACTCAATCTATTTAAGTGTACTTGTCGTTGTTGGTGTTGTTGGTGTTGTTGTTGTTGTTGGTGTTGTTGTTGTTGTAGTATTTAGTCATCAATGTTAAAGCTGACGAAGCAGTTGACTGCACCGCCGCGGCGTCTCTCGGCGAGCAAACTATTGAGGTGTAAAAAGTGAAAAGTTCGCCTCTTTGCCCTCGCCGAGTCTGCAGGCAGCCAGACTCTCGCTGACTGATGATGGGTTTGTGTGCGTGTGTGTGTGTGTGTGTGTACGTCGGTGTTGTGTGCACTTGTTGGGTGTTCTCGGCGGTGTGTGCAGCAGTCTGTTTTTTCTACTGATATTGCGAGAATTAATACAAAAAGGAGGAGAAATGATTAAAATATTCAGTGCGAAGTGAAGTCGTCGTAAAGCGTTTTTAGAGTTGAAATGCTTCGAGCGATTTATTGATGGCTTCGGCGCCTCGCGTGCTACGCGGCCATTAAAGCGCCAACCACTCGCACGTCGAGGAGGCGACAACAACTCTCCAGTTAGGCGCTCAAAACTGCTGTAACCCGATTACACGATTAGCAGTTCGTGTGCTCAGAAACGCCTGTGCAGGACACCCGCGAGTGGTGCGAGCGGCGGCCTGTTGAGTGGAGTTCGTGCGTCGGACACCGCGAATGCATGTTGCAGCAACTGAGGAGCTGCGAAGCACTTGTTGCCGACGCTTGTTGGCAGCGGGGGAGCAGCGGGGGTGGAGGCCGAGGATTACTCTGTAGGGCGAAGAGGTCTCTGGACGCATGAAAACCTTCCAGAATCGCAATGAAAGTCCATCCATCGCTCTGCACGACCATAAAAATTCCAGAAGCCAAATCACGAAACCTCGTCATCCCCCATTTTCAGCCGAGATTCTAGTCAACGCAAAAGTTACAGGTTACACTTCAGCTGCTGCTGAGAAGTGTATTTTTAGCCAGGATGCAACACGGGGCGTCCTTGAGACGCTACAGGACGAGCAGGCAGCCGACGGAGTTTAATGACGTCGGCTGTTGGCATTTTAAAATCAAGGACTTGCCAGCAAGGGCGTCCCAAGCACACACACACACACACACACCACGTCACCTGTCTGCACACCACACACACACACACACCTCTGGCAAGCCGCGCCCGAATGCAAAGTGGGAGGCAGGCGACGTGGAGCAGACGGAAACCGAAAAGCGGCGGCCGACAGACGGGGACGAGACGGCCGGCATGCAACAGGCCCGTCACGTTACCGTTTTTTGCGCCCGCTGCAGAGTGATTATAGAATCCGTCATCATCTCGGGCTGCTCGGGACTCCGTGAGGTTGGCCGCGGTTGGCGGACGGCCTTCGCTTGTACGTACAGAACTGCAGAATAACGAAGCTCGCCCGTAAAAACGTGATTGGAATGGCGCATTTTTGCTGCTTGTGCATTCAGTTGAACAAATCCAGTTGACCGTTGAAGGAGAGCAGGATCAACATCCTGCAGGATTCTCGAAATGCGGCGTTATCACACAGAGTAACCGAGGCGTAGGCGGAATCCCAGCGACGGTACTGCTGCATCGTGCCTCACACTCCTGCAGCCGGCGCGGCGGACGGATTGAAGGCCTCGTTACCGGCGACGTTGAGCCGGGGAATCAAATCAGATGCATTCAGGAAAGTGGAGAATTCTGCCAGGAAGCAGACACCTAACGACACCTAACGACACCTAGCGACACCTAGCGACACCTAACGACACCTAGTGACACCTAGCGACACCTAATGACTGCCATCTCCGGTGGGATTGGAAGGGTTTAGCTAGGCGCCGACATGACATGCATGCAGAAGACCACAGAACAGTTAAATAGCGTGGAATGAAGACGGCGCGGGGCGGTGGGTGGGGAGAATATGTGTGACTAATGGTGACAACTTAGTCGTTGGAAGTTTTTCAAGCAACAAAGTCGCGACATGAGGTTCCCACCGCTTCAGAAAGTCGCAAAAAAGTCGCAGGTCTTGCGAGGAGCAGCGATAAATTAATATTCTCCGTTAACGAAGCAGGAATCGCGTCCTTGCGCCGGCTGATTAGAATGCTACGCAGCGCTGAAAGCGTGAAGCCAAAAATAGCAACGCCCACCACATCCGAGAGTGGCTAGCGAACAACAACAAGAACGTCATCGCTGTAACGGAAAAGGCGACTGAGACCAGAGTTTGCACAGGCAGCAGCAGCAACTCGTTCCTGGGTCTCGACGGCCACAAAAATCGGCAGAAGTGCATGGAAGACGAGCTCGCTGGGGCTGCAAGTTTCGCAGGCAGGAGACGCGCTTTGTTTCGAATGCGTGCAGGGCAACGCAGGACATCAGCTGCTTGCGAGAGAGTGGCAAAATGTGAGGAGAGAGCAGCGTGCAATGCCGCGTAGAGAGCTGAATAAAGAGAAGCAGCTGGTGGCTGGCGTAATCTCAGCCGAGTGGCGGCGGCGGGCCAGAATTCTTCATGAATGAATTTCGGTTGCAACACTCGCTTCGAAGCACTTGATGCCAACAGTTTGCCAGGCGCTCCAGTCAGTGGCAAACGCGAGCCCGAAGGAAGTGGAAGTGCAATTGTGGAGCGGATGGCAAACAGAAGCCGAGGATTGCAAATTTAAACTTTTAGAGAGACACAAGTATAAACTGACAATTTGAGAGTAGAATAAACTGCAAGTGCCAAAAAACTGCTGCTGATAATCGAACATGAAACTTGGAAATATCATTTTAAAAATTGTGAAGCAAAATTAGTTGCATTTTTCCAGAAAATTTGTGCAATTGTGCTTCAACAAAAAACAGAAAATACGCTGAATTCCCTGAATCCAGCTTCCAATTCCCTGAAATTTCAAAATCCAAATCTTAAGTTTTCAAAGTTCTGAAATACAAAATTTGCTCAGCCGCCTGAAAGTATGCAACGATTTCCTGCGTGCTGAGAATGCTTGAGTGGTGGGTCGCCTCTTGCTTCTCAAGACGCTGATTTTGTAGTCCCTGAAATCGCGCGAAAGAAGAAACCGTCGCGAGTAACTGCTGCGATTCACGCCTCGCGGATTAACTGAGCGCTCGCATGGATGCCGCCAGCTTCCAGTGAAGGCCGGACCAACGCAGGAGGACGAGCGGCAGACTGCGCTGGAGGAAGCGCGCTAGGAATTGCGTTTCCCCGGAAAGAAGTGTAAGAACCCGTTTTAGTTTTCAGTGCGCGCAGATAATAATTTAGGCGAAATCCCAAACTCACACAACTCTGACTCCGACGACAATCCGTGCCTGAGATTCTCACGCCCCGCACGCTCACGGCTCGGCTGTCGTTGACGCGGCTGAGGGACGGTGGACCGAGCGCGTTGCTCCTCTGCAATTAGCGCTGAAAAAGCTGCAGGTATCTGCTGGCTGAGGAGTGGAAATGCAGGCAGCAGCAGCAGCGAAACCGCCGACAACGAGGCAGCAAGAAAAGGGTGACATTAAAGTCAGCAGCAGTTCTGAGAAGCAGAAGAAAGTGCAAGCTCACTATCACACTAAAAACAAGTTGGTAATCACCGATTTCTCCCCGTAAATGTGGGGCGGAAAAAGTGGCAGCAAGAGCCGGAGAATCGAAGAAGAATCTATTAAACAGAAGCAATTGAAGGCAATGAAAGAAAGACAAGTTGGATGCTAAGAAAAGTAAAGGTTTTCCATCAGTTGATGGCGTCCTGCTTGCGTCGCATGAATCACGGTGACGATCGCTGCCAAATCGAGCACCGCACGCACGAAACCAGCAAGGGAACGCTGAAAACCACACACGCACAGTGGGCAATCACACGCGAAATCGCGCATCCTTAATGGACCCCCCCGCCAACTGGCAGGGGAGGGGCGGCGACGGCCACATGAATATTCATCCGTCTAGCCGGCGAAAGCGCACGATTCTCGCCGCACCGACTGGACGGAAACTCTGATGCGTGGACTCTTCAAGTCCCCCGAACCACCGCGATTCGAGGGGGCGGAGGGGAGCTTTCAATTTGTGAGGAGGAAATTCAGAAAGTCAAGGGATAAATACGGTCATCGTTGTGCGGGGGGAGGGGGAGGTTATCGAGGGGAGGGGGAGGTTAAAGGGAGGAGGGGGAGTGTCACGGAGCGCTCGTAAAGCAAATAAACGTGACTCTAGCATGATAAATCGTCCGCGAGGCAGTGCAACTGCCAGCCAGACTTCCACTTCCACTCTCGAACGATTTATCATGCCCGAGTCACGTTTGTTGACTCCATCGTTCGAGGAGCGAGGGAAGACCAATCGTTCGAGAAGACCAATCGTTCGAGAAGACCAATCGTTCGGGAAGACCAATCGTTCGAGGAGAGCAATTAAAGAAAAGGAATTAAGAATTCGGTGTTTGCTAATGCGTTCCATCTCCGCACTCGCTACCCGGCGATTTCTCCGTTCCGCGGTCGCGCAAATCGACTCACCGTCATCCTCGAGGGTTTAGGTATCGAAGTCGAAGCGCGAATCCCCTTCTGTCGAGTATTAAATCATTGCAGCACAGCACTCGCCAAGCACTCGACAGCAATGTCCTGCCCCTTGTTTTGCCTGCGTTCGTGTAAACATAATTAAAGCCGCTCTCGCTCAGCGAAATTTATGTGGACAGGACTCGCTGCGGCGGCGGACGGAACAAGAACACGCTTAGCCAACTTTAACACGCGTGAGCTGCAGCAGGACGCACACGCACACACACCGACACTCGCACACACACACACACGCACGCACACACACACACACACACACACACACACAGACACACCGACCTATCAATTATAATATCAGTGCTTCATAGCGGCAAGAGACTTCAAGACACTTCAAGAGACTTCAAGAGACTTCAGGGGACTTCAAGAGACTTTAATCTCTTTAGTCAACGCCAACATTAGAATGACAAAAGATACAACTAAACGGATTCATATGCAGAGCGTCCACCCCCCTGGAGTTTTAGGGACTTTCCGCCCCCCACCCCGCCCCCTCTCGCTATCACCGCGTACCATCTTGCAAAGGAGTGACGGCAAGCTAAGATTTTTGAGTTTTCGTGGCTGTTGTCAGCGAGTTGTTCTTGCCATTGTTGTGCACAGATTAATCTAGGGAAATGAGAATGGAATCCCGCTCCCTGTGGAGCGATTTAGCAGGACACCGAGCATGTTGTCGCTCTTGTTCGCCGCAATGCAACCCTTGCAACGCTAATCGCACCGAATAAAATGCCACCCGTTATCGCGCATCTGTGAGACGCTCTCGCAGAAAGGGACTTCTTTTCCTCACTAGCGTTGCGGGGATTTCGGTCGCGAGCCGTTGTGTTCCAATGAGAATCCCTAACCGCGATTCCACTCGAGATAAAACTATTCGACGGCACGACGGTCCTTGCGGTCCGATAAATCTTCCCGTTCCTCAGCAGCAGAGCAGCCAACTCGGCTGCTCTCCGCTCCGCAGCGAGATGGAGTGCAGAGAGACAAACGGTTTGATAAACGAAGAGAATTCCTGCCAAATGCAATGGAAACCACAATGACAGCAACAGCAACAGCAACAGCAGCGCCAGCAACGACTGCAGCAATAAAACGAGCCTTGGAAAATAATTACAGAAGTAGAAACGTTCATTCAATTGAATTATGAAGCCGAAATCCTGAACGATACGCAATCTCTGCGAGGAACGAGAGGACGAACGAGAGAAGTGAAAATCACACGGAAGCTGTGATTACGCAATCCCACTCATCACAGCCGGAGGCACGCACACGCACACGCACACACACACACCCACACCCACCCACCCACACACACACACACACACACACACACACAACACACACACACACACACACACATAGACGCGCCTACTAACAACCTACTGAAGAATGAAGAATGAAGATTTTCCTCTCTGCCGACTGCGTGTTGTGCCGTCCACTCAATCAGTCGGCCAACCAGACAGACAGACAGACAGACAGACAGCCAGTCTGGCAGCCAAGCAGCGAAGCGGAAACGGAAGTTGTTTGGCTGCCATAACTGAGCGACAAGAAGAGAGTAAAAGCAGCATCAGCAGCAGCTGCAATAACAAATACAAAGAACGAACAACAACAACCAACAACGAACAACAACCAACCACCACCAACAACCACCACCAACAACCACCACCAACAACCACCAACCCAAACAACACCAAACATCACCGACAGCAACAACAACAACAACAACAACAACAACAACAACAACAACAACAACAACAACATTAACAATCAACAACATAAACAATCAACAACAACCAACAACCACCATCACAACCAACAACAACCAACAACCACCACTAGCAACAACAATAACAATCAACAAACGCCACCAACAACGACCGTCAACCATCGCCGCCACCACCACCACCACCACCAAAAACAACATCAACCACAACCACAACCACTACCAACAACCACAACCAACAACACAACCAACAAGAAACGGTAACCGCAACACACACAGGCAATCACGTTCAGGGTTGCATGCGTGTTCAATGCGATGCTTGTTCTTCTTCATCTTCATCTTCTTCTTCTTCTGCTCTTTGTATTGCTTGGGCAAAGAAAAAGTTTCTCTTCTGCAACGGCAACGGCAACGGCAACGGCAACGGCAACGGCAACGGCAACGGCAACGGCAACGGCAACGGCAACGGCAACGGCAACGGCAACGGCAACGGCAACGGCAACGGCAACGGCAACGGCAACGGCAACGGCAACGGCAACGGCAACGGCAACGGCAACGGCAACGGCAACGGCAACGGCAACGGCAACGGCAACGGCAACGGCAACGGCAACGGCAACGGCAACGGCAACGGCAACGGCAACGGCAACGGCAACGGCAACGGCAACGGCAACGGCAACGGCAACGGCAACGGCAACGGCAACGGCAACGGCAACGGCAACGGCAACGGCAACGGCAACGGCAACGGCAACGGCAACGGCAACGGCAACGGCAACGGCAACGGCAACGGCAACGGCAACGGCAACGGCAACGGCAACGGCAACGGCAACGGCAACGGCAACGGCAACGGCAACGGCAACGGCAACGGCAACGGCAACGGCAACGGCAACGGCAACGGCAACGGCAACGGCAACGGCAACGGCAACGGCAACGGCAACGGCAACGGCAACGGCAACGGCAACGGCAACGGCAACGGCAACGGCAACGGCAACGGCAACGGCAACGGCAACGGCAACGGCAACGGCAACGGCAACGGCAACGGCAACGGCAACGGCAACGGCAACGGCAACGGCAACGGCAACGGCAACGGCAACGGCAACGGCAACGGCAACGGCAACGGCAACGGCAACGGCAACGGCAACGGCAACGGCAACGGCAACGGCAACGGCAACGGCAACGGCAACGGCAACGGCAACGGCAACGGCAACGGCAACGGCAACGGCAACGGCAACGGCAACGGCAACGGCAACGGCAACGGCAACGGCAACGGCAACGGCAACGGCAACGGCAACGGCAACGGCAACGGCAACGGCAACGGCAACGGCAACGGCAACGGCAACGGCAACGGCAACGGCAACGGCAACGGCAACGGCAACGGCAACGGCAACGGCAACGGCAACGGCAACGGCAACGGCAACGGCAACGGCAACGGCAACGGCAACGGCAACGGCAACGGCAACGGCAACGGCAACGGCAACAGCAACAGCAACAACATCTGCGACTGCTGCCCTCACTTTGGCTCGACCTTCGTTCTGAAGAGCGATCTTCGGAGTGCACTTGAAACTGTGTACGTGTGTGGCTTTGTTTTTGTTGCACTTCCAGTTTCTTTTGTCTGCGAGAATTCGTAGCAATTGAAAAGCATTTGGCTCTCCGTCCACTCGCGCGACTGCTCTCTCTGCTGACCCGGCAGGAAGCAGTCAACTCAAAGTGTACGAGTATTTCCAAGCAAGATAAACGCAGAAGGCGCTGAGCGCATGAAGTCGTTTGTTTTTCCCGCAGGGATGCCACTTCAGAGCAGCTGAGTGTGTTTTCGGACTGAAGCGGCACGAGAGAGTTGAGAACGGGTGACGCGTTCCGTTCGCTGCTGTGATTCGCTGCGAAGACAGCGAATTCAACAAATAGCTGCGAATTCGTGGAATGCTGGCGTGTAATCGATTTCGACTTTCACATCACTTTGCCGCCGTTTTATTGCTTCGCTGCCGTCCTCTCCGTTGATTCTCGCTGTTGATGCGAATGCGATGCTGGGGTGGCTTGCCTCTCCGTCCTCCTTCACTGCATTGTTGTTACTTTCCACCGAGTTGATTGTGTTGATTGCACACAACAACTCTAGTTTTGATTACACTCGCAGATAAAGCGAAACTCACGGCAACTCTTGTGATGTGACCGCTAATCAGCGCTCTGAAGACGAACTCACAGAATACTCGGCGAGTGTTTCACACTCAGAGAGTCCGGGGAATCGAAGCCGAACTGCCAGAACTGGAAGAGCGCTGCAGCAGCTCCGCTCCGGTTACTCGCAGCGCGCGTACCGGAACGAGTGAGCGGGCGGGCGGATAATGAGAGCAAAAAGAGGGATTTGCACGCACCAAAGGCGTCACTGCGAGCGACTCAGTAATGAGGGAGAGAAATGCAAACTCAATCAAGTGCTCCAGTTAGCAAAACCTTTGAAAGTCGAGCGAGAACGAAGCGGACTTCAAAGCGGACCTCGTTGAGAGTGCTGAGTTGAGTTGAGTTGGGTGGGTTGTTAAAAAACTCATATAAATTTACATAAGAAGTCAAGGCCGCGCTGGCTTGTAACGAAGACGACTGGCGAGGACTGGCGAGGACTGGCGAGGACTGGTGAAGAAATACAGTTAGTCGGCGCGAGAGAGGAGCGCGAGGAGAGACAAAACGTCGGCCCGACGATCCTTCGTGGTGTCGGATGATGGCAAATATTTGCTTTGTCTCCGTGTGTTTGCGTTGCCAGGCAGTCGGTTGCCAAATCGCATGCATACGCGTCGGCTTTTTGTAGAAAAACCAACCGAAAATCCACGATGAGGCGGCGAAAAGTTAAAACTATCGAATTTCGCTCGGTTGCGAAGTCGGTGGAAGTTGCAAACCCGCAACGGCAACGCACGTCGTGATGTGCGGTTTTCCTTTTTCGGATTCCAATTTAAATTGAAATTTAGGCAGCGCTGAGAGGCGTCGTCAACTTAAATCGAACGCTAGCTGGACATTTCGCATATTTTAAAGAACTTCCTTCGCTTTTTTCACTCCATTTTATACAATTTCAGGTCTGCTGTGCAGCTCACAGATCTGCTCTCTCTTGCAGATCCCCGCGCTGCGCCCTCAAGGATCCTTAAAAGCGGCCGCCTGCAGGCGCGCTGCGATGCTCGTCCACCGGCGCTGCAGCAGGTTTGCGAAGCTCGCAGCCACTCGTCGTCACCCGCAGCGATACGCAACCCAGCTGCTACTCAATACAACAACAGCAACAGCAGCAACAACAGCGAGAACAACAAGGAGAACAACAACGAGAAGTACAACGACGGGCCGAGCAGCACTCAACGAGTTAATCCACAAATTGAAAGCCACTCAGCAGCAGCAGCAGCAGAAAGAGAGAAGAGAGTCCCTGCGAGAGATAAACGCGTAATTAAATCAGCGCACCCGTCGGCCGGACGGCAGCGGGCGAGAATCCCACTCGGCGTCGATGAGCAGCTGAGAGCTGGAAGTGCGACGGACGACACGCTGGCCTGGGATCCGCTGTTGCGAGCGCGTAAATTGAATTTCCAACAAGCGGGCGAACTGATTTTCTTGCACTTCTGCGTAACGCGCGTGCCACTCACAGCCACTCACAGCCGCTCACAGCCACTCACAGCCACTCACAGCCACTCACAGCCACTCACAGCCACTCACAGCCACTCACAGCCACTCACAGCCACTCACAGCTTCCGCCGGTGGAACTTCAGCCGGACGTGCAACTGCTGCGCGACAACTGCGGCCGAAGCAGTGAGTGAAATCCAAGCGAACGCGACCGAGCGGCAGCAGAGGACCGCATGAAACGGCAGCCCAAGCATTGCAGACTCAAACTCAGGTAACTCAAAGTGGCCTGGAGCGCAGCTAGAGTTGGTCGTTCGGTGGCGCCGGAGTGAGAGAGGCGCCTCACTGACACCCAGCAAGGACGTCGTCGCTCGCCGGAGCGACCTGCAGAAGCGGAGCGGCCCCGCCACCCCCTCGTCGAACGCACGATGATCACCAGTCTGTACCGCGCCGAGGAGGACCCCGCGCTCTGCGCGATCATCTGGGGCGCCAACCTCTCGGCGTCCGCGGCGCGCGGCAGCGAGGGTGCCGTCGGCGCCACGCCCAGCCTGGGCGACCGGCTGGCTGACACTCTCCGCGACGACTTCTACGTGGCGAACGAGGTGAGTTGTGTGTCCGCGACCGCAGTTGGACTCAAACGCGCCCACTTGTGGCGAGTTCGACGGGCGACCGCATCACAGCGTTGCAGCCACGCGAACGCTTCACCGATGACGTTCGTCCTCATTTATTGGCATGAATAGTCACACTCCTCGCTCATTTTCGGGCTTTCATTCGTTCGTTTTGATCCCTTCGTTCGTTTTGATCCCTTCGTTCGTTTTGATCCCTTCGTTCGTTTTGATCCCTTCGTTCGTTTTGATCCCTTCGTTCGTTTTGATCCCTTTCGTTTCTTTTATTTTGATCCCTTCGTTTCTGTTATTTTGATCCCCTCCGCACGCACTCATTGTGATGCCAACTGTGTGTTCTCCGTCTTTGCATGTCACGCCCCGCTTCCCGCCAGAGCGCCGAGGACCCGCGCACCGAGATCCTGCGAGCGTATTCCTACGGCATCGTCCTGCCGGCCATCTGCGCGCTCGGCATCATCGGCAACGTCCTGAACCTCGTCGTGTTGACGCGGCGCAACATGCGCGGCACAGCTTACATCTACATGCGGGGTAAGTACACGAGGGGCAGAGGGGCAGAGGGTCCGGGGGGGCTGGCAGGTGCTGCGCCGTGTTTTCACAAACAAGTTAAGTGAAACGTGACTTTCGAGCGAAAGCTGCGCTCGCCAGTCGCCGGCATCTCTACGAAATCCTTATTAAACTCCATTCAACTCACAATTCAGCAATTCGAGCCTCCTGCGGGCGAGCAAGAAAAAGCAATTTCGAAGTTCTTCGAGCAGCAGTTGGCGCTCGCCGTCGAGTTGGATTTGCTTGCCCACCCGTAGACGGGGGGGGGGGGGGGGGGAAACAGTGACGTGGCAACAAAAACAAATTAGTCGATTACTCGCTTCCCTGGCGTTGAGTTAAAAAACAGTCGAGGATGGATGTTTTCGTTGAGCTGCTTTTCCTTTTTCCCAATATAGCCAATATTTCTTCTCGACTCGAATGGCAAAAAACCATTCGAAGCAAGGGCATCGAAAAGGAGGGGAAAGAGGAGGAGGAGAGGGAGGAAGGGGCGAGGGAGCGAGGGAGCGGCGGAGGGGGGGGGGGGTGAGGAGAGCTCGAGATGTTTCGATGCTGGTATTGAGAAAATATAACGCACAATTATCGGGTTGTCGCTGGGTAAAGCAACGCCACACACTTTTGGCACGTTTTATGTCGGGTGAAAACGTGGCTTACATGCAGCTACTGGGGGTGGACGGCGGGGACGGGGAGCGCGATGATTTAAAGTTAACGTATTGCTTTCAAATAAAAAGACTTCAAGTTTCAAGAGAGTCATAATTCCTCAATAGCAAATAAAAGACGAACATTATCACTTGTAGTTATTAGAACATTAAAGTCCTCAATGTTCGTTGTTATCCCTCTCCTTCCCTCTTTCCTTCCTTTCTTTCCTTCCTTCCTTCGTTTCTTTCTTCCTTCCTTCGTTCCTTTCTTTCTTCCTTTCGATATCTCGCAACTTCCTTGCTTCCTTCCTTCCTTCCTTGCTTGCTTCCTTCCTTCCTACCTTAATTCCTTTCGTTATCCCGCTCCTTCCTTGCTTCCTTCTCTTCCTTCCCTCCTTCCCTCCTTCCCTCCTCCCTTCCTTCCCTCCTCCCTTCCTTCCCTTCCTCGCCCGCCATTAAGTGTTTCATATTTCATAATGCGAGTTATAGCGAATTCTCGATCTCATGACTTCCTAATTGAGGGTTGAATAGGTCTACGGATCAAATTTGCAGAGCGAAATGATGTCATATTCGCTTTTGCAATCGTTGGCAATCATTTAATGACGGAACGAGGAAAGACTGAAGCAGACCTCAAGACTCTACCGCCCGCAACTACAGGAGTCATGAAAAAACAGCTCGTAATGGAATTCGCAGTGAAATTTGGCAATAAAAAGTGTTGTCTGCAGTAATAAAAGATTCAATAACAGGGAAGTAAACACGGCAATAAAAATCCACAAACTACAATTCTCGCCGTGAACTACAACGCTTGGGGGCGAACAATTTTGCGGGTGTCTCAGCTGTGATGAACTGGCGAACAACTGCGGAGTGAAAGTGAAAGGAAAATCCGCTCGCCCGCTGCAGGGAAAACCGCACGCCGTACACGCGCGCGCGCTACTTGTGGCCACTCGGAGGGCCACGCCGATGATTTATTGCCTGCAGGAATGCGTCAACTGGAACCGGACTGCGGAGGGACTCAACTGCTTCGACTTCAACTCGACAACATGACTGCCAATGTGATTGCCAATAAATTGTGTTGATTGAAGAAATGTGTTAGCCGGGATTGAAGTCGGCTGTGGTGTGGGAGAAATGACGGCGTCTCACAACAGTTGGCACCGCATGACGCTTGAGTGGCATTAAATTATGTTACTCTGATCGATTGTGTTACCCGTGTTACCCGTGTTACCCGTGTTACCCGTGGCAGTCTAACGAGGCTGCCACGCGAGTCTCGTTCGGATCGTAGGTCCGCAAGTCGGTGAAGCGATATATTAAGTCAGCAAATAAAGTGAGAATGAGGTCATTACGCAAGCTAGCGAGCATTTGCTCTCCATCGTCGGGGATTTTTCAATAACTTCGAAGATTTCCAAATTAAGAAAAGACGGAAAAAAAGTCGTCTTAGGCGCAAAAAGTGTCGTCTAAATTGTCACTAAATTGTGATATAAAAAAAGAGAAAGAAAAGCTTGTTAACAATGATGATTCTCTCTCAGAAACGTTTCTCCGCAGCGGTTCTATTGGAAAAATTCGAGAGATGCCTTCCTCAGAACGGAGAATATTTGTTTAAATGACTACAAAATGGTTTACTGCGACCACAAAATGGTTTCCCCTCACAACTCTCAGCCGAAAGTCACTCATACGACGTGTTGTACCGCGCCGCACACCTCCGATGAAAACCTTTGAATAGAAAGACGATTTGATGTGCTCTGATGGGCGGAAATAATTGAAAAGAAGAGAAACTTCTCTCCTAAAAGAGCTCTAATTTTCCTTTTTCTCCTCTCCTTTGCACTTCCTTCAGATTGACGCTTCATAAAGTCGCACTTTTATTGTACGTTTGATGATGACGACTTTCGAATTTCCCAAGGAACTTCATTGTTTGACTGTTTATTATGACTGTTCATTATGTTTGACTGCTTATTATGTATGAATTGCGTCCCTCTCCCTCATTTACAAGGATATTAAAGCGTCCTCATTTACAAGGATATTAAAAATCGAGCGCATTTACATACTTCGAGGCAGGCAGTGAGTTGAGCTTAGAAAATCCGCAATAGGGAATCTCATAAATATCAGCACATCAACAGATATCCACACACGCACACACACACACGCACACACACACACACCGAGTCTCACACACACACACACCGAGTCTCACACAGCCATTCACACACACGATGCGAGGCGAAGGCGAGGGCAACGAATAATGACAACCTTCGCAAACATCTTCATTTTCGATTTGCTGGCGATGCTGGCGGCTTCCCGCTCCCCGCAACTTCGCCAGCCGGCAGCGCGAGCAATTACAACAACAACAACAACAACAACAACAACAACAACAACAACAACACCCAGGGCAACAATGCAGCACGACAACAAACGCGCTTCCAATCAGTCCGCTTTTTTGCTTTATTTAATGCGCTTCAGTAAATCATCGCAGTAAAAAGAGTAGCAAAAATCCAGAAGCTGAGCGCACAAACGAACGAACAGCCGACACGAAGGTCCTCGGCACAGTGACGCGCACCTCCCCTCGCTCCCCTCGCTCCCCCGCAACCCCACTCAACCCCACTCACCACCTCCCCCCTCCCCCGGCCGCCAGATATCGTTGCGCTCGTTATTTTCAATAATTTCGAAATGTTTCCACTGCAGCATCGCGATTCGTGTTGCGTGCTTCGTTGTCGCCATTGTTGTGCTCGCTCGCTGCGATTGCAATTGATGAATGCATGGCACACGTCGGTGTGTGTGTAATCGTGTGTGTGTAATCGTGTGTGCGTGTGTGCGCGTGTGTGCGCGTGTGTGCGTGTGTGTACGTGAATGTAATTCATTGATGATGGTACAGCGCTGGTTGCCGCGGCGGAAAAGACGCCGTCAACAACATTCAGCGCGGTACAGTGGGCAATTTGCGCCGCAATTGCGAGTAAAAAAAGAGAAGCGGAAAAGTTGCTCCACTGAGTAGAGTAAAAACAGCCTGATTCAGCGAGGCAGAGGCAGGTGTGGGATCTCCTGCTCCGCTCGAGGACCTGCTCAGATCGAGGACTCTCGCCAAGGACTCGCTGCGCACCTGCAGCTCCTCCTCCGCATTAACGTCTCCGTTAATCAGTGTTAAGCGGGAGGACGACTGCATTGTTTCTTCGAATTCTGGATCTTCCACTCCGATGACTTCATCCAGTGGTTTCGTGCGACGTTTTCGTTGCTCGCTGCAGATTAATCTAAATATAAAAACTCCCTTCGCCACCGTGCGGGCAGCGGCGACCGCTGTTCGAGTCTGCCGAAGCGAAAAGCACGCAACTGCCACTCAACGCCAGCTGCCCCCCCCCCCCCGCCCGCCCGCCCACCCATCACGGTCGCGCTGCACGCGATTTGTAAGCGAGAAGGCGCGAGCGCTCCTCCCGAAATCTATAATTCAGCGCTATTAAGCTGATTGCCTGCTTAAAACGGCGGCAGAGAGGAAAGTTTGCACATGGGACTCCGAATGCGGATGGAAGGAGTGAGTTGAATATTTGAAATTTAACGCTGCGAAAATCTTCTGCATGCAAATATTGATGCTGCGTATTAAAGTGCGGCATTCGTCGCAACTGCTTCGTGTCGAGTGGACTGCGCCGCCCTCAACAGCTCGATAAATGGACGCATGAATGAGATTGCCGCTCACCCGCTCACTCGCTCGCCAATCTCAAGTCTGCAGCAAGAGTTCAGATTGCGATATCGCGAGTCAAACTCGACGGCAAGCAGATCGCGGCTGCGGCTTCCAAAGACGAAATAAAAGTCGCGTAAAAGTGTATTTTTATTTGGTCCATAAAAGCCGGAATAAACGGGAAAAGCAGTCGATAAAAATCCATCACATGAAGTGAAAAACCAGCAGGGAGAAGCGCAAAAATATCACAACCACCCACAACCGCCCACAACCGCCTCGCGTGAAAAATCACATAAAATCAGGGGAAACATCGTAAAAAGATCCGAAAAGTTTTTCACACAATCATAACTTCTCACCCACACAGTGGCAAAAGCCGCAGCAGAGAGATTGAAGCGCCGCCAACCGCCGATTCTCTGTCCGAAAACGAAGCGGAATCCCATCACTTCCCCGATTCAAGTAACTCATTCAGCCGCCGAAATACAGAAGTGCAAGTCATTGCTAGAGGATCCAGAGACGCCGTTCAACCATCAAAAAACTATTCTCGGCAAGCGTTCTCCTCCACTTTCATCGTCCTACAACGGAAAACGAGGTGTTCGATCATTAACTGGTCGGTGGTTGGCTTGTCGTTGTTGTTGCTGTTGTTGTTGTTGTTGCTATATAACTTCACCAGCAATTTCAACCAGCAATTTCAGCAGATGTGTGGCGAAGACTGATGCAAGCTGAGCGTGCATTCGGTGGTTGCGTGCACAGCAAGTGTTGAGTGTAAAAATAATGAATGGAATTCGCACATTCAAAGAAGGAAGGAAGGAAGGAAGGAAGGAAGGAAGGAAGGAGGGAAGGTGACGTTTTTCTATGTAGTTAACACTCAACAAATACAACAACAACAAATACAACAACAACAACAACAACAGTACTAAGAATGCTTTTAATAGCGACAATTAAGCCACACAGTGGATATTGTTAGTGTTGTTGTTGTTGTTGTTGTTGTTGTTGTTGTTGCTGTTGTTGTTGTTGTTTCAATTAAATTCAGTCAAGAATAACCGAAAATAACGTGAAGAGATTGCGATAAAAATGGTTTTCAACGGGAAAATCACTTCAATTTGTTATCTCTGGGAAATTGAATTCTCTAGAGATAACAAAGTTGAACAGGACGAGAACAAGTCAACACGCTGACACAGCAAGGATAACAGCATCCCGCTGCTCAGTTAGACGCCTCGATGAGGCTGAAATTAATTTCGCTCGTGCTTTTGAAAGGCTTGTGGATGAATTTTGGAATTTCATTCAAAATCTGAATTCTCGGAGATTTTTTCTGCTGCTTTTTTTGATGCTTCACTGTTTAGTATTTCGAAGTTGCAAGGATTAAAGTCACCAGGATAATTCAGGCTACCAAGTTTCGCAACATTTTCTCACCGTAAAACGAAACCAAGCGAAAAGTTTCGTTTTATTAAGTTTTTTCTTTAAGTTTCCACTGTTTCGCGCTGCATCACAGACACACTCACACACACACACTCACACACACACACACACATACACTCCCACAAACACCCACACAACTTCAAAAAGTCCTTCCTTCCCTTTTACAGTCATAATTATTTCCATCAGCGTCTTGGTTACCAAATTTCATGCTTGTAATCTGCAGCACCAGAGAGCGACAACGAGTCGCACAGCCAACAATGAGAGCGCAGAAGTGACGAGCAAGAACAACAACAACAACAACTGTGCAAACCCGCTCCTGATGCAACGATAAATTTTGCACCGAGCGAGTACTCGTCGTCCCGACCACGCTTCACACGTCCTCTCCGCTCTCCGCTCCGCGTAATTAAGTGTGCGAGTCACTCGGGCTGTCAGTCTGTCACTCTGCCTGCGGCCGCGCGATGCACTGCATCCCCCGCCCGCACAACCCCTCCCCCTCCTCCCACACCCCCTCACCCTCAGCCAAACCACAACCCGCACCCTCGCCGCACAACTCGCACCGGCAGCTCATCCCGCACTCGTTAATTGCATTCGAAGTAATCAACACATTTTATGCTCCGCATCCGAAGCGACTTCTTGTGTAGGACTTCTGCACCCTACACTCGGTGCTGCAGGCGCGCGAACAGGACGTGACGATGCACACGCATGTTCAATGAACAACGAAAACATTAAACGACTTTAACGAATACGTTAAAAAGAGAGAAAATTGGCCTACATTTGTGAATTTCTCTCAGTTTATGCAGCCAAGAAAAAATCAGACATGCGGTGCGTTTCCAGTAATTGCAGCGTGAAAGTAAATCTTCATTTAGCACAGACACAAACCCACCGCTGGTTCCAGTACGCACTCGATTGCATCTACCAAATTTGAACAACCAAACGTTTCTCGAATCGAAACCAAGGTTCTCCCCCGCGTATTCATGTTGTAAAAGGGGAATTCAATGTAATTTCAATATAACTGTTCGAGTACCATATCATCGCTTAGCAGAGACACAAACCAGCGCATGAAACTCACTGCCCTCCCTCTTCGGTCCGAGGGTTTGCTGAAAATGTTAAAAATACACGATTCTCCCACTAAAAAGTCCCTTTCTTTCTTTAGCTTATTCCACAGCCGCGCTGCTGGCCATTGTCTTCGCTATACCGTTCGGCATACGGATGCTGGTCCACAAGGACCGCGGCCAGTGGGAGGAGTTCGGCCCCGCCTTCTACACGGCACACTTGGAGCTCTTCCTGGGCAACGGCTGTCTGGGTGAGTGAATCGACTAAAACTGCAGAGGTGGGTGGCTGGTCTCCCCCGCCTTATCTTGGTCGACCCAGTTACTTGCTGCCTCTCAAGTACCGCTTCTGCTCCGCAGGCGTTGGCGTCATGATGCTGCTGGTGCTGACTGTCGAGCGCTACGTTTCGGTCTGTCATCCGGGTTTCGTGCGCCCCGTCATGGGTCCGCCAGGGTGAGCATCGCCTTATCGATTGCTGTTGCAGCGGCTGCTTCAAGCTGCAAGTGTGCGGCTCCTCTCTCGCTCTCCGTTGCAGGCTGGTCGTCTTCCTCACCACGCTGGTCACCTTCTTCATCTACATTCCGAGTGTGTTTCGCGGCGAGCTCGTGCGGTGCGCGGTGCAGGCGGACGGCAGTTACGTCTACTTTCGGCGGGACAACAACGCGTTCCTGAGGACGATATTCTACTCGGTGAGTACATGCAAAATTTGTCCCCTCGGCTGGCTCGCACGTGGAGATGGTTGTAATTTCATTAAAACTAAAAACTCACCGACCTGCAGGTGTACAAAGTGATGCTGGAGGTGATTTTCAAGCTGGTGCCGACCGTGCTGATCGCCGGCTTCAATCTGCGGATTATGCTGGTGTACCGGCAGACGTGCGAGCGGCGCCGCAAGATGATACTCACGCGCACCACCAACAACAGCAGCCACGTCAAGGACGAGGATCCGCGCAAGTTTGCCGAGGAGCGCCGACTCTTTCTACTGCTCGGTGGGTACGAAGTAGGGCTGGTCGGGTGCGGGATTTCGCGGGATTTCGCGGGATTTTGCGGTCTGCCGGGAAAGAACACCCAAGCTTCTAACTTCACGCGAATTCCTGGCAACAGGGATTCTTGTAACTTCGCGAGAATTCCCCGGTATGCGTGGAAGTTCGTTGCTTGGGTGGGTGTGAATTTGAGGTGTTTGTGTGGGTTTTGCTGGATGTGAAGACAGCGTTACTCTCTCCAGCTACTTTTTTCTCTGCTACGCTTTCCGTTTCCCACTCCTTTCGCAGGCAGCACGTCGATTCTCTTCCTGCTGTGCGTTTCTCCGATGGCCATCCTGCACATGACGATCGCCTCCGAAAACCTGCCGAGCTTCTCATTTCAAGTAAGCGCGTGGCGCCCGTGTTGCAGCGAAGATCCCATTCACCGACCTCCCTACTCGTTCCTCCCCGCAGGTCTTTCGCGCCCTGGCCAACCTCATGGAGCTCACCAACTACTCGATCACGTTCTACATCTACTGCTTGTTCAGCGAGGACTTCCGCAGCACCCTGATGCGCACCATCAAGTGGCCCTGGATGGGGACGCAGCTGTGTCGCCGCGTGGACGAGGTGAGCCGGAGCTTCAGATCAGACGATTAGTTGAGCAAAGGGATTCCAAGTTTCACACATTCGCATTCGCACCTCCCCACAGGTCTCCCACAAAGCCACGCCCCTCATGACCTTCGACAAGCTGGCGCTGCGCAACCACCACATCACCACCACGTCGGGCGTCTGCACGGGCGCGGGCCGCTCCAGCAGCATTTGATACAAGAGCGTGGCAGCCGGACGCACCACCAGCACACTCAAACTAATAATGTTCTCCCAAAATTAGGTGCAAACCGAATGTACACGCGGAGCATCGAGATCCCTTCAGAGTCCCTCCTTCGAATCCCCCTTCAAATCCCCCTTCAAATCCCCCTTCAAATCCCCCTTCAAATCCCCCTTCAAATCCCCCTTCAAATCACCCCTTCAAATCCCCCTTCAAATCTCATAAGTAACTCTAATTAATGCCGAAAAGCAGCCACTTTCAACTGAGTGAAACTGCGCTTTAGTTGCTCGCAACTACAACTCTATTATTACTGTAAGTTTGTCTAAGAATTAATGGTAAGGAAACAAGTTATTGCATTTGATGTCGAATTTCTGTGTTCATCTATTAAATCGTACGAAACTATTGCAAACTACTGCGAATTGTAAGCAGCCAGAAGTTTACACAAGATAAGAAATCAAATAAAATTGTACGACATGGAATGTCGGGAAGTTTTTGCCATAGAAGGAGATACCGAAGTAGAAAATAATCCTCATTAAGTTATACACAGACTAGTCTAGTCCGCTTATGATTTCCGGAGTCAACACGCTCACGAATATCGCTGTATTACGTACTTCCACGAATGCAAAGTTAGGACTTCTGCGCGGAACGAGTTTCCGTAGACTCGCGAGTCCTATCAGACCTCGCGGCAGACCGAGAATGTGAGCCTGTCAGGGTCTCTCACTCGCCGAAATGGCACTCAACTTCAACATTGTGCTAGTTATTCAGAATTAAACCGAATGAACCGAATTAAAAGCTGGCGCAGGGACGGTTTCGTCGTGTTTTCGCCTCACTGCCAACATCCCGAGAAATTCTACAATATATTTTAGCTTCAACGCGGTACTTCAAAAACTATACCGGTCTTGCTAAAACTACGCGTTCATTTAAAAGCAAATTGTTATCATTCTGAACATGTAATCCATTAAAATGAAAATTATAAGAGATTTAAGAAGTATTTACCAATTTACAAAGCCTTCAATCGAGGCAATCTATTCCTGTACATATAGATCACATTATTTTCCACTAAATACAGCATTAGTTAGTGTAAATATTTCCAAGTAGTGTACACATTTCCAAACCTTTACCAAACCCTTGGAAAACTAACAGGAAACGATTACAATACTCCAAAGTATTTCGTTAAATGAAAAAGCCGTGATTTGAAAAGCCGTGAACTGCAGTAATTGCTATAATTAATGTAAAACTTAAAGTACCTAAACGAAGCTACAATAAAAACAATTATTTCATACAGTTGGTTTCGATTGCTACAGCTTTTGGAAGCTAATACGCGCTTAAAAAGTAATTCTTAGGTTGCCAACGAGGAGCTTCAAGTGTTCGAAGGAGTCCGTTTCACAACTTCGCCAATAATCTACCTGATACGCGTATTTAGAATGCGTGGCTCCCAAACAAGCCGGTTAAATCGCTTCCATAAATAATAATTGTTGCCATTTGGTTGATAAACTTATCAGCATGATAAACAGCCTGCTAAGATATTTTAAATAAATACAACTAATTCTTATTGTCATTTTCCTGATAAACTTATCAGCGTGATAAGCTGCCTGCTAAGATATTTTAAATAAATACAACTAATTCTTATTGTCATTTTCCTGATAAACTTATCAGCGTGATAAGCTGCCTGATAAGATATTTCATATAAATACAACTAATTTTTATTGTTATTTGCCTGATAAACTTATCAGCATGATAAGCTGCCTGCTAAGATATTTTAAATAAATACAACTAATTTTTATTGTTATTTGCCTGATAAACTTATCAGCATGATAAGTTGCCTGCTAAGATATTTTAAATAAATACAACTAATTCTTATTGCCATTTTCCTGATAAACTTATCAGCGTGATAAGCTGCCTGCTAAGATATTTCATATAAATACAACTAATTTTTATTGTCATTTTCCTGATAAACTTATCAGCGTGATAAGTTGCCTGCTAAGGTATTTCATATAAATAGACAAATTTTAACATCTCATAAATGAAATAAAATTAGAAATTATCAGAGTTAACCGATTGCCTGCTAGTTCATCGGGAAGCGGTGAAACGGACTCTGAAGCTGTTGGAAAAGAATTCAAGTACACAATATTTACAACATGCGGCGCATTTGCAACATAAAGCAAGACTGCAGGGCAATTAGAAAAAGCGTAAACGTGTCTAAAATACAATAATGCTGAAGCAGCCTCCTGATATACACGCAGAAAATGAAAACTATTTACTCAATGTGGGGAAACTAATGGCGAAAGATTGTAATATACAGCAAAAAACAGGGAACAGAGAACAAAATCAATGCAATTGCGTTTAATGAAACCAAGAATCTTACGAAAACTCTAGATTTAAACGAGTCCTGTGTATTGAAATTAATTACTATTAATAATGAGTCGCAATCCTCTTTAATTTCTGCCCTCCTCTGTTGTTATGGGAAGCCGTCATCGAGACGTACAGATCGAGGCCACGGTGGAAATCGCTAAGAGAGGCGACATTGTAAATACTCACAATCACATTGTATTTGTAGGGCAAACCGAAGCTATGACGTTTCAAGCAGAGCCACTGAGTGCCACTTACACTTCATGTTTACACTTACAAATGATGAGGACTGCAAATGTCCTCTCCGCGCAATTACGTTTAGCCTTTCGGGTGCTCTTCTCCCCGAGACTCGACTCGATGTAAACACAACCGCATTCCACACACTGTTACAATGCCTGTATGTACGTGTGTGTGTGTGTGTGTGTGTGTGTATTTACATACCTAGAATTATCAGTGTTCACTGTAGAACTTGTGTAAATAAATCTCATAGAATCTCATACACTGCAAACAACACCGCAGCATCGAATTCCTGTATAACAACAACGTTGATTCTTTAAATTTAGGATAACTTGTGAAATAAGTGAAATAAACAAACTGCAAGAGCACTTCGGTCTTTATTTTTAGTATTACTGATAGGGACACGCCGAGTCCTCACCGAGATAATAAGAATTGGAAATTATAATCAACTCTTGCTTCCAGAAACAGGTTGCGTTCAAATGCGGAAAATGGCCCTGCGGTGTGCTATGGTGGCTGGAAAAGCACCGGCTTCTCATGGCGACGAAGAGACAGGAGAGACTTCAATGCCATCTCCTGTTTAGATGAGTGACTGGATGACCCACCCGTGCGTGACTTATTCGATCCGTCCTCATGTTTCGGCAGATACGAGTCGATTGCACTTGAGAACCGAGATGGGTCAACATATTTCGAGAGTAATGGTAGTCACCCGACATATATATACGTGGATCCTTCGTTAGGAAAGATCCATTCGGCAAACGGAGATCCGTACATCCACGCGAAGAGGGTTGCCATCTGTGGTCTCGAGTTACGATTGCGTCTGCTTGGATAGGCGAATTCTGTAGGTTTTGGATTATTGTAGAACTTTTATTTACATGCTTTTCGTTTAGTTTAGTAAAAAATGCGTAACAGAAAGACAAACTCGACTAAGATTAACACCGAACTATCGAATAAAGCTATCGAAATATCAAGTTATGCAAGAAGTGCATGATAATTAAATGGAAGAAGTCGTTGTATGCGTTGTTAATTATAAAAATATATGCGCAGCACGTATTCACTGCGGTGTGGATAGAAAATACTGGCTGGACCGCCGGTCCCCGTTGGCGCAAACGATTGCGAGGCCATCCCTCAGCGGTATAGGAAGCGGAGCGGGTGTCCACTGTCCCTCCATCGTTCCTCCTTAACTCTAACTTAAAGCTACTCGATTTCGTGTGGGTTCGACAGGAATTCTTTGAGGAGATCGTTCGCGGAGAATCTCTAAAGCTAATAATGAGCTGAGTGGGTGGGAGCAACTCACAGCTCGCGTGGCCGGCGTGGCCGGCGTTACCAGGGCCGCCAGACGCCGCCGAGGCGCTGCATTTTGGCCAGCTGGCGTTGCCGCTTGCGCTCCAGTATTTGACTTCTGATCTTCTGCAGGATGTCGCGTTTGCTGCTCGGCTGGTTCGGCTGGCAGAAGGACTGCGGCGTGGGGCAGGACGCGGGCGGAGTGGAGGAGAGCGGCAGCGTGGATCGGGCTACACGGGGCGTGTTGCTGCCGACGATCTTGGCTGTGAGGACCTGTTTTGGTCTCGCTGTGGGCGAGCTACTGGTTGCTCCGGCCGTCACTGGTGGCTCCGCTGACGGAATGCGACGAAGGCGGCTGTGTTTGACCAGAGGAAGCGCAGCAGCTCCTGAGCTCGCCGACGTCTCCGTCTCCGTTTCCGTTTGCACTTCCACTTCCATTGCCACCTCCATGTCCATGAATTCCGCTTCACGCGGAACTTCCAGCGAAGTGCCGGCGGCGCTGCACTCCAAATCCAGCAGCTTTCGTTGCTTTCTCGGCAGTTGCTTCTGAAATGAAAGGGCAAATAATTCCTCTCCGATCTCCGCCAATTGAACTTTCGCGGCGCTCACGTTTCTCTTCGACTTTTCCGCCAAAAACTTGCACAGTTGCAAAATGTGCTCCGCCGTGAATTTCTGCTCCTGCGCCGACTGCGGCTTGCGATCGATGGCCGCACTTGCTTCCAGCATTTCGAGTTTGCGTTGGTGCTTCATCAACTTGTACACGATTCCCATTTGACTTTCGAGTGGATTCTCTTTCGGGAAAACTAAATTATCCAGCTGGTGTCGCGAGCGCTGGATTTCCGCGTTCAGACTGACGTCTGTGTTCCGTATTCTCGGCCTCTTATATTCGGCAGAGCCGCCGGTGGATCATCTGTTCTCCCTCCTTATTTTCTCCGCACAGATTTTTACACTCACCGCATTTCGGTTTCTCACTCCGACGGATTGGATGCGCCGCCTCTCCGCGCTGCGCCGCTGCGTGTTCTTTTTTTGGACACGCTTTTTGTAATTTTTCAGAAATTTTCAAGTGGCAACACGGACACATGTATTTCTTTCTTATCGCCAAAAATAAATATCAACAACGAGCAGTGGCGGTCTCTTCGGAGTATTTTAAGGTGCATCAGTTCTCGAAATACAAATAATGCAAGTTTTCGCTATAATTTTGATTTAATGTAACAAATAATTTAACTTATTTAAGGCTTAATTAAATATTTTAAATGAATTCCGCTCGGAAAATTCATTTATAGAGCCAGAAAAGCAGTTTTTGCGACGCCCCTGACTGCTCGCAACTCCTGCTCGCGCTCACGCATGCTGCACACGCACACACCGTTCAACGGATCATCGCAGAGCTGCAGCGCTGCAGAGCTGCACATGTGTTGCCACTGAGTAGCTAACGGGCTGCTCTTCATGCGCCATCGAGAGCCCCGCCGAGCTGTCGTGAGCGGCGAGTCGAGGGTGATCTTGTGCGCGGCGAGGCGAGGCGAGGCGAGGCGAGGCGCGTGCTATATTTAGATCCTGGGAAGACACTTTGCATTCGCTCTCGTTTTATGATGTTCTAATAATGTTTTCAAAAAGCGGCAGCAGCAACAACAACGCCAACTAAAGCCAATGGATGCACTTGAACTCACGAGCAGCACAAGCATTTCCAGCACTTTTTCACAATATAAACGAACGAACGTGGAAAATAAGTCGGCGAATTATTGAGTTCCTATTTTTGGAGCCATGGGAAATTCGAACACATGTTTCCTTACCCGCTCTATTTACGATTACGAGCAAGTATCTCGTGATACTCTCGCTCTCCTCACTTCTTTCACTCTCTGCTCTGATGTTATCGCGGGTCGGGAGATGAGAGATGCGGGGTTTTTCAGACTCCAACATTTTGGATGCATTATTACTGCATTCTCTCAAAAATTTGTAATTTCTGAAATCTTCCTAAATAGCACTTCAATTCTAAGTGAAACCAAAAAGTGAGAGCGAAGCCAGAGCATCGGGAGAGCGATGGATGTCGACCAGATTTTTGTATTCCTCGCTTCGACGCTGTTTGTGTCCTTTATATTGCTCGGAAACCGAACTGAAGCACTTTCGGTTTCTCATATTCTTGCTCTTGAATTCCTTGAAATTCTTTTCCCACAATATGTTTCGAGATTTTATAAATAAACTCTGGCGTTCAGCAGACCCGAAATAGCTCTTCGAATTATGGTGCAGAAGCGAAGGTACCTGTTTTGGTCGCAGAGAGATTAATTGCGGATATAATTATATATATTTCAGTAATATTTAAATATTGTTCGATTAACTTAATCAACCGGCTGCAATAGAACGAGACAATTCCAGTCTCTGGCCGAATTCTAGACGAGCAAATGAATGGCTGGTGAGATGAATGAGATGAATGGGTGGAAGGGGGCAGCTTTGTAGAATTTTCTCTATTAATATGCTGAACAGAGCGGAGTTGAGTAGAGAAAGAGTAGAGTAGAGTAAAGTAGAGTAGAGTAAAATAGAGTGGAGCAGAGAAGTAGAGTAGAATAGCGTAGAGTAGAGTAGAGTAGAGTAGAGTAGAGTAGAGTAGAGTAGAGTAGAGTAGAGTAGAGTAGAGTAGAGTAGAGTAGAGTAGAGTAGAGTAGAGTAGAGTAGAGTAGAGTAGAGTAGAGTAGAGTAGAGTAGAGTAGAGTAGAGTAGAGTAGAGTAGAGTAGAGTAGAGTAGAGTAGAGTAGAGTAGAGTAGAGTAGAGTAGAGTAGAGTAGAGTAGAGTAGAGTAGAGTAGAGTAGAATAGAGTAGAGTAGAGTAGAGTAGAGTAGAGTAGAGTAGAGTAGAGCAGAGTAGAGTAGAGTAGAGTAGAGTAGAGTAGAGTAGAGTAGAGTAGAGTAGAGTAGAGTAGAGCAGAGTAGAGCAGAGTAGAGCAGAGTAGAGTAGAGTAGAGTAGAGTAGAGTAGAGTAGAGTAGAGTAGAGTAGAGTAGAGCAGAGTAGAGCAGAGTAGAGCAGAGTAGAGTAGAGTAGAGTAGAGTAGAGTAGAGTAGAGTAGACTAGAGTAGAGCGGAATAGCGTAGAGTAGAATAGAGTAGAGCAGAATAGTGTAGAGTAGAGTAGAGTAGAGTAGAGTAGAGCAGAGTAGAGCAGAGTAGAGTAGAGTAGAGTAGAGTAGAGCAGAGTAGCGTAGAGTAGAGTAGAGTCGAGAAGGGTAGTTTCGAATAGACTAAATTAGGCTTAAAAATAGGCAATCTTATAGTGACAAATAGCAGAAAATCGTATGGTACTGTAGCGGGGTAGAGAAGAAACGAAGTAGGGAAATTATTGGGAAGAAGAGTGGTAAGAAGTCGAACTGCATGAAGTGGAGTAAGTAGAGCCGGGTAGGATCGAAAGGAGAAATAGGCTCGATTACAGTACAGAAACAATCTACGGAAAGGAACAGATTAGGAAACGTAGAGTAGAACATCAAGGGGAGATGGTAGGACGGGGTAGAACTAGAATCCATCCAATGAGGAAGTGGAGGTCATCCTTCCTCTCATCATCCTTCCTCTTCCGCATACAGAACTCATTTCTGCTGCGGGGATTAAAGATGATTGAACGAGAAGTGGAGCCAGTTGAGATATAGTGGATTAAAGTAGGATAGCCAATTCTAGAAAGACTCTCATGTGGTCTTTGAAGATTTTTCTCTACAATAGCGTGTGTGAAAAACGCCAAACATTTTAATAACTTCATGTTCGGAAATTTCTTTTTTTCAGGCACAGAAATAATTTATCGGAATTTCAGGAAATGATGGGGTTGTAATTACTTCTGTGGAAATATAAACACATTTGTGGCAGAATATCAGAAAGCGCTGAAGGGTTGCTTTTATTACTCGAAGCTCGCTCCGTCCCATGCGGGGCGAACTCCCTCACTGACTCACTGACTCACTGACGCATTAATCGACCAAATGACTGAAGCATCGCCTAACCAACGCAATAACTGAATAGCTGACAGACTAACTAACCGACTCGCTGATTAACAGTCGACTTGACCTCGATGCGAGTGCCCGCCGAAGCACCGCATGCTTCCCCACCCTGGAAAAGTGAGGACACGATAATCTCGCTCGATACAAAAGTGACGCCCACTTGCGTCGCGTAACGACCAGGATGAGTTTTAATGTGCAGCGTGTTTGGAGGCCCCGAGATTCGAGGGGGGTGGCTGACGATTACGGATCACTTGTTCGCTTAACAAGGACCCGCAGGAAGGGAGAGCGGGGTTGGGGGGGGGAGACACGACACTGCAGATGTGGATGAAGTAGAAGTTATTATTTCTCCCCCTTCGTTTAATAACTGTGAGAAACGGCTTAGCAAAGAAAGAACACCAGCAACGTGGTGCATCCGATGGTCTTCCTCCAATCTTTCCAAGTTTATTTACACCCTTCGAAGATGTTCTTCGCGTCTTTGGTAGGCTGGAGAAAGTGATGTTCTTCCCCAGGAATTCATTTCATCCATATTAAATCTTTCATTAGTTTATTTTTGTTATCGCTGATGTTGTGGGGCTGTTGTTGTTGTTGTTGTTGCTCTTATCGTTCCTTATGTTTACTTGAAGAGACCCTCCCTCCCAGTCTTTCTTCCTCATGCTGGATTTTCGAGTGTTGCTGGTGTTTCATTTGAGTTAACTTGAGATTTGTAATGAGTAGCTGTGCTGCGTGCCTGAGTAGCCATCTATACGGTGCAACAGCAACAACAACACTAACAACAACAACAACAACAGCAGCAACAACAACAGCAACAACAGCAGCAACAACAACAACAGCAGCAACAATAAGCGCGGTATGATTATTAGGAATCTTTTTAAATTGATCCTTCAGAGAGAAGGAAAGTGTTTTTGTTTGGCACAAGAACAACAACTGTGACAACAACAACAGCAACAACAGCAACAACAACAATAACAACAACACAACCACCACCACCACCACCACCTTACAACAATAACAATCTACTTGTTCTAATATTGTATTTATTTTTAGTGTTCGATGCTCGTTATTTATTTTGGTGGGTCGATTTTCTACAACGAGCGAGTAAATTGGTAGCATGTGTGTGTCATGCGTGCTCGTTGTGCGTCGGTTGTGCGTCGGTTGTGCGTCGGTTGTGCGTCGGTTGTGCGTCGGTTGTGCCACCGCTGCAAGTGCTGCTCGCCGCTGCACTCCCTTCGAATCCCAATTTTATTTGGAAATTTTGTGATAACTTTTGAAATGCGTTATTTTTAGAGAGTATTTTTGAAATTGTGGCGTATTAAAACATGCTAAACATGTTTGTTCCGCCGCGTTGTTGTTGTTGCTGCTGCTGTCGTTTTTCGCTTCAATGCAGTGGAAGCAGAATTTCGGGAACAAGTGAGGAGATTTGATGTTGTGCACGTTGTGTGTACAAAATGTAGTGAATGTTTTGCTTTTTTGCGATAAGAATAACAAGAATCTCAATTTTAAAACTCATGTAAACATTTATATTTCGGAATAAACTATTTTGAGAGAGAGAAAAGTGAAGACCAACCTTCGCTGGAGCGGGATTGACGGGTAAAACAATCGAAATGCGTGCGGCTGAAGTGTGAAACTGGACATTCAACGTATGAAGGGCCGCGATTGACTTGCATCTCAGCTAATCACGCATTTATTTCGCTTTGATTTCATTCTCCACTCTACGCATTTGAATCCCTCTGACGACTCCAGTCTTGCGGGGAAAAGTGAGGCCGAAGCCGCTTCACGGGCCGCAGCGAATCCGCGCTCGAATTTATTGCCGCGCTTGATCGCGACATCCACAGCAGATGGAAATCCCTCGGCTGTTGGCAGTCAGCGCGGACTGCTGCAGAGTAATGAAAAAGTCAAGTCGATCTGCTGCTTCCTTCAGTTTTCGGTTTCAAATGCGTTCGAAGTGAGAAGCTGTTGGTAAAAAAGGGAGAAAATTGATTGCATTCTGAAAACACACTCGAGTTGCTAAATACGCGTTGTAAATTAATTTGTGAGGAGCATAAAAACGCAGGAAGAGCGAGTTTCTTTTTTTAAAGAGGTTCTCAATAAGTTTTCCGAACGAAAGAACACGTAATTGAAATCCAATTAATTTTAATTCTTTAATGTTACGTGCAGCTCTAGCGGATTAGTTGTGGTGAGGGTGGAAAAAGGGAGAGAAGGGAGAGAAGGGGTAGGGGGGCAGAGGGTAAGGGAAGACCAGAGTCAGCTTTGGATTGCGCAAAGTTAATTAAAATTGCATCCCCACCTCATGCGAAGAATGCAACATTGACAACGACAAGGACAATCCATGCAAACGCAGAGAAAACGAAGAGCAGGGGAAGCGGGAGAGGAGAGCAGGAGGGACACACACACACACACACACACCTCACGAACCGTGACACCAAAACGCACCTGAAGTGGTCGAGAAGGACGAAGAAGAACAGCATTAGACGAGTTGAAGAGTCGAGGAGGAGGCGAACAATTGCCGTCTTTTTTTGATGACGACGGAGACGTAAGCGCGGAGGCGAGGGGTGAAGAGAAGCCAGAAGGGCCATCCGTGCAAATCCAGGCATTCAAAATTCGCCAGGGGCTCCCGGGTGCCGAAATTGTTGCGAAATCCAGTCTTCCAATTTTCTGAACTCGGGCGAGAGTGCCAGAGAGACTTTTTAGAGAATTTAAACGAAAATGGAACTGTTAAACGTGACTGCTGCCAGCTCTTCTGTAACCAAAAAAAAAAAAACTAAAAAAAAAATTAGAATGCGTTCAAATTAAGTTTTCGACTTACATGCAAAAAGTCGAGTGCAACACGACGCACTCCTTCTTTCCTTCCCCACTCGTGCGCTGCCTGAATTTAATTGTTGCAAAATGTGAAAACGAGTTAATAATTCTAGAAACGCGCAACACATGTTTGTCGCGCCGCCGGAGCAGCGACTGCTGCTTCTCACGTACGCGTGACGTGAGAGAAATATTTCAGGGCACCGCCGGCGTTCTTTGACCCCCTCACACCGCCTCACACGGCGTCACACCGCCTCACACCGCCTCACACCGCCTCACACCGCTTCACACCGCCTCACGCGGCGTCACACCGTCTCACACCTCCTCACCGCCTCACACGGCATCACACCGCCTCACACCGCCTCACACCGCCTCACACGGCATCACACCGCCTCACACCGCCTCACACCGCCTTACACCGCCTCACACCTCCTCACCGCCTCACACGGCGTCACACCGCCTCACACCGCCTCACACCGCTTTACACCGCCTCACACCGCTTCACACCGCCTCACGCCGCCTCACGCCGCCTCACGCCGCCTCACGCCGCCTCACGCCGCCTCACGCCGCCTCACGCCGCCTCACGCGGCCTCACGCGGCCTCACGCCGCCTCACGCCGCCTCACGCCGCCTCACGCCGCCTCACGCCGCCTCACGCCGCCTCACGCCGCCTCACGCCGCCTCACGCCGAACTCCCAACGTTACTTGCGAAGCATGTATTCTGCACGCCAATCTAAACCGTGGCAGCGACGCGCACCGAGCCGCAGCGACTTCAGGCACCACCAGCCGCACCACTCAGTCATGTGGTCAGCAACGCGTTCGGGGTTCCCGTTGCGTACGCAGCAATTACAGGGGCAGCAATTAGAGGGGCAGCAATTAGGGGGACAGCAATTAGGGGGACAGCAATTGTTGCACGGCTGGTGTTGCGAGTGGCTGGCGAGTGGCTAGCGAGTGGGTGGTGCAAGTCATTATTTTCCAACTTAACAACGCTGGCATGTGCAGGCGTCGCATAACTGCGGCGAGCTTCGTATTTCTCGAAATGTCCTTCAAGGAAGCGTGAGCAACACTGAGGTTCGCGAGGGAAATTCAAGTGGCAACCACGTTGGGCAGCGACACACGTTTAGAAGAACTAAATAAAATTAAATGCACAAGACCGTCAACTTGCCGGTCATATCGGCGGAGAAGCGAGTTCGGTCATCAATATTCGAGTTTGTCGTTCTGTTTTCGGTGAACAACCGTGATAATGTGTGTTCTTCCAGACTCAGTCTTCCGCAAAATCATGCCAATTAGACCCCCGTTCATGCCTCACCCCCTTCCCCTCCCCTTCCATTTTCCTTGCCGCTTCTTCCCGCTTCTGCTCGAATGGTGTGAAAAGTAAGAAACAAAAAGTTCACACGTTGATGATCGTGCTGCCTTTGTCGCTCTTGTTGTTGTTGTTGTTGTTCTTCTTCTTCTTCTTGTTGGTGTTGTTGTTGCTGGTACTGCTAAACCCCCAGCTAATGCGGCGACCTCAACTTAATCCACGTGAACGCGTTTCCACGTTTCCAAGTGCCATCGACGCAATTGCAGTTATTAGAGGTGCGACGTCGCCCACAGGTGGGTCCACCATCTCAACAAGTATTTCGATTTTAAGTAGCCACTCGCTGTGTTGCTCACTCGTCGCTCATTCGTTGCTTATTCGTTGCTTATTCGTTGCTTATTCGCCGCTTATTCCTTGCTTATTCGTCGATTATTCGTCGCTTATTCGTCGCTTATTCGTTGCTTATTCGTTACTTATTCGTCGCTTATTCGTCGCTTATTCGTCGCTTATTCGTCGCTTATTCTTTGCTTATTCGTTGCTTATTCGCCGCTTATTCGTTGCTTATTCGTTGCTTATTCGTCGCTTATTCGTTGCCTATTCGTGGCTTATTCGTTGCTTATTGCTGGTTGTTGTTGTTGTTGTTTCGATCACGTCCAACTCGTTACACCCTCGTCTAATTTCACTTGTTTTCCGCCGTTGTAACCAAATGAAGACGGCGTTGCAATAAATTCTCGATGAATTCCTTTCGCGTGATTCTCCTCATTCGAGAAATCCGACATAACTCTGAGTTGGAGTGATTTCGTGAATTTACCGTGATTTACAGCGCAATCTCACTTAGTTTTCAATATAACGAACTCACTGTCCCGCTTCGAGATCGTGTAAACTGAAGCAGACTCCGCAATTCTGTCCCCAGCAATCGTTGGGGGTTTTCAAGACGCGCCCCACTGCAATCTTTTCCCCCAACAATCGCTTCTTGATGGTCGATTTTATTGCTTTCCTCGTTATCAATAGATTTGGAAGAAGCGGCAATTCGATGAAGCGGGGGCGGGGGGCGTGGAAGTGAGAAGCAGATGCAGCAGCAACACATCGTCGCGCCCTTCCTGAAGCTGCGTTTTATGAAACACTTAAACGGCTGACGGCGGTGGGACGGTGAGGGGGAGAGGGATTCCGGAGGGGGCAGAGAGCAAATTGAGTCAAGTGCTGCAGCTCCACCCCGCCTGTTGTTCCGAACGAGACGACAGCGCCGAAGTCGGTCTAAATGACAAAAGCTGAGGCGTGTGAACGAGAATGCGACGCATTTTCGCCCCCACTGAAGTTGCGCCTTCAGTGAAGCAACAACGGCAGCAACAGAGGGCGACTGTGGAAAAGCATCTGACAGCAACAACATCAACAACAACAACAACAACAACAACAACGCGAACACCTCCATCTCGCGCGAGAAGGGCGAACGAGAGTGACAAGCGAGAAGCAGATGCCGCCCCACCCGCCGCCGCCCAAAAACTGCCAAAAGGGGAGCCGAATGTTTATTTAACAGATGTTACAACAGCAACAACAACACAACTATATAGCTTTCTTACAGACACCGTTGTTGTTGTTGTTGCTGTTGTTGTTGTTGTTGTTGATCCCTCATCCACAACATGAACATCGCGTCGTACATCACACTGGGAATTCGCGGCCCCACTTGATGAATCCTCGTGAAGTCATCGGTGGTGAGCATGGGACCTCCTGCCCCCCGCCTCCCCCACCCCGTATACGGTAAACGGTGTTGTTGTTGTTGTTGTTGTTGCAACACAGGTGACTGTTGCGTGCGATAACAGTTAACTGAAAATTGGCGACATCATTGATTTCGGAACGCTGATAGCGAATCCGTGAGTGGTGTTCAGCCGAATTTCAGTCACTTGTCTCGCCGTTTCCCCTCACAATATCGTGGGATTTTATCGTGGGAGATTATCGTGGGATTTTATCGTGGGATTTTGTCGTGGAATTTTATCGCGGGATTTTATCGTGGGATTTTATCGTGGGATTTTACAATATTCTTCGTAGTGCAAAAGTGAAAACAAAATTAAGCTGGAAGAAATGCGGTCACCGGTGCTTCCGTCATCATCAGTGATTTCGTAAAAATGTAAATTAGAGTTGCCGCCAGTTAAAACAAATTAGATAATAGAATAACAACAACAGCAACAACAACAACAGCAACAACAACAACAACCAACAACTAAGCACAACAATCACATCAGACGTTGTAATCCAATCATGACAGCGAAATCGCGCACATGCGATCTCAACAGCTTAACAGTAGCCAGCGGCAGCCAGCGGCAGCCAGCCAGCCAGCCAGCCGACTGCCACAATTTTAACTACCTTCCGTGCTGCACCCGCTGCTGCTCCAGCAATTTGCATCAACTCCACCGCCACCGCCACCGCCGCCTTCTCCACCCACTATTTTGCTCGACGCAACCGCGTGTCTGCCACCGCGTGTCTGCCACCGCGTGTTTGCCACCGCGTGTTTGCCACCGCGCGTCTGCCTCCGCGCTCGCCCGCTCAGCTTTTGTTTCTGCTTCGTCTCGCGTTCACTTCTCGCGCCGCCAGAATGACGCGCGGTCACTGCACTCGCGTGCTCGCTGGCTGTCTGGCTGGCTGTCTGGCTGGCTGGCTGGCTGGCTGGCTGTCTGGCTGGCTGGCCGGCTGGCTGAGGATCGTCTCACCGAGTTGTCTTTGGTGTTGGCAACTCGATTGCGTTTGCATTGACGACCACCTAGAATTAGTTTCTCGACTGAAGAAGCCGCCTCGCCGTCTCGACAGCATCTCGGCTACCAATGACTGCCTCGAGGGCGTTTCTCGCTTCGCTCTCGCCTCCGATTCAGGACGAGAAGAACGAAACTCCCGCTTGGCGGTTGGCGATCAAGGATCGTCGGGACTCAAAGAATCCTGATTAGCAATAGAAATTCGCTAATTTGAGGTCGTCTTAAAATGTCACTGCGGTGACTAACATGACTTCCAAGCTGGTTTCACTTTTTTTGTTTCAAATCGATTGTTGGGTGAAACGATTCCAAGTTGTGAAGAAAAACGCAGCGAAGCAAAACCCAGGAATGAAGTGATGAGGAGAGAGAGAGAGGGAGAGAGAGAGAGGGAGAGCGAGAGGGAGAGGGAGAGAGAGAAGGGAGCTGGATGACCGCTTTCCAAGCAGATTGGATTTCATGCGCCTCCAACTTCAGATTCTTGAATCCCATTCATTTATTTATTTAGAATCACACTACGCGTTGACAGCCACACACACACACAGTTGTTGTTGCTGCCGTTGTTGCTGCTGCTGCTGCTGCGTTGTGTTATTGCTGAGGTTGTTGTTGTTGTTGTTGCTGTTGCTGTTGCTGTTGCTGTTGTCGCTCCGCATTCAGCTGCAAATGGTTTTGGGAGCGTGGCAAACCGCAGATTCCCACGCTGCTTGCAGTCGGTGTGCTGAACACGCGCTCGCTCGGCGTGTTCGCGCTCTCGGCTGCGACGCCCCGAGCGAATAAAACACCGCGGACTGCAAAAGAGAGAAAAAAGCGTGATCGGCAACAACAAAATTGACGTAATCACAGCAACAACAACGACAATGACAACGACAACGACAACAGTAATAAATAAAACAGAAGATGTTACATTTTTGTTTTAATTTCTTTCCACTTGTTTTTCCCCCCTTTTAGATTTTCTCTTAATTTTACTTTTTTTTAATCTTCTCTGCTTCGTAGGGTCGTCTTACGTGACTGACTAACTGACTGACTGACTGACTGGCTGACTGGCTGACTGACTGGCTGACTGACTGACTGACTGACTGACTGACCGACTGACTGACTGACTAACTGACTGACTGACTGACTGACTGACTGACTAACTGACTGACTGACTGACTGACTGACTGACTGGCTGACTGACTGGCTGACTGACTGGCTGACTGACTGACTGACTGACTGACTGACTAACTGACTGACTGGCTGACTGGCTGACTGACTGACTGACTGACTGACTGACTGACTGACTGACTGACTGACTGACTGACTGACTAACTGACTGACTGACTGACTGGCTGACTGACTGGCTGACTGGCTGACTGGCTGACTGGCTGACTGACTGACTGACTGACTGACTGACTGACTGACTAACTGACTGACTGACTGACTGACTGACTGGCTGGCTGACTGACTGACTGACTGACTGACTGACTGACTGACTGACTGACTGGCTGACTGACTGACTGACTGACTGACTGACCGACTGACTGACTGACCGACTGACTGACTGACTGACTAACTGACTGACTGACTGACTGGCTGACTGACTGACTGACTGACTGACTGACTGACTGGCTGACTGACTGACTGACTGACTGACTGACTGACTGACTGACCGACTGACTGACTGACTAACTGACTGACTGACTGACTGACTGACTATCTGACTGACTGACTGACTGACTGACTGGCTGACTGACTGACTGACTGACTGACTGACTGACTGACTGACTGACTGACTGACTGACTGACTGACTGACTGACTGACTGACTGACTGACTGACTGACTGACTGACTGACTGACTGACTGACTGACTGACTGACTGGCTGACTGACTGACTGACTGACTGACTGACTGACTGACTGACTGACTGACTAACTGACTGACTGACTGGCTGACTGACTGACTGACTGACTGACTGACTGACTGACTGACTGACTGACTGACTGACTGACTGACTGACTGACTGACTGACTGACTGATTGACTGACTGACTGACTGACTGACTGGCTGACTGACTGACTGACTGACTGACTGACTGACTGACTGACTGACTGACTGACTGACTGACTGACTGACTGACTGACTGACTGACTGACTGACTGACTGACTGACTGACTGACTGACTGACTGACTGACTGACTGACTGACTGACTGACTGACTGACTGACTGACTGACTGACTAACTGACTGACTGACTGACTGGCTGACTGACTGACTGACTGACTGACTGACTGACTGACTGGCTGACTGACTGACTGACTGACTGACTGACTGACTGACTGACTGACCGACTGACTGACTGACTAACTGACTGACTGACTGACTGACTAACTGACTGACTGACTGACTGACTGACTGGCTGACTGACTGGCTGACTGACTGACTGACTGACTGACTAACTGACTGACTGGCTGACTGACTGACTGACTGACTGACTGACTGACTGACTGACTGACTAACTGACTGACTGACTGACTGACTGGCTGACTGACTGGCTGACTGGCTGACTGGCTGACTAACTGACTGACTGACTGACTGACTGACTGACTGACTGACTGACTAACTGACTGACTGACTGACTGACTGACTGACTGACTGACTGGCTGACTGGCTGACTGACTGGCTGGCTGACTGACTGACTGACTGACCGACTGACTGACTGACTAACTGACTGACTGACTGACTGACTGACTAACTGACTGACTGACTGACTGACTGACTGACTGGCTGACTGACTGGCTGACTGACTGACTGACTGACTGACTGACTGACTAACTGACTGACTGGCTGACTGACTGACTGACTGACTGACTGACTGACTGACTGACTGACTGACTGACTGGCTGACTGACTGACTGACTGACTGACTGACTGACTGACTGGCTGACTGACTGGCTGACTGACTGACTGACTGACTGACTGACCGACTGACTGACTGACCGACTGACTGACTGACTGACTAACTGACTGACTGACTGACTGGCTGACTGACTGACTGACTGACTGACTGACTGACTGGCTGACTGACTGACTGACTGACTGACTGACTGACTGACTGACTGACCGACTGACTGACTGACTAACTGACTGACTGACTGACTGACTGACTATCTGACTGACTGACTGACTGACTGACTGGCTGACTGACTGACTGACTGACTGACTAACTGACTGACTGGCTGACTGACTGACTGACTGACTGACTGACTGACTGACTGACTGACTGACTGACTAACTGACTGACTGACTGACTGGCTGACTGACTGGCTGACTGGCTGACTGGCTGACTGACTGACTGACTGACTGACTGACTAACTGACTGACTGACTGACTGACTGACTGACTGACTGGCTGACTGGCTGACTGACTGGCTGACTGACTGACTGACTGACTGACTGACCGACTGACTGACTGACTAACTGACTGACTGACTGACTGACTGACTGACTAACTGACTGACTGACTGACTGACTGA